>CM062827.1:6062876-6447879 GCA_031772345.1 Himalopsyche anomala
TTCCTTGGCTATTTTTTCAAAAATAAAATAAATAAATATGTAGAATATATTCAATTCATATTATAAATATTTTTTAGTAAGTAAAGAAGTCAAATATATGTTTCTGAAAGGTTCTAACCCAGCTGCACACATTTTACACCTATTGTATCAAAATCCTTCTAGGACTTATTAGACATTACTTTAGATACTATCTGCATAGAAAAACATTTAAACAAGGACTGTTACTTATTGTCTGTAATAATTTACAATAATAAAGGTAACAATAAGTCCACAAATTAAGATTTGAAAACGAGGTAAATTTTGTCATCTGACAGCCGATGTCATCCTAACCTCAATTTTGTATAGCTAGGTAATTCGTAATAAACATTCGCGTTGCTAGGTTACATCGCGCGTTTGCTGGTGTGTCAGCGGATCAAAACCTTTTACTTTTACTTTAAGTATTTCTTCATTTTAATAAAATAAAACACAGCATTGTTATATACTATATTTATTTGTTTGTATAACTAATACATATAGATAACGTTATAAACGCTAGATATGATAAGAAATGAATTATATGGAAATCGTTGAAACACATGTTTTTCTGCATGAAGTAAAAATATATTTTTTTAATCCATGTCCGCTTCCAATGTGGAGCATATGACCTCCTAATGTAGGTATCTCAACAGAAGTTTTTTCTATGAGAACTGTTTGTTACTCAGTCGCTCAAAATGTATACATACAAAAAATACACAGCACAATTTGAAACACATTTAATTGAATTGTAATATTTTAATTCGTCTATAAAAATAATATGTATATTACTTTATAACACTAGATATTACAAATAAACCATCCGGAAATTGTTGAGACACGTGTCTCTGCCTAAATTATAAATGGGTTATAAATAATTGAACTAAAAAAATAAAGGACGAACTTTGTACACACGAATATATATTTTAATACTTTATATTAAACATTGCCCACTAGCACGAGAGAACGCCCAAAAATATTTTTCAAAGCTTATCACTAAAAAACTCACAATATCCACTTTGTACGGACAAAGTGGAAAATATGAGTTTTTTTTAGTGAGAAGCTTACCTTTGCAAAGTGGTGGATTTATATTTCGGAGAAGAATGATAGGTACGCCAATTTTCAATGTTAAAACGTGTGACAGCATGGCTGGCAAATCAAGTGAATTTAAGAATTCAGTTGGATAATTGACAACTTCATCTTGATTCATTACAGTATCGATGGACTGATACGTTTTCTCTTCGCCTGGTATTTCGTTTCGAATCCTGAAGTTGATGGCATTAACATCGTGTTTTTTAGCTGCTAATATAACACTTTCTCTGAGCCACTGTTGATTTTTGTAATTCTTCGCAATATTTTTGGGAAAACTTTGTGAATCAATTCTCTTATTGTTTTTGTAATTTTACAGAAATTTGTTAGCAATGTAATACATTGTGTGGATTCATCTATTTCCAATTTTCCATTCCCAATATCAAACAATTATTTTGCGAAACGTTCAGCGGATGTATCATATTGTAGTTTTATACGCATGCTGGCCTTGAAAGCCAATTTCTGCACGTGTCGCCATAAAACTGATGATTTGAGACATGCATTTAATTCATCAACAGCTGTTGAACGTGTTATAACTGGTAGGGTTTGTCGAAAATCACAAGACAATAAAATAAGTGCGCCACCAAAGACCACTATTCATTTCCTCTCAAATCTTTTAGTGCATAGTGTACAGCTTACAATGCCTTTTTGTGCGCCATAGTACATTCGTCTCATATTATGAGTTGGCATGATTGAAGTACTTCACCCATTCCGATTTTTTTTTGATATTGCATGTTAGTGTCTCAGTGTTTGAATTAAAATGCAATTTTAGTGTTGAATGCGCTGTTCGACCACCATCCAAAAATGTTCACACCAAAGACACGCAAACTGACGCTTAACCATATGAAATACATACATTTGCTAAATTGAGAAAAGTCACCAGAAAAGGCGAATTTTCTTAGAAAATGCGCCACAGAGAATCCTAAAAATAGCCAATCAACGGGTCCAAATTTCACTTTTCGCAACCTATGATTTGCCATGAAACTGATAGTCGTGGCACGCAGATCGCTTTATTCGGCGAAATTTCTCATTGTAAAATGGCTGCACTCTGGTGTGGGCTGGAGGAAGCTCAGAGGGGCTCGCGCAAGCCCTTTGTGAAATTTTGCTAAGGTCGGCCAGCCCCTTGTTAATTTAAGAGAAAACAATATTCTCAAATCAAATGAGTACATAACTGCAATTTCTGACTTACATACATTATCTATGACAGCATCAGTATACACAGTAGTACATTTTCGGCCATTTACATTGATGAGTTTACAGTATATTGCATATTGTTACGTATTGTAAATGTATTAAAAATGTAAAAATAGATTGCTTATTTAGGTAGTCCATCAGAGTGATAAAAAACTCACTGCTTCCCAGAATACCGAGAATTGCTTTGATATAAAGCGAGCACCTTGTAAACGCATTGGTAGCCTACCGCTGGTTGTACTAATTCAGAAAACTTTAAGGGCGTCCGCACAACAAATCATCCAAGTTTTATTGCAATCGGATGAACGGTATAGAAACAGGAACGCATAAAGAAAAAACTACGAATTTACTGTATTGGCAGCCCATCGTTGTATGTTTTGATTCAAAAACCTTTGCTGGTGTCCACAAAACAACTCACCAAAGCTTTATCGCAATCAGATGAACGGTATAGGAACTCATACGGAACAAACAAACAAATAAACGTATTGGAAGCCCACCCCTGGCTGTATGTATTCAGATACCGCTGCGAGTGTTCGCACAACAACTCACCAAAGTTTTATCGCAAAAAGATGAATGGTATAGGAACAGGAATGCGTAAGGGACAAACTAACAAATTAACGTATAGGCAGCCCACCGCTGATTCATATACTTTTGCACGGCGTGCTGCCACAACCAGGCTTACGCAAAAGGTTTTATCGCAAGTCCGATGAATGGATTAGGATGAATGTATTGGATTGCATATCGGGGAAATAAAACACAAATCAAATTAACGTATTAGCATCCCACTGTTAATTTATATAAATTTGCAGGCAGCCGCACAACAACCCACCAAAATTGTATTGCATTTGGATGAAATGTATAGAAACTCATACCAGACTAACAAACAAATTATCGCATTGGTAGCACACCGCTGATTCATAAATCTATTCTGGCATCTGTATAACAACTTCCCAAAAAAATTATCGCAATCGGATGAGCGGTATAGGAGCGCATAGGTAACAAACAAACTAACATTAATTTTAATATATGTATATAGATAACCAACAATTTTGATAATTGTTAATATATTTTTCTAACCATGATGTATGTAATCATTGTAGTAAAACCATGGATTATTTTAATTGTAAATAAGCAATAATTCATTAAAAACTGTACGCAAATCTATGGTTGTGTATTACTGCCGCCGAAGCAAAGTAGATCAAGCGATTTGGAATGATGTGTTGTCTCGTTTGCACAAGATCCATCTCGCTCGCACTTGCGCACATAAACACGCCGGGAATGTACTCATTCCGATGTTTTGAAATTGCATATTTTGACATTAAATGCATGAAAATAATATAAAATTGGATGAGTGTATAAAGATCAAAGTATCTATATGATAAATAACACGAAAATAAACAAGTATAATTTAATTTGTGGCCAGTAAACGAGGTTGAAGTTATGTCGGCTATACGTCGACGTTCGAGTGGTAGACCCGAATCGTGATGTCGACTATATGTCGACGTTCGAGTTCTAGGAGTTAATAGCTAAATTAGGCCATTTACCGTTAACGAGTAAGTACCTTACTGAAACTGTTGAATTAGTTTATATTTTTTTTTATCAAAAAAACAAATTTGATTGACTTTTAAGTCGACTGTAGAAGTGTGGAAAATTCAGTATAATTATTATCAGTTTTATCGCTTCGCCCAAAATTCGAAACTATATATATTACCTTCATAAAACTGCAAAAGCTGAACTGAACCGTATCCCAGAGATTCAGGCACCAAAAAAGCTCCCCAAAATAGCCAAGGAGGAAATAGATCAGTGGAAATGTCACGGATGTGCTGAGAGAACTAGAACTCGAAAATGAGTACTGAAGACCTTGCTAAATGGAGAATAGTGTTGAAGGAGGTCAGAATTAGACCAAAAAGAAAATCAATGCAACGTCTGATAATAAAAATATATTTAAACGTGTGCAAATGTGTACTAGCTTTATTATTACGTATATAACAGCACTGGAAAAGGTGTATTTTTCGCGACACAGTTACATTTTTTTTTTGTTAGGCAACACATAGTAATGCCTTGGAAAACATCTGATGATACAGTACAAGGAGCGCAATGTTCATGACCCTGCACCACGATGCTTTTTATTGAATACATTAAGATGATGACAAGCTAATCTGAATAAAAAACATCATATAATACGAATAAATAATTATAATTAATTCAAAGGCACGACTTCAAGTTTGATGCCGTGTGTTTATTTATTCAATGATTTTTATTCGCAATATATTAATATAAGCTACGTGTTTACCAGTTATTATTGTATTTAATTTTATCAAAATGATTACGTCAGGAAATTTCACTTTTTATAAATTCAGCATATTATTATAAAACGTACAGCAGGAGTTGAAAACGTTTTACTGATTAAAATTAACACATTGTATTTTAATTTTAATCTTTTATTAAGAACAACATTTTTAAAAAAATAGAATCAGAATTTAGGTGGAAAAATAAAGATTTTTAATCTCGGAAATTTATATGAATGATCCAAGGTTTCCGTTATTTATTCACAATTTACCATAATATGTGTGATATTAATAACTACAAATTATAAATATGCCGAAAAAAACGTGATAAACACTAAGAAACTCACATTAACTTCGTATTTTCAAATAGTTTAGTGGATTGATTTATTAAATACCGTTCAAGCTTCAGTGCATTTTATATGGTGATTTCTTATAGTTGAAACATATCTGAATATCTTTAATTTATCATATGCTACTTTGTACTAATTTAAGATTTCGACTGAAGGTGCTTGGTGGAATTTTAATATTAAATTTAAATCGTTCAAATTATGTACATTCTCAGAGATTTTGTCACTAACGACCCGGGTTTCGCCTTTCGGCATCTTCAGGTGTTCAAGTGCACGAATGAACTTGAACTGACGCTTAGTAAATGAATGTTTCGTGTTTATATAAGAAATAAATGTATCATTGAGCTTAAAGCCATTGCTGGCGAAAAGGATAAGCCATTGGGAATGACCACAGATTTGAATAGTGAGTGGTTTTAAGAATTATATTTATTTGTTTGTCGGAAAAAGTTTTATGATTATATTTATATATGGTATAAAAGTGGAGATCCCGGCATATTTAATATTTCATTTAAAATCGGAAGGCTGTTCAGCTGTGCTCTGTTTATTTCCAAAATTGTTGGTACTTTGTACAATTTGTGCCCCCAATATGGAGCATACGGTATGTTGTTTTTCTTCTTAATTAAAACAGATTTTTGTTAAGTTAATTCATTATTGTTTAGGATTTACGTGTGATATAATATGCATTCATTAGAGGTGAAGTGGTATTTTAGAAAACGACGCATTGTAATATTCTACACGTCTTTTAGTATCTTAAAAGTGAAGTGATCTCAGTTAATACACATTGCAATAGTGCTATCTCCGTAAAATAAAAATATGAAATGCACCAAAACATCAAATAAAGACGTGATTGTACTTAAGAGTCCAAAAAAACAATTTAACTTTTTTCTAGTTGGCTCATTTCACCTCTTCAGGGTCATATGATGTTGCTAGAATAATTTAATAAAACACTCTTTTTTAACAACTATTTGTTTTAATATTTATCTAGTGTTTTATAATGATTTATTGTTATATTAATCGATTCGCAAATGACCCGCTGCCCGCATACTACTTATTCCTACCAAAATGAAATGCATAATAAAAGATTTACAGTATGTATATAAAATAAGGAAAGAGTATACAAAATGTTTTGGCGAATATTTAGATAAGTCTCTATCGGTGAAAGTATTATTGATAAAGCTATTTTTATTATGTTATAATTTACCGTGAAAAGCTTTAGAAATTGTTGATATACAAATAGAAAAATAAGCACAGTTTTTTTTATTTACTGCTGTCTTTTTACCAATCGATGATTTGTAAAAATACTGATCCTACAACTAAATTTTATTTAAAATTTAACACAAAGGATTTAATTTAATTAAAAGTCATTAATTTGAAAATCTAATTTAAATAAGCTTTGTAACAATACACAGAGACGTGGGTATAAGCGAGTAAGCAGTTGCCTAGGGGCGGCAAGCCTTAGAGAGCGGCAAACGATCACAGTTTTTTTTCTTAAATTACTAAATATTTTTGACACACAAATTTGGCTAAGAATAAATATGATGACTTCGATATTTTTTTTTCGAAAAATAAATTTCTAATAGTACCTACTTTATTGCAAAAAAAAATAATTGTGGCATTTACCGATAAGGGCATTATAGGTGGTAGCTTTGGCTTAAATATAAAAAGCGTTGGTCAAAATTTTATTTCTAAAAATAGTAAGGGCGCTATTTTAAACTATACCTCGAAAAATCAGTTTTGTCTTAAAAGATGGTCATATGTATATGAATTAGTTTAACGTTATACGTACTCAGAATTAAATCTTTGTTATTTTTGACGATCACACATCGATGTTATTTTAATCCACGTGCGCTCCCAATGTGGAGCAAATAGCCTTTTTTGGAAGTCTTCAAATGTTTTTCTACGCTATTTTGCAAACTGCTTGTTGCTCAGTTGATTAATCTTTTTTATATTTTTGTTTGAAGATGGTAGAAAAAGTAAGAATAAGACTAGGACATGACTAGTGGTTAGCAAATCGTTCTCTCTATACCACATTATTTTAGGAATGAAGGATAGTGGAGAATTTTTAGACGTCTCAAACAGTAATCTATGAATCAAATTTTAAAATTCTTGTTTGTACTGGGACTTGAACCCGTGTCACGGAATCTAACGACGTTGACCACTGCGTCACGAACCGACAAATTTTATATAAATATTACACTGATTTTTGCCACATATTGGTTGAAGAAAGAATACTAGATGTAATAAATGCTTAGTATTATTTGGTAATATACAAAAAAATATATTTTCTAATAATTAATTTTCGGAAAAAAGACATGCCATAAATCAGTGCTTCTCAACCTTTTTCATTCCACGGCCCCCTAAATCTGAAAAAAAATAATCCGCAGCCCTCCTCAATACAAAACATGTTCTGCAGCGGCTCCCAATCTGAGAAGCACTGCCACAAATAACGAAAGGAATGATTAGTCGTTATTCTAGCAAATCGTGTTAATTCGGATATAAGAGTTTTAAATAAATCATTGTTGATAATAAACCATCAATGACCATTTTTTTTTACCATGTCCGCTCCCAATGTGGAGCATATAGACTCCTAATGGAGTTTATCTCAACAGAAGTGTTTTTACGAGAACTGCTTGTTACTCAGTTGCTCAACCTCTCTTTTTCCGAAGAGCATAGGAATATAAGGAAAGGGCTAGGACAGGATTAGTGGTTAGCTAATCGCTCTCGATACTCCCTGTACATAGGATAGGATGGTAGGAGGGGGGAATTCAAGACATCACATACATCCATGCCTTCGAACAGAAATTCATCAATAGATCTATAAATTAATTTATAAAACTGCCCGTACTGGGATTCGAACCCGCGACCTCCGTAACCAAAGCCAACGACGTTGACCACTCGACCACACAGGCGGCATCAATAACAATAGCGTTCAATAAAACCGAAAATTGTTTAAGCATCGTAAAAATAATAAAGGTAAATCAATAGGTGCATGAGAATCTCGTTAGAGGATTTTGTGACATATTGGTTTAAAAAAAAAGAATTTTAATATAAGTGCGCTTTGGGTCAACCGATAGACTTTGAAAAAAAAGAAACCTCGTGGTAAAAATAGTTCAAAACACGACATAACATTGTTTTATCAGAACTGGATTTAATTTAGCGCATTTATTCTTGGCGTCGGGCTGATACTAATGTTTGTCAGAAGGCAAAAAGTAAATATTTTTCTGATTCTGAATTCGGCAGCTTTCATATTCGTAAAGAAAAAGAAGCAGTTTCCGTTCAAAATGCGGATATGCAACACAGACAACGGGGAAAAAATGTCGCGCGTTTTAAGAATATTGGCACTGTGCCCGCCGATAAGCAAAACAAAGATGAAACCGAAAGACCAACAATTTTATTTGATGCACCGTAGAAACGAACGAATATAATGTTTCCTTCTTTGTCATTAAGCCATTTTTTAGATGATGTTTTAGGGAATTATCATACGAACAAAGTTGTATATTAACACATTATAGGCGGGACACGTAGAAATACGATTATCGCGTACTGTCGTTTGTGTTGGTATATTGACTCATAGATTTAATGGTTTCTTCAAAATAATTGCCGCGGCAAGTAGCCCTTTTTGACAATAAGCAATAAACCTCATAATTTATTATGCCCTGAATGTTCGTTCACACAGTATTTTTTTAAAAAAGGCGACACATGTTTCAGGAATATTTAGGGCAACAGATTTCACACTTCCAGTGATTCCACACTTCCAGTGAGTAGTAGGGAAAGAAGGATAAGGCTAGAACATGACTAGTGGTTGGCTTATCGCTAGTAGTAATTCACATAGAGGAAATTATGTGAATTAACATCACAAAAACCCAGTCTTCGATCACAACTTTGAATTGAATAATTCTCAAATTCACTATGATCCGACCGGGAATCGAACCCAGACCTGCGTGATCGGTAGAGCAAGGTCTAACCAACTGGGCTACAGCAGGCGGCAAAATTAAAATTTATAGTGTACCTTCTTTAAATTATATGTATATCAGAGAAATAAATATACTTTTAAAAATGTAAATATAGCTTTCAATAATCTCGTAGAAATGCAAAGATGGTTGGTTACCTGATAACTTTTTTACACCAACCGGTTTTGTGCTAATGTTTTTTGAAGTCTGCGTTCTTCAGTAACTTTAGAATTCTATTTTCGGAAACCTTTTGTCGGATATTACTTACGTCGTTCTTTGTTGTGTCGGTAAGCAATCTCTTGTATAAATATTATGTAGTTTGATTATAATTCGTGTAGAAATGCAGCATTTCAATCAACAACGCTTACGTATTCATAATTGTAAATTGCAAGCTCTGTCGACCCAGTTTTCCTCTGACAAAAAAGGGTACACCGAAAAAGTTTTTTTAGTGCAAACGTCTGACAAAACACACAAGATAGTTTGTATGGAAATATTTCAAAAAATCAATGCCTATTTATAGTAGGTCAATCATAATTTTGGTTGTGGTATTAAGAAAAAGACGACAGTGATCGAGTGCAGAGGTGGGCAACCATTTTATTTTAATGTAACCACAGAAGTGGATAATGGGAAATGACAAAAAGTAGATCACTAGTACATTTGACACAAGTACAACTGTTCGGGTGAAATTCGGTTCGGGTTCATACAATTTAATTTGACTACAATAATTGTATGGTATATTTTAATCCGCATGTGTGATATTGCATGGTATTTGCCGCCTGTGTGGTCGAGTGGTCAACGTCGTTGGCTACCGCTACGGAGGTCACGGGTTCGAATCCCAGTACGGGCAGTTTTATAAATTGATTTTTCAATCGATTTATGAATTTCTGTTCAAAGGCATGGATGTATGTGATGTCTTGAATTCCCCCCTCCCACTCATCCTATCATATGAACGGGACGTATCGAGTGCGATTAGCTAACCACTAGTCCTGTCCTAGCCCTTTCCTTCTATTCCTACTCTCTTTGGAAAAAGAAAGGTTGAGCAACTGAGTAACAAGCAGTTCTCGTAGAAACATTTCTGTTGAGATTAACTCCATTAGGAGTCCATATGCTCCACATTGGGAGCGGACATGGTAAAAAAAAAGGTCCCGAATGGACAATTTCATACACATACTGGGTTTTACAAACGATATGGGCATTCGTGTACAAAGACAAAGTGATAGCGGCGTAGCAGAATCATGCAATGCATGAGGGCATTAGCGGATCCAGGGGGGATGTCATTGGGGCCGCGGCCTCCCCTAAGAAGAACTTATTTTCTATTTTTCTAATTTATAACAACCGTATTTTGAAACAGGCTCTTTAACTGTTTAGTTTACTATGTTTTATAAAATACATACATAATTATGTGTTCACTATTCTTATATAGATATATTATTTTAAAATCATCTATTTTTAATGCATTATTTATGTATCATGTTTATTTTAAAATTGAACGGCCTCCTTCTGGGACAATTTATGGATCTGCCACTGCATGAGGGCCCAAATTTTACACTTACTCAACTCTGTTTTATACGGTTTTGAAATAATACAGTCCACTAAAAAGAATTGATATCAAGTTTTACACGAATTGTTTGCTCTAACACGATTCCCAGAAAATAAAAATATAGAAGAGAATATAAACTTCCTAATAACAAGAAAACTACACACGACAGTAATAACAAACAAAAGGTTTCATTGGATTCTAACACATTGAATCTAGACCTGTCAAGACATTTTAAACGAAGAAGGAAATTTATGTCCAATCGCTCATAAAAGTCCCCGTATATAATCAAATAGCGATGAAAAGTATTATTTTTTCTTAACAATAATAATATGTTGTGTTATTTACTTGTTTAGTTTTCATTATTACCTATTTTAAAGGATTTGTATCCCCAATATTGTTATTTTGTCAAATAACATATTTTTTTAAATGCAGGGATCCAAACTTGTCACTCATTTCTATGAATTCTATTTTTTACACGTTTTTTGTGTATAGTTTTTTGTGGAACGTATCTTACGTGTAAAAAAAGAGTTGAGTGTACTCAATAAAACAAATGCGTAGGGAGGGGAGCTTGCGTGACGTTTGCACGAGGGCCCGAAATACCTAGCTACGCCACTGCTGATTGATGATGTATGTACATATGTAATGTATATTTGTATCCACAACCAAGCGATCAGTTAAATACATGTCTTTTTCAAAGCCATCTTTACCTTCTCCGGAAAGAAAAGTTGAATGACAGAATTACAACATTACTTGTTCTGCTAAAATAAAATTCAGTTTAGGAGAGAATAATATGATAAAACAAATAAATATTCACGCAACAAGTATACGAGTAGAAGTTGGCCGATTGCTGACCGAAAATACCAGGAATTACGTTTCTGACTCCACAGCTCTGATTTTTATGAATTAATACAAAGAGAAATTCATATACTATAAAAGATTGCACAAAAAAAATAAGATATTAGAATACGTTGTTTACAAATTGAATAAAAATCATTGCCGATTAAAAAATAAACTTTGGTACAAATGCGTAGCATAGCAGATTTTTTTTCAATTTCACGCAGATTTTCTTTTTATTTCATAATTTTTGAAACTGTGTGAAATAAAAATTTAATATCGTTGGTTTCGTGCTTGATGCATATTAATCGACTTGCAGAAAGCGAAACATATTTTCAATTCGACGCCATCAATAAATATTATATTAGCAAAAGTTATTGGATTGTTCACTTTTGTTCACAAGCTATTGAACGAGAGTTAATATCATTGATGCAGTGGTATTGAAATAAGTATTTGGATACCGAAAAACGAAATTTGTTGAGAAATCAATATTTTAAGAAATAACTATACAATACCATACCATACACATTGTGTTCATTTTAGTGTACTATTTTAGAAGCATTATCGAATAATTATTTGAAGTCACCAGTCGCTAAGCAGCCGTCTCCTTTCCATTCATACAATCTTTAGTTTGAAATATTTACATAGTTTTAAGTTATTTAAATTAAAAAATTAGCTTATGCTTAAGCACAACAGTGTATGGTTAAAATATAGGTCCCGTGCAGCTTTGTATCAAGCCAATACCATGAAGAATAAATACTTTTCATTTTATCATCGCAGTGCGTTATGGAAGGCGGCCGTGAAAATGCGGATGCATACACGTAACGGGTGGTGGTGGGATACTCAACAACCAACTTGTATTATGATAGAACTGAGGAGCAAACATTCAAAAAGTGATTTGTCACACAAATACACAGCTTGGGAAATGATGGCTTGAGTGTTGGAGAAATCACGGTTTGCTTGAATGTGTCAACTTTATGATTTAATTTTTATATGAAAAAACCTTTTTTGAACACTAATTGTGATTTCCATCCACTGATTTTATTATGGACTTATATTATCACTTTTTGAATATTTGCTCCTCAGATAAGAATATGGATTACGCTGTTTATGAAAGTGTATTTAGTAATTTATTTATTTTTCAACCGTATCCGCTCTAAATGTAAAGATTTTGGAATGGATACGGGTAGAAAGATGAAACTATTGAAGTATCTTTAGACACTTAATCGTTTTGAATACGCTTCATTTTTTTGAATGAATAGAAAGGTAAACATGACGGACGTCCGTGTATTTGAATATAAAACCAAAAATCGATTGAAAATCAATTTATGAATATATCCGTGCGGGAATTCGAACTCGTGCAAATCGCATCTGAATAACACCAAGGCCCAAGATTGTTGACGGTATTTACGCCAGTTGAACATTTAAAATGTCAGATTATTTTTTTGATCTACGCGAGGGAATATTGTTTTTGTTTAACTTTGGTTAACGCCGTATCAAAAAAAAAAGAATTCCATCACCTACATTTTATTCCTTCTCCATGCTGAATTACATTTTTGTAAATACATAAATTCCTGAGATTTTGGATTTGAAAATTCCTGGAAGACCTAAAAAAAAAAAAGGTGCCACGATTCTAATTTGCGAAAATTCGTAAATTCTTGAGATTTTTGAAAAAAAGTCTCTCGCTGACAGTTTTGGTAAATCCGCAAATTACTGGGCTTAAGAAATTGGCGAGAAATCCAGCCAAAGATTCCCTAGTCAATGTTTACTGTGGCTTTATGTTGAATCAGAAAAATGAATGCGGCCTTTAGAGAAGAAAAGATTCTCCACCCCTGATTTACATTAATCACTTAAAAGCTCTTAATTTCCGATAAGTTTTAAGAAGGCATTCAAAATAAAACACAAATTTTGTTTTTCTAATTCCCCATATTTATATACATAATAATTTTGACCGGTTTCGTTTGTCGGTATTATCATCAGAATCGGCTCAAAATTTTGTTTTGATCTGCGTTATATATCTGCGAGCGACATGAAAAAGGGAAAGTCAAAACATGATTTATATTTACATATAAGTATGAATTAAGATGTAAAATATTTTAAAGTATATGTTTCAACGTGAAATTGACTAAATCAGACATGCTGATTCTTTGAGTCCTCCTATACGCCTTTTTTTCGTTTTTTAAAATGAATCATTGTTGGATAGATAGAAAAATATAACTAACTTGTCTTTTATAATAAACAAATACTACAATCAGCATTGTTTGACAAAGTGACGGTTGTCGACACTGTCAACTCGGTTGACAATAACATTATCCGTTGACATATTGTAGGTATATTTTTGAGAGTACGTGTAAACAATTCGAAATTTGAAAATATGTCACAATCTTGGTCGGGTAAAATAAAAAATTGTCTCTACTCTTTCTTTTATAATTGCTCGTTTAAAAACGAATATATCTCGCTTTTGTGGCCGGTATAGTAAAAAATACATCAAACATGTTATAACCGTGGGCGTTGAGGCGTGAGATACTTTGTAGCATGATGAGTTACGACTGCAATTATAATATTATGATACATCTGAGTTCGGTGTCACAATATTTGAAGTGTCAGTGTTTTGTTGTCAAATTGGCAAAACTTTCTATGGTAATTGATAAGAAAAAATATATTATCCATGTCCCCTCCCAATGTGAGATAGAAGAGAGAAGTATAGATAGAAAGATAGGATAGGGCTAGTGGTTAACTAATCGTTCTCCCTACGACCTGTTATTAAAGGATCAGAAAGGGTGGGAGGGATTTTTTGGACATCATAGACTCCCATGCCTTCGAACAGAAATCGATCTACGATAACTTTGAGGAAGTTAAATTTAACTTTGATAATATTGTTACTCCACTTGTGTTACAAAGTGTGACAAGTGTTTTGCCTCTTTAATAAGAATTATCCGACAGATCATCGCAAGGTTTACAAATAAACTGACGTTCTGTCTGATACTGCTTCTTAAAAAGACGAAACAAGTGTCAATTTTTTTTTATCAAGTTATCAAATTTAATTCTATGTTAGTTATTCTGTCGCCTGCTGTAGCCCAGTTGGTTAAAGCTTGCTCTACCGATCACGCAGGTCTGGGTTTGATTCTCGGTCAGATCACAGTGAATTTGAGATTTATTCAATTCAAAATTGTGATCGAAGACCAGGTGTTTGTGATGTAAATCCACATTATTTCCTCTCCTCCCATCCTTCTGATCCTTTAATAACTGGGTGTATCGATAGCGATTAGTCAACCACTAATCCTGTTCTAGCCTTATCCTTCTTTCCCTACTACTCATTTTGAAAAAATTGAGGTTGAGCTACTGAGTAACAAACAGTTCTCGTAGAAAAAAAACTTTCTCCACATTGGGAGCGGACATGGATAAAAAAATAGTTATTCATATATTTTTTAATTGATCTTAGAACGGACATTTGTTATGTTTCTTACAAAATTACAATTGTTTTTTTTAATAACAATGTAAGTGTAATTTTCTAATTTTTAAATAAACTGTGTCATACGATATTAAAATTGAAACTGATATGAAATTTCATAAAAATGTTTCTTGTACAAATTAACTTGCTTCACTTACCAGAACTGTGTATAACACTGTTTCACACATTTTCCGCAAAAACACTTTGCATATTAATAATGGAACCATGAAGTATTTCAAACCATCGATCGATTTGATGTGTTTGCAATTTTCTACACGCTGTAATGATCGACAAATCACTGACGACAGTCCGAAAATGAATGCTATTTTGGTGCGGTAGTTTCCGCAATTTTTTTTCATTTTTATTTTAGCGCCAAACATTATGTAGAAGATGTTCTCACGATTAATGAGTTCAAGAACTTATCAGTGGCGTGATCAATATGTTGTTATGGAGATGTTTTCGTGTATAGCAGCAGGTGACTACTTGTTTTATCAAAATGTAGTATGACGTATTTTTATTAACATACGTTTACAGTTTATTGACGGGATTTGGAAGGTACAGACAGAAGCGATTAATTGTAAGTTAAGATTTTAGTCACTATTCGTTTTCATATGAAAAAAAAACAATCTTCACAATACGTGTGTCGTGGATCTTTCTTAATTAATGACATTAAGTACGTTACCAACATCATGTATCTTAAAAAGGTGGGTCAAATACTTTCATATCTATACAATAATTTGTGAACATAATCAATGTCTTCGATTGCAAAATGTTATTTAATATTAGTCTAATTTTTCTCTCAAATATATTGAATTCAGCAGGTTATTATTAATGATAATCTCAAAATCACAATTTTAGAATTACTAAATTTTGGTGTGCCTACGTGATTGTCCGTTTTTTTTACTATTATTAAATTTATATGATGATTTTTGCAACTCGTTTTAAACATGCGATACAAATACTTTTTAACGAAATTGGCATGCAAAGTTGACATTTTATCAACATCTCAACGAAGATCTGCGTAAACAATATGGTAAAATGAATATACTTTTTTACCATTTGCAATGTATTACAAAAACTATACACATACATTTATTTCAATTTATATAGATGCGCATGCATCATTGAAATGCTCAATCGTCATTTTTAACAGTTCATAAATTGGCTTGTGTCACAAACCAACAATGGGCAGACGAATTTGAAATAAGAATTCAAAATGCAGTCAGTACCTACAGAGTAACCGCACCGCGTGAGTCATAGAGAATGAAAAGCAAAAGTTAAAATGTTTATTCCATATTTGAAAGTTGTTCTTTTGATTCAACAATGGGATGGCATTTATTATTATATATCTTGCAACCAAATATACAAACGATGTAGCTTGCAAGTATCGCATAAGTGAAGTTTATCGCGTGTTCTATCTTCTTCTACAATTATTATGTCTGATTTATAATGTTGAATTAAAAACATATTTGTTTAGATCAGGCGTGGGGAACCTGCGGCCTTTTGGCTTCTAACCAATTCTGTAATTCGGTAAATTGATGTAAATTCGTTAATTCCTGACAGTTTCTGACCGTAAATTCCTGTTTCCGGACAAAGATTCTCTAGCCAATGTTAACTGCGGCCTTATGTCGAATCAGAAAAATGAATGCGGCATTTAGAGAAGAAAACGTTCCCCACCCCTGGTTTAGATAGTATAAAATACAAACAAATGGTGAATTTAGAAGCCTAGTTATAATATTCTGATTTGATTTCATGAATTCAATTTATTAAGGAACACCCAACAGCCATGGTCTTGCTGTGCTATCGAAAGTTTGAAACACTAAATGAATAGTTTGTTCCATAATATAGAGAAGGGTAATGTATCCACAGTAACTTATATAACTTTATATTAATATTAAAATTACCAATTCTCAAACAGCTTAAAAATAGCATTATTTTGAATTATAACCTTGCCATACTGTTATTTTGAAATTGAAAAACTGATATACTGCCGGGTTCTACGGCGCAGCCGGAAGTCCACAGCGCTAACCGTTGTGGACATCCGTATCAGACCTCACGGGCTCGAGTCCCAGTACGAACAGCATTTTTTGATCGATTAATCGATTTCTGTTCGAAGGCATGGGTGTTTGTGATGTCCCTCCCACCATTTCCGATCCTTTAACATCTGGGCGTAGCGAAAGCGATTAGTTTACCACTAGTCCTGTCCTAGCCCTATCATTATATTCCTACCACTCTATTTGAAAACAAGAGAGGTTGAGCGACTGATTAACTTCTGAACTTCTAAAGCTTAAAAAAATGGTAAAATTTTCATTAACAAAGGACACTGTCAGAAAAGTTCTCTTAAAATATGTTATTGAAAACGCTTCAACTCTTTTTATCTAACTTTTGTAAAAAAAATTCAAGCGGTCCCAGTCATTCCATCATTCTAGGTTAATCATCCTCATGCAGAAATGCATCAGGATAGAAAGACGAAGAAAAAGGTATGAACGCAAGTTAAATTGTTTTTAATTAACGTCTTTTAAGTGTTTTTATGTTAAGATTGGTGGCAACATATAAAAAACGGGTACCAAGACTGTGGAAAGGCAAAAGAACGTATCACGTAGCCAAGCCTAAAACACGTTCTGTCAAAAAGGATGTAAGCTGTAAATGCTGAATTAGTTTATAAATTTAACTTTTATGTTTGGAAAAAGAAGGGCATGCGAAATGTGCGTCCAGCAAAAAGGACTTCTTAATCAAGTTATTGAATAAATATTATATTAAGTCAATTAAACACCAGTTTATATGTCGCCATGCACTTCAAGGTTGTGTATATTTCATAATTTGTTTTTGGCTAAAAGTGATCAGAAAATGTTTTTTGTGCCTCCTGTAAAATTTGTTATGTGGTGGTTACGTCTTTTTTCCCTTTCCACAGTCGATCTATAAAGTAAATAGTACCTTATTCTCCCCTGTTTGACAGTTGTATCAGTAGTTCGAAGAAAATGAAAACAGTTGTCTAGAATGGTATTGATATATTTCTGCATACAGACAAATACATTCAACGGTTTAGGTGAGTCTGGGTAATGAAAAAGTTTTTTCAATCAATTGATTTATTTTGTCAATTTCTATTGTTTCTTAACTTTCCTTCCATTAAATTAGATTTTCCAAACGTGATTATTTATAGTTTCATATATTTATAAAAATAATGAGACCACCTTACTCAAATTTCTATTTCTTTGTAGCAATGTTGATGTTTGAAATAATTCTTTATTTAAAAGTAGTACTTAATAACTTCCTGAACCATAAAATAAATTTAATACACATTATGTCAATATTATTAACGTTACGCATTAAATTACGGTGAAAAAATAGTTGGCTACGTTATAATGATTAGTAATTTATGATTTATGACCCTTGTGGTATTACAAAATATTTTGCACGCCACTGCGCATTGTCCGAAAGAAAGGGAAATTATCAGAGTTGGCCGATGGCCGAGTCGTTGCTGCTACATAATTGTCAAATGGTGGGCCGAGGATACATAAGTTATCGTAGAAAAAATGATATCGTTTTCAATTTTATGTGTTTTTTTTTTATAAAATTCGATAATGCTATTTTGGCATTATGTCATCGTCAGGAATTTCCAATAATACGGATTTTTACTTGCTTTTATTACTGACCTAAGAGACAGAAAATTTCGTGAATTTACTTGCTACTTTAACGAATATTGAATACATATTTGTTATTACTAATATGTGTCGCTGGTTCTATAGCCGAATGGTTAACAAACACACTTTATATAAAGCACAATATTTTGTACTCTTTCACCATTTTTATCAAACCATGGCCGGTTTCGCTTGGCCAGTGACTATTTTCAACTAATGTATAAAATATTTATACCATTTATGATTTATGTTTTTAATCTCTCATGCGTAGTTCAATTCTAAAATCAGAAAGATACTATGGATAAATGGCGATACCGATACAGCAATGTGTATAATTCTTGTATTCAGACTTCTTATTCATGTGTTTTACCCAGTAAATGTTTTATCAGTAAAGGTAAAATATTAATTTAATATTCATATTTTTTCATTGTTTTTAATCAATAAAGGAATTGTATTTAAACGACCTTTTGTATTCGAGAGCTTCGTGATTGGAATATTTAATTTCAAGGTCAGTGACCTGATTATTTTAAATTTAAAATTAACATTTTTGGAACATTGATAAATTATATAAATACTAAAACTGATATGCCTATTATAAATATAATTATGTTGTAAAACATGTAAGATTAAGTATTTGGAATAGTGCCATAATGATTCCTTGGGTGCGAATTAGATTCTATTTATTACACACATCTATCCCTCTTAACTATTATGTTTTTATATAAAAAAAGTCAATATGGTTATCAGAATTCTCATAATGTGTATTGTTTGTGAATCTTTCACAAATGCCAACATTATATTTGAAAATGGAACTTTTATATCAACATTAAAATTATTACGAAACGTATGTTATTAATTATCAAGGTTATCGTTGAATTCTAAATTTGAAATAATTCATCGTTCTTAAATTAAGTCATCGTGATAGAAAGTAATGTTCTTAATATGAAAGTTAAAACGTTCGAAATCACTTTTTGATTTCCGGTTTATGAAGATAAATATGGATTAAATTAAAAATGGAAGTTGAAGTTTTATTTCCGAATTAGTGTAAATTAATCCCATCAAAAGCTATATGCAATGTTTGTATTTTAGAATTTTCCATACTAATTGACTATAAAACCAAAACATCGTGCTCATGTGATCTAATTTGATCTGTAATTGCATATACTATCTTTAAAAAAATAATTGTAATGATTTCTTTTCTACGGCGTATTAATTCGCAGTAATGTTTTTATATCAATTGTTGAAAAGTAATACGACATCAAATAACAATAACACTTTATTAAATTGATAACATTTTTAAAAATAAATCAAAATTGTGGTAGAAATAATGAAAACAGAATTTAATAAAATGTGACATTGAAATTGGCGTATTGTTTCATTTAAAATCCATTAAATTAACTATCAAAACTTTCAATGGAAATTGAATTTCGATAAAAAGTGAAATTTCATTATTTTTAAATAAGGCCTTGAGGTTTTTCGAATTAAACGTTAAGTTAAAGATATTTCGTTCCGAAATCAAATAATGATTTTTTCTTCTATTTTATGCAGCGTTTCTTTAATTTTTATAAGAGTAAATACTTTTCATCAAAAAGTATTTTTTTAATTACTTAAGTATCTTTTAATTAATGATTACTATTTTTATCGTGTTATAAATAGTAATGACTTATTCGTTTCTACAAGAACTATCAGAATTAACAGAATAAAGTTATTTGCAATGTTTTAAGATAAGTTAATTCCAAAACTATTTATTATAATGACTATTATACTACATACATACATGGACGTAATTGATTAATATTTCTATCAAGTGACAAGTCAATTCAATTACAATTCATAAGCATTGTAAAAATGAACTACTTAATAAAGTATTTTAGCGTAAATGCAATTTTAAAACGTATGCATGAATTAAATATTGAGAATAAAACATGAATCTGGAAGTAGTTTGCATTTAATTAGATATCGTTTTGTCTGCATCTCAAAGCACCTTTATACTTCCTGTATAAACGATAAAATAAATATACATGAAACCGTTAGCCACTCGGGTGCGTTCAATTTATAAATACATTTATAATAAGTAAAGTAATGTAACCAAATGAATTTGAAATATTACATAAGTGTAAGTTAACAATACACTTTACATAACAGCACAAAGAAATTACTAATTTGATATTAATAGTAAAAATGAATAATACGTGTATAATTATGTGTACTTACACTTTTTTATTCAAATATTCAAAAGCAAGTAAAGTACGCATTATATTAAAATATTCACGTATAAAAACAATACAACGCATTAATTACGATAAAAAATGCGTTTAGTTTTTGTTAGTTGTAGTTGTTGGCCGAACAAAATTCGGAGAATATTTGTCACACTTGACTGAATTGTACTACACATATTGCACATTTTTTTCAATTAAAACAGCACGTGCTTTTTACTTATCGACAGTAATATCAAACAGGACTGTCAACTTAATCTCTCTCTCTTATTAATCCAAGAAATTTTGATTATATTTGTCTTACGTTTACGTAAAACATAGAAAGCATTGAAATATTATGTGGAAAATTAAAATTAATACAGATCTCATGATTCATGATACAACAAGAAAGTCATTGTTACTCGGAATTGTATGGTTCTTCGTTTGACAATTGAAAATTTAGCTCATTAGACAATCCTAAGATATATCATATTGTTTCTAGTTCGGAGCAGTACTTAATGTAATTCATTTTATTTATGACAGTGAGTTGGAGAAATACTGTGAGTCACTTTTGCTCAATTGACGGGAATTAAGTTTATACAATTGGATATTTATTTGTATGTTGATTATAGTAATTTTAAGTTATGTGTGAAACATTAATATAATCATATACGGACGACCAGTCTCCAATCTTTTTCATTCCCGTGGGATAAAAAAGTAGTCAAGTATCAATTTCTATCATCTTTTTGCTTTTTCTAATTCAAAAGCTACGATTGTTTTCAATTCTGAATGGATAAGGACCACAAGAATACAAAAAATTGCAAATAATTAACAGGATTCACTTTTTAAATCTTAGATAAATGAATATTCTTAAAAATGACTGCTCAATTTTAGTACTGATTTTGTGCAATTTCACAATTAAGTACATCTTTAATTAACAAATTTTCTCTGATGTTTCTTAAAATTCTAATGCATCTTTTGCCTGATGTTATAAGTAAGAAAATGCAATTTATATGAACTATTTTGTACATATTTTTCCTACTTTGTCTATCTTTAACGCTAAGTACAATACAGCCCAATCATACAGTCTTTTTACCTGCTCATCAAACGCATTTAAGAGATTGAAAGAAAGCTCATCTATAGTTGAAGATAATGAATTAAATATATATGATTAAATTAGGTAGGATTATATAAAAATATTAAAAAAAACAATGTATTAGTCTATAGCAATTTCGGTATAACGCCACCTCTAGGATCATTCGAGGCACAATCACTATATTGTATATTTCGTTCAACAATTTTCAGTGTATCAAAAAAATGTTTTTCAAATTTTTAGCTACTATAAACTATTAACTAAAAAAATCTGGGAACGCTGATTAATTACAATATTTTAATGCTCTTTAACCGCAGTGATCCAATTTACGCACCAACAAATTTCCAAGGAAACATTCTTTCAATACATTATTACAAAAACCATTATATCATATTTGAGTAAAAATAACAATTTATCGCAGAATTTCAAAATAGCATAAAAAAGTTGTGGGAGCGCCGACCCCACGTGTCTCCACCCCACTACAACACTGAATATATAATTATTGTACTCAAAGGCCTAAAAAAAATTGGCTTGATAATAATTGCAGAATAATTTATACATTAATTGAGGTGTTCTTAAATTTATACAATGCTAATAAATTATCACAAATTGAGGCGTGTTACATCATTTTATTATTTGTACCATGGTTCATACCGGGTAAAGTATAAACAAGTGAAATGTAAAATAAACAAACAAAGCAAAGCTAGTAAATGATTTTGAAAACTTTCACAGACAGAAATAAACAAGCCGACAAGCCGGACAGCAAACAAAATTGCTACGATAAGAAATTGTATAATTACAGTTAAAAAATAATATTATAATCTTTGGACGTGACGTGATTGGATTATAAGGGTCATTTAAATAGTTTGAGACGCGTTATCTAGTTGAAATGTTATAAATATAACTCAGGCATACGCATAGTCTGGGAAAATATTTTTTGGTTGTATTGATTATTGATAATTGATATTCTTGTAGTGTCATTGACTCGATGCAGCAAGGCCGCACTTAAATCCGTTACAAAATCGAGTTGGTCCATGATACCCTCTGACCTATACAAATTTGATGTCACTGCACTGTGTTCGTCATTATCAAACATGAACTTTTTTGCTTTGCCGTATATCCAACAATTTTATATTACGAGATAAGAAGATTTTTTTTCAATCGCATCGAATCCCAGAGTTGAGTAATTTTATGAGTAATCATCTCGATATAAATATTTTAATCACAATACAGTACATGCAATCCAGTTTCAAAAATTAAAAAAACGATAAATATTTTCGACTGAGTTGAGCTTTACTTTGTTTTGTAGAAAACCATAATAATATGATTTAAATATTCAATTCTCTAAAAAATATATTAATAAGATGATAGCGGTTAATGCTATCGTCAGAACTACATATTTAGAATAAGGATGGTATTGAAAGCAGGGCTGTGGAGTTGAAGTCGGAGTCAAGAGTCGTGGAGTCTGAGATTTAGTCCGAAGTCAGTTTCGGAAAAATTTTACGACTCAGACCCATTTAAAAAATATATATTTAATGATGTGTATTAAACTATAATAGTCAATAGTGTTGCTATTGCATACTAGGCTGAATAAAGATAGGCGACTCCACAGCCATGGTTGAGAGAAGGAATATCTAGTCGCTCTCCGTACTGTCGGATCACTCTCATCAGATGAAGGGAAAGAGTCCAATAAATACATTTTTCTTTATTTTAAATACAAACTCATAAATTTATAGAATAAAACATCGATGTATGAAAATAATGAAAGTATCTATTTGAAGATTCAAACTTTCGACAACAAATGAAAAATATTATAACTGTAATACCAATACTAAAAATGGAAATATTTGGAAACGGTTAACTCAGACTAATTATAGAAAATAGTCTACGAGAAGTGTCAACAAACATACATAGACACAATTGTCTATTTTTTTCACTGCACGTATCAAAGTGTAAGGAATTCTTGCAGTTAGTTTAATTGAGTATCGAATTGCTTAGCAAATATAAAAAAGTCTTTTCAAATGCCCCTTATTATTTTGAAATAATATAAAACATAATATTGTTTATTATTGTAATAACAATTGTGGACTCAATATTAACGAGATAACGTTGTGAGGAAATGATTTAAATAAGAGCACACCGATGAGTCATTATAAATAATCATTTCCATAATGCACGAAATTATTAAATGTACAAAATAATTGAAATTTATGCTAACGCATTTCAATTTCCGATAAACTCCCACAGAGCGACAACCGATAAATATAAATTATAAAAGATATTGGGACTTAAAGAAAGTAGGTATTTGGCATTATA
Organism: Himalopsyche anomala; assembly: GCA_031772345.1. Lineage (NCBI taxonomy): Eukaryota > Metazoa > Arthropoda > Insecta > Trichoptera > Rhyacophilidae > Himalopsyche > Himalopsyche anomala. The sequence continues at coordinate 6,086,821 of CM062827.1, forward strand.
CCAGCACATAATTGAATGAATACTATACAAATCGATATATTTTCAAATAAAATTCAATGTCTGAAATATAATAGATAGGAATCTACACTGTAAAAAAGTTTTTCCTTGCGCCAGGAAGCCGTTTATATAATTTATTATTAAAAATTCGACTAATAACTAGTTTTTGATACTCTTATTCTTAAATAATAAAGAACATTATAAATTAATAGTATAAGTACTTTAAATTACATCTTGTATATACATATAAGTCTAAGCTATTTTTGAATTTTATAAATCACACGAAATTAACTGAATATGAGATCTGAGATCAACACGAGAAGAAAAAAACATTACAAACATCCGTGCCCAGGATCTCAAAAGCTAAATTAAAAAAACTATATATAATATATATTTTATATATAGTGAGCTTGCCGGAAGTTTAGACCAGACCTACATCTTTACTCACAGGGAAGAAGCTCCACAAAAGACCGTTGATGAAATGGCTATCAATCAACCTCTGTTACATAGGGTAACGTCTTTAGAAAAATACGGAATGGGGTCATTGTCTTAAAAACACATTTGTTATCAGTTTCCGATGATAACAATTTACTACGACAAAATATCTAGAGTTCGCGTACTGGGTTATAGTGTCTATGCTTGACAGTATTGTCTTTGAACTTTTGAAACAATGAACTCAGACAATGAAAGGTAATTTAATTACATTCTTGATGAAAAATATGCAGAAATATAATTTTATTTAATTCCAAAGAAATATCTACAATATACAATCAAATAATTTAAAAATAAAATGATATTTTGCAAGAAATATATATATTTTTATTTTATGAAAAACTGCATTGTTGTAGGTAAACAAAATATTTCCCTCAGAGCTCGTAAACCCACGAACAAAAGAGTGCTCATTTTTTAAAAAAAAATTTTAGTCCTTGAATAAGATCTTTGTTTTTAACTTATGCTTAATAAATAGTAGAAAATAATTTTATGACTTAATTAAATTGAAATCATCATTAATTTTCTACGTCAAAATGTATTAATTTGTAACATTATTTTTTTATTTTAATTTTATTGTGTTAGACAAAATCACAAAGACAAATCGAGGTTTATAAATAATTATATTGTGTGTATGAGTCAAACTTAAGGATGATCTTAATAAAATTATTATTGACCCTTTAATAATAATCGCTGATAATAGCTTGCTAATGACATTTATGCAAATAACACATTAAAGATAAAATATACATAATAAGTAATGGTGACAGATAACAATGTAAGCATTTTAAATTATAATTATATTTATTACAGATGAATAATTTAATTTAAATGGTGAGTTTTTTAAGATCCATCATTATTCATTTTTGTTTCTCGATTACTTACCATAAAGATTTATGGAAAACAAATATTTTTCTCAAAAAAATAATTTAGTATGACTAGTTAGCAATAATTGTCTGAATGGTATTTTTTTGAAAAATATAATTAAATCAATAGAAAAAAGTTTTTAATACAACTTAATTGAAAGCTTTAATTTAAATGAAGACTGAAAACAGGTATCTGAACTAAATGTAAATCTAGAGTTTAAAACTGACTTAATTGGATATCGCAACCAAATGGCAATATTTCAACAGAAGATTTCTAACGAGAACTGCTTGTAATTAAGTTGCTCAAACTCTCTTTTTTCTGAAGAGAGTAAGGGTATAAGACGAGGACAGGATTAGTGGCTAACTAAGCGCTTACGCTACATTTTTATAAATCACAAACATCCATCCCTCCGAACAGAAATCGATAAATCAATTGAAAAAATGCTGTTAGTAAAAAAACTTTAGCCCGAGATATCTGTCACGGAAGTTAACGTTACTTACAAAAGGGTTGTATGCATTTTTTTTTATATTGACTATTTTGCTCAGAATTATTAACCTCTTGATTTTTTGACACTAAGTTTTTTACCTACAATTTTATAGCAAAACACTCAGTTTGATCGCTCATAGTATGAAGAAAGTCATGAATACACAAGTGATATGGGGAATACATTGCTGATGAGTAAATACCAGATAATAAATAACATACCACTGGGAGTTTTGAATATTCGGCGATGTTCATAACTTAAGTAAAACAAAATAACAAAACTACACTGACTGGTTCCCTTTTTACTACTAATACGAATAAGTTCCATTGATGAACATAATCGAAAATACCAAGGCTACTCGCAATAACAAAAAACCTGAATGAGAATAAAAAAATACACTTTACAGAATAGATAGATGCCTATGTTAGAAATGACGTAAACTTACCTTATAGCGCATGGTCGACACTTGAAACAACTATAATATGCGGCGGCAATACAATATGAAAATAATAACGACTATCTATTATCAAAGACGATAACTCAAATCCAGTATTTAAATTCAATATAAAACACTATTTAACGTACAGCTTTTATTAACATGTATACACAATGATTAAGTTGAATAAAATAAAACGTTCTATTTTTAAATGCAATATTTATTTAAATTTTATTGACATATAAATATTTTTCAAAAATGGAATGTAAAATTAAAATATTTAATTTACTTTACTTAATGGGATAAGATTTTTTAAATGTACGTTCTCAGCTCGAAATGATATCGCGAAGTTTCGAAGTGAGTCTTATTGTACTTTGAATTTCGAATTCATAGACAAGGCGCGCGAATGTTTTTGCGGCGCGATGTTATTATTTTTGCACTGGCCGGTCGAAACGCGTCGGCAGACTGCGCGGGAATTGTCTGTGGAAGCGCACTACTATAATGTGAACGTAGCCACCTCTAACTTTGATTTGCTTTCTTTCTAACAACACGACTTTAGGGAGAAGCCATTGTTGCACAATCTCCAGTGCCGTGCAAAACGTTTATTCCAGCAAAACTTTAACTCTGTGAATGCAAATGGATCATTGGTTTTTTTAGCCTTTCATTTAAATCTTCAACTGAATAAATTGTTCTAAAATAAACTATATCTAAAGATGAGTAAACTGAATAATTCTCTTCTGAATTGTGAAGTTATATTCGATATTTTTTATTATTATAATTTCTGTCTTAAAGTTTGCTAAATTCATACCAGATTTAGTGCGAACAAACAGGAAACAAACTGATAACAAAATTAATTAGTTGTTTGAGAGTTAGATAACCAAAAAAATAAACTACTTTTGTAAGATTAGGTAGAATTTGATAAAACTTTATAATAAACATAAAATGGTTAATCTATTCATACGCACAAAATTAAATTAATACCAATGAACTTATTATATTATCTAATCATTGATATGTTGCTCTTAAACCAGTCCTTTTTCAAAATGAATTAACCTTTAGATGAGTATGGACGTACACGTTAGTCAGCGCCATTTTCTGTAAAAGGAGTATGGACGTACTTTTAAATCAACACAGGAGTGTTTGTATGTAAGCATATATATGATTTAGGTATGAATTAGATGTATTCATTGAAAAAAGTCACACAATTGTCATGCTAAGAAATGACAGTAAAGTAAAGTAAGGTCAGTAAAGATCTATTCACTCCTATGAAGGTTAAGCCCCATTTGATCTCTACAATCAGATATGAAATAATTGATCGTAAGAAGTTTGTATCTATGCATTTTATAGTGCATAAAAAATGACTTGATAACGTTTCATACTTATTTTATTACAAATAAATATGCTTACTATGCTTTAAATTATCTAGTTGACTGATGAAGTTGACGCTTTTAATAAAACAGTTTAGTCATAATTTGTATTAATTAATGTTATTTTACAGTAGAAGTAAGGTCTGTTGGCAGGGATGGGCTGGAGGGGCTCGCGCGAGCCCCTTGTTAAATTTAGGCGTGGCTGGCGAGCCCCTTGTTAAGATAAGAAAATAATTCGTCTTAGATCAAATCATCACATACCTGCAATTTCTGTAGATGAATAAATTTGAAAAATAGTTCATTTTTTCATTCAGCGTTGTGGGCTTTCGTGTCGGACCTCACGGGTTCGAGTCCCAGTACGAAAAAGCATTTTTTCGTTCGATTTATCTATTTTATATTCGAAAGCATGGGTGTTTGTGATGTCTTAAGATTGCCTCCCACTCTTCCGATCCTTCAATTCAACTGGGCGCTACTATTAATTAATAACTAGTCGTGTCTTATGCTTACCATTTTATCTCGACTACCCTCTTTGGAAAAGAGAGGTTGAGCGACTAAGTAACAAGCAGTTCTCGTAGAAAAATAACTTTTGTTGAGATACCTTCATTAAAAGGCCATATGCTCGACATAGAGAGCGGAAATGGATAAAAAAAAATGATAACATTTACCGAGCCCCTTGTTAAGATATTGGCAGCCCCCCGCTGTCTGTTGGTCAACCACGACAAATCCTCAAAAAGGTAAAATGAACTATAAACTATAAACTCTAAATGTGACTGTAATTAAACTTTCTTTTACCACTGATTAGGATTTGTAAAACTTATTTCGACTTATTGAGTTTTCACGAATGCCACTGCCTGCGACTTCAGCATGGTCCACTGATTGAAATGTTTTCTGTCAATTATTTAGGGCTGATACTTAGGTATACCATTATTATTATTATTTCGTGTGATACAGAGTCCATTTAGCTCGCGCTGATAGCGTTGTAAAAAATACATATTTAATCGCTATGTGACAATCACCAAAAAAATATTTGTCTATATTCAAGATCATAGAACCTACTAGACATAATAAATAACATTCCTTAGTTCTGTCGATGGACGGTTCACCTGGGAATAGCTGCGTCAGAATATTAAGGGGTGAACAAACTCTGGTAAATACAATAATGATTGCTTTAATAATATATCGACACCTGAATTTTAAATGCAATCGGAACAATGGTGATTTTTTTAAAATACCACTCAAAGATTATTATTAACCAATCAATCATAATTATAAATAAATAATTGATTTTATTCCTACTGATTCTTTTTGTAAGATGGCACTCAACGTTAAAAAGCATATTATAATCCTGAGTTCAGTATAAAGCTGTGGCATATGAAAATCCTTCACCATTTTTATTTCATAAAACTTTATTGACTTCTTTGGTTACTAAAACTTTATCACGAGATAACGAAGGTTCAAATCACGGTTAACATATCATTCAGGGCCGGCGCTAGACATTTAGCCGCCCTAAGCAGGATTGCATTTTTCCACCCTTGTTTTAGCAAGCCGGATGCTTGAATATGTGGTTAACGTCATTGGCTTCGGTTACGAAGGTCACGTATTCAAATCCCAGTATGAAAAGTTTTATAAATTAATTTTCAATAGATTTACGGATTTCTGTTCAAAGGCATGGATGCATGTGATATCTTAAATTCCTTTTCATCCATCCTACTCTTAAAACGGACACAGCAATAACGATAAACTAATTACTTCTCTTGTCTTTGTCTAACAGTTAGAGAAACTAAGTAACAATCAGTTCTCGTAGAAACACTTGTGTTAAATTCTAATATGAGTACATAAGATTCACATTGGTAGCGGATATAGTTGAAAAAAAATCCCTAGGTTCTAGACATTTGACGCCTCTCTAGATTTACCGCTATATGCGGTCGCCTGCTCCACTTGCACGTAGCTCCGGCACTGATTTCATTACTTATCAAAATATCTGTTTTGCTGTTACTCGTACTTTGAATAACGATGGCCGTCTTGTCATTAAATTAAGATGTGAATATTTTTTGTTGTGTACTAATTTTAAAAATATTTTCAATGACTAAGCGTCAAATGAATAATTTTTGTCTGTTTCTTTTTTATGGTGCCAGAATCCAAATTTTGCACAGTAAAAACGCCGTTTATTTGTCCTAGTTTAGTGCAAATATTTTTTGACATCCAAAACGTTTAATATTGTTACAAGTTGACAACAAACTAAGGTGCAATAAATATGTTTGTACAGACAACAAAATTATTTATTCAATGTTATCCGTATTTAATTTAACACTAATTTGTTGGAATAATACATTTTTCAGTGAAAACTGTGCTTTCTTGCAGTAGGACGAAGGAGGCAAAGTGAATCCATGTTCTGCAGGCAAAACGACCTCGCCTGAAAAAAATTGCTTCACCATCGTTTGACAGGAACCAATAAATGCAACTCTTGCAAATGACTGTTATTCTGTAATACACATGAAGATTTTGGAAGCTTTCCTTCGTCTAGAATTTAAGTATGCTATCAAAACTGTAATATACTGCTGGTTAAATTATATTTTCTTTTTTTCGACTGTTATAATGTAATCTTGGCATTTGAATTATAATTTTATCGATATAGAATTATATCTAAATAATTATTGTGAATAACAATTCTAACGTTATAGAATAATTATATTTAAACTAGCTGTAAGCCCGTTGACCTCAACGGGGGGATTTTTGTTGCATTTTTAAATAGTAGTAGGAAAATTACAAACCTATTTATTGAATAAGCCAGAAATTCTAAAAATAAAATAAATATATCTCCGGGCATATATCGACAGCCCTGCCCTGCAGTACTTTTATTGTAAATTATTTAACTTTGGAATAATTTTTAGGTTTGCTAACAATCATTTTTTGTAGTAGCATAAATCGACCTCGGGGCATATATCGACAGCACTGCAGTATTAAAAATTGTAAAATAGCAGAAATAGACCGCATAAATTATTTAATTTTTGGAATAATGTTTATGTTTGCTAACAACTATTTTTCGTAGTAGCATAAATTTCGTAAATTATTTTATTTTTGAATAATGTTTAAGTTTGCTAACAATCATTTTTCGTAGTAGCAGAAATAGACCTCATAAATTATTACATTTTCGGAATAATGTTTAAGTTTGCTAATAACTATTTTTCGTAGTAGCAGAAATTTCGTAAATTACTTAATTTCTGAATAATGTTTAAGTTTGCAAGTTTGCGTCTTTCTTGAAGTCATCGAAAACGGGACCGACAGACGGACATTATCGACTATTAATATATAGATGATTTAAGTCAAAAGAAATATTGAATACTCAAGCGACCATAAAAATAACTTCAAAGTCAAAATGAAAGCTAAATAATAATATCACTGTACTGTTCCGTAAAATTTCAAGTGTTCTATTAGTTACATTATTTCGCTTAGAGTATTAAAAAAAGATTCGCGTTTTATTTCATAAAAGCTTGCGGTCGAATAAAACTATTTTCTGATAAATATTATTTTGATGCACATATGTAAAATATGTGTTTATAATATAATATATTTATGACTTTACATCGATAAAATAATAATTATTGAGGATTTTTTTTAGCCCAATCATGGCAAAAAAATTAGCCCAATTAACGATCGTATGTTGCCAAGATCAGTACCAACCTTGAGAATCTGCTATAGGAAACTTAGAAATGTTTTTTACCAGGTGTACTTCCAATGTGAGACAGTTGAATTTATTATGGAGCAGATTTTTCTTACAGAAAGGTTTAACTTAGAAAAGGTTAAAAAATATGTACAGACTTAAGATCTATAAGTTAGTGCTCATGTCAATCTTCAATCGCCCAACTTTTTCTAGATCGGATAGTGTGTGTTCTTTTGGGTACAAATCCATAGATAAATCGAAAAGTCAATCTACGAAAGTTTCATTTTGGGATCTGTTTTGGGTGAATTTTTTCAGTGTCCACGGTTTAGTGGTCAACCTCGTTGGTTTTGTTTGTGGAAATCATATATGCCTGAAATTCCCTCCTGTCACCTATCCGATCCTCAAAATGGGGCATAGCTAGAGCGATTAGTTAACCTATAGGTCTGTATTAGCCATATCCTTTCATACATACTGTCTTCAAAAAAGAAAGGTTGAGCAACTGAGTAACAAGACAACATCAGTTGAGATAAAATCTATTACGAGTTCATACGAGACACATAATTGGCAGAAAATTGCAACCGAAAATTTATAAATTTTACAGCCTTTTTTTTATTTTTAAGGCTTTTTTAAAATGACTCTCTTACTAAGTTCGATAAAGGGATTCCTTAAATGCGTTTAGTAAATGACTTCTTTCAGTTCTCTAGATCAGCGTTTCTGAACCGGGGTCCACGTAGAACAAACGATAACAGGTCAAAACGCTAAAATGTACAGGCTCTAAAAAATATCAGGTGAATGAGATAACGTTGTAAAATTTTTGTCACTGGCGCCCTACGTGATATTGAACAATTATTGGGTTAAATCGCAATTTACCTAATTGTATCACCTATGATATTCTGCCAATTATGTCTCGATATGTTCTACACTGGGAGCCAGAGTCGGCGCAACCATACAGGCGAAATAGGCAATCACCTATTGCGCAAAGCATAAGGGGGCGCATAGCTTGAGTAATCAAAATATTTTTTTATAATCTAATAATTACATGCATCGTATTCTATATAATTTAAAAAAGAGATGTTGAGTGACTGAGTAAATAACAGTTCTCGTAAAAAACTTATGCCATATGATCCACATTGAGAGCGGACATGCATATAAAAAAGTATTTTATATATACATATGATCCACATTTTGTTAAAAAGGGGACGCGCCAATAACCGTTGCCTAGGGCGCCAAATAACCTCGCACCGGTACTGCTGGGAGCAAACATGGTCCGAAAAAAGCTCAACAGACATTGACCACTTGGATACGGGGTTGGCTGTAGTAATGGCGGAATCAGAATAAGCTTAACAATAATATCATTGCTAACCCTAATAATATTCGGCTGCACCTTGTCATTGTATGTAAAAGTTATGATACCGCTTCCTGATAAGGAATCACACATGAAGATGCACGAAATCATTATTATTCTTTGAGGTTATTATACGTCCTCCTTGTAGAATTTAGAGGACGTATATTAAATTCAAGTTCGATGTCCAGGTTCGCATCGCATTTGCAATTTTGGCGAAGGCGTATACATATATACATCCATATATTTTAATGAAGGGTTTACCGATAATATGCGCGGTAACATTTTCAGGTGTGTCAATTAAACATCAAGTTTATTAGCATAAAATTTTGAGCCGAAATGAACATTCGTCCAGATGTGAGCACACACCAACTGATAACGAAGGAGAAATTAAATTCAAAGTATTTAGGTATCTGCCGTGATCTTAAATATTATTTTTTTCATATATTCATGAACACGAAATCTCCGATTGTATCAGTTGTTCTTAACCATTCCCACAATATAAGTAGTCAGTTGGAATTTATATAATGGCGATAAATTTTCGATCCGGTACTGTCACTGACAGGACTGTCGATCCCGTATCCGAGAAGTCAATGCTCCTGAGTTTTCAACCATTCGAGGTCAAGGGCTTGAATCTCCGACAGGAATCTTTCATATATTTATGTTTCAATCGATTTATGGATTTGTCTTTAGGTGTGATGGGTTCATTCCAATCCACCAATTCCCTATTTGATCCTTATATTTGGTTTTAAGTATGCGAATATCTTACAAATACTTTTATTTATTATCTCAACCTTCGTTTTTTAACCTCCACGAATTGACAGGTTGAACGATTGACTCACAATCAGTCTTAAAAAAAACTTATGATGATATGCTTTATTAGGAGTATGTAGAAATGCGTAAAAATATATGCATCGCGGTATTTTTTTAATCTTAAATCGAATGACTAAAAAAACCTTTCGGATAGTAGTTAATACGTTAGGCTTAAGTTATACGGTTCGGGGTTAAAATACGCAGTTCATATATGCAGGCATTTTATAAAAGCCCCAGGGCCAAGTATGGTGCCTTCAGACCTTTTCGAACGCATGCCCAAATTTGATATTCAAGAGCCTAAATTTTTGTTAATTATGTCGGACAAAGGCTGAAAATGAAATTTAAAATCAAATATTAATTCATGTAAAATATTGGTAATATAAAAAGCACTATTGATAGTGCTTTATGAGTAGAGCCATTCGTGATATTTTTTTTGTCCTTGCACGATTTTCGTTAAAAACAACCACCAACGGGTCGAAATATTTTTCAGAAATAAGACAAATTTAAATCATAAATTAAAGTATTAAAAAGTGTTTGAATACATTGAAATTTATGCCTCTAACCCACTAACAAACTAGTAAATCCATAAACAGTAAGTCAATTCTTTGCTGGGAGATATATTTAAAACTAAATTGTATTTTTCAATACATATATGGACGTAATAATTTTAAAAATAAACACAATCTCTTAGGTAAGACAAAGCCCCTAGTAAACAATTATGAGAAAGGAAATCACGAGAAAATGACCCAAGCATTTTTTAAATTCTATTTTCCTCACAATGTTTAAAAATGGAATTGAAAAATATCACACATATTGTTGTATAATGAAACAATATTGCTATGACTGTTTGGAATTCAAATTTGAGTTTCCATTGTTTTAATTCAATCATTGTGAAGGAAAATGACGTGTTCGAAATTTTAAATTTGAGATGAGAATTTTAAAGTTGTGATAATATTGTGTCATATTCGGGGAAACGTTAAGTATAATAATTAAATAAACGTATTGTTTTATCTAATTTTTAATTAACGTTGATGCCATCGTTGTTTGGCTCTTTGTATAAAACTTTGTAATAAGTTGAAGTCAGTATAGTGAATGATTAGTAAGTTATATCAATAAATTTATTGGATAAATAATTATAAACCCTTTTTAAGATAATATACTTCTGCAAAAATGATTTAGTTTTGTGATAATTAAGTACGGTTATAAATTTTGTTTTATCTATAATACTATACATTTAAATTATGGACTGGAGCCTCATGCGCTTATGGAGTAATCCGCCACTTCTTAACCTAGTAACGAATTTCTTCTTTAATTATTACTGAAACTTAATTTAAATGTGTAATTAAGCGAGAGAGCATATCTACAACATAAAACAAACCACCCAATAAGCAACATCCGATAAGTCCCCATTTTTGACTCATTTCGCTCGATAAAAGCTTACACAGACATATTTAAGTTTTCCACATGCCACAGAAATCACATGCAGAAACCGATAAATTGAATGTAAAAAAAACAAATTTCATTTCGCTATTGCTTATTGCAATAAGTGAGTTTTTGTACGGCGCAAAAAATAAGCGATCACAAAAAATTGAAATTTAAGTTTGAAACGTTAAAATATAGTTTACCACTGATAGTGAACATATCGGTTTTTGCTTTTGTACGTTTCAAAAAAGCCTGTCGCTTTTTCCAGGGTTGTAATATTTTAAGAACTATGAACGTGGTTCATATGTTCTTTAAAAAAAAAAAATTTCAATCTAATTTTCTATTGGTTGAGAACGTATGAACTATTCATTCCGTGTGCTACAAATGTATGTATAATTATTCAATAAATTAAAAAAATAATTCAGATATTCAACAAACGAATTTACATCTTTTAAAAAAAAGAACTTTTTGCCACTTGATTCGCGACCCTTTTTTGTAGACTATCGAAGATTAAATGTTTAATTCATTTAAATACAAAGACGATCAGCTCATCAAAACAAAATTTCTTATGGGTTCAAACAACCGAACAATGCAAAGGTTGCAAATTATTTATGTTTTTTATTCATTGCTACATAAAAGACATTGACAGTCAGTCAGGTCGTAAATTATTCTCTGGATGATGGCGCCCCTTTTAGCCCAAACAATTGCTCAATTTTATATAAAAAAAGAATATATTTAAAAACTAAGATAACACAAGAAAAAAAAGATTCAATGACTGTTGATTATAAAAAATAAAGTCATCGAATAAAAGGTTCATCTTTATCTTATTTTGTGTCCTCGTTTTCCGAGGTTAATTAGTACCGAAAAAATGCCCATTAAAAAGAATACGTTTATGAATATCTGAAATGGGATTATTCTCTCCGTTTTATTACATATAATTTTACATTCCACTAAGAAATCTTACTACCCTGCTAATTCCTAATATAAGGGGGCGTAGTTAGAGTGATTAGCTAACCACTTGTACCTTGCCCTATCTTTTAAGTCCCTAGATAGGTACCCTATTCGAAAAAATACGAGGTCGAGCAATAGAATAACATGGAGCTCTCGTCGAAAAACTTGTGTTGAAATACCTCTATTAGAATGCCATATGCTCCACATTGGAAGCGGACATGGAAAGAAAAAATACATCTATACCATAATATTTATGTTCTCTTTTTTCAATATCATTTTTTTTAAACCATGTCCGCTCCCAATGTGGAGCATATGGACTCCTAATGGAGTTTATCTCAACAGAAGTGTTTCTACGAGAATTGCTTGTTACTCAGTTGCTTAACCTCTTTTTTCAAAGAGAGTAAGGAATAGAAGGATAGGGCTAGGAAAGGACTAGTGGTAAGCTAATCGCTCTCGATACGCTCCGTTCATAGGATAGGATGGGTGAGAGGGAGGAATTCAAGACATAACATACATCCATGCCTTTGAACATAAATTCATAAATCGATTGAAAATTCAATTTATAAAACTGTCCGTACCGGGATTTGAACCCGTGCCCTCTGTAGCCGAAGCCAACAACGCTGACCACTCGGCCACACAGGCGGCAAATCATTACTTCTCAGCAATCATCATTTCAGCATCATCATCAGCAATATCATTACTTCTCTGCAAACTCGTGGCAAAGATTTAGTAAAAAAATCAGATTTGTTTTGTTTTTTGCATTTTCCTACAAATTCGTAATTGTAGCGACTCATATAACGAGGACCCTTTGTAATAATAGTAAATAGAATTTAACGCTGATCGCTATGGCCGAGTGCTACTATTTAATTCTTCCATCTTGTGATCAGCAAAGTTTACGCTTGAATTTTTAAAAATAATTAGCATTACAGTCAATAATTATGCCAGATATATTTAATTTTTATTTCAAATGACATAAGCTCGGTAAGAAAAGTGTTCAAAAGCACTTATGTATAATATTATAATTAAATAAATACAAATTTAGTATTAATCAATTTTCAGTGTGCCAAATATATTTTTTAATACACAAGATAAAAAAACATTAACCCTCCAAGGACGAGCGTGACCATATGGTAACAGTAAACACCGTTGTCTATTGATGCCACTCTTCATCCCTTTTCTACTTGAATATCGTTGCTTTTACTCATATTTGGTTAAGAAGGGTACAGACTTCAGTTAGCCATCAGCCACGGGGACAGAAACGGCCACCAAAAGCACATGCGATTTTTTGAATTTCCGTTTTTTTAATGGACCTTTTGAAACTGTTAGTTATTTTTTTTATCAAAACATCAAATTATTTACAGTTCTTTTGCTAATATATTTGTATTGAAATTATGTTGATCTAAAAAGGTCAAATTGTATATATTTAAAAAAATTCACATTTAGCTATATTTCAACCTCGAATGTTTGCGAGCCCATACGGTCACTTTTGTCCTTACAACTGTCCGTACACAATATTACACGGTAATAAAAGGATGAGCATGGCCATATAGGCATGCGGGATTTCTATACAACGACTTTGCGTTTTTTTTTTTTAATTTTTGTTAAAAATAAAAATTATCCGTGACTTCAATATGGCTTACAAAATATTTTTTTTATCGAAAAAAGCTCTCGTCTCTGGTGGGTTAATTAAATTAAAAACAATCTAAATTTCGTACTGATTAAAATGTATAAAATTTGCCAAATGTGTCATTCTGATTTTTTTTAAATTATATTAAAAAACTCGAGGTGAAAACAAATCGCGAACATCCATGGGTCCCCTACAAAATCAAATGTTTGAAAAATAAATAAATCTAAATTTAATATTACAATGCTAAAACAAAACATAGCTGATGCGTTGAAGTCTCTGGGTAACATTTTTTAAAAAAATCTTCGCTTTTGCGGTGCAATACAGAAAAATTCCAACAGCCTTTTGCTGGGTTATCTTTGGAAAAAAAGATTTGAACTTAAGTACTTTATACGAAAATAATATTTAATTGTGATATTATATCAGTTTCTTTCGTTTTTTTATCGCTTCGAATACTTCGTAAACCGGTTATTTTATGCTATCCAGGATTATCAGGAATTTTGTACTTACTTAATATGTTATTATGTATACCTACAAATTTTACGAATGTTCGGTTGCAGATTATTTATCACAGAATCAGCGTGTTGGGCCAATCACGTCCCTCAGATCAATTGCTGTACTATCTTGTGAAATCAAATCAATTCTAAGTGTTTTTTTAATCAATTTGAGTTATTGAAAAGTTGGCTTACATTGTAATTGATGGCTGTACTAATTCTTTGGCTTCATTCAGATTAATTGTTAACAAATTGTATGATTAATAACTGTGATGGTTTCGTCAGTATTGTTTATTTTAATTGACACGTTTTTAGTCTATCCTAATTTGTTATTGATTAACAGACATGCAAGGCTTAATAATTACACTTAAGCATTATTTTTTAAATTTTACTCGGCGTATATCAAAGTAGACAACTGCATTGAAGGAAGCTTTTTTTGTTTTCGATACAGACAAGTTAAATTGTCTCCTATCTGTGTTTAATAATGTTAAATAATAATATTTAATATTAAATAATGACGAATTTATTGCGAGGGTGGGTACAAACTGTACTTTCTTCTTCAATAGAGAATAAGTTTTATTTACTTTATATTGTATGAATGCAAATCGACTGTGGAAAAGAAAAAGGACGTAACCCACATATATAAAATTTTACAGAAGGCGCAAAAAATATGTTTTGATGATTTTGGGCCATATGCAAATTATAAATTAGACACAACCTTGAAGTGCACAGAAACTTCTAAACTGGTGTTCAATTGACATAATCTAATATTAATTAATAAAATTGTCTAATAAAAACCTTTATTTCAGTATTTTTTCTTGGTTTTAATTTTTTACAAGGTCGTCTTTTTCAAACTTAAAAGCTAAATTTAAATACTAAATCAGTATTTGCAGCTTGCATCCTTTTGACAGAACGTGTATGAAGTTTGATACATTGTGATTATCGAAAAAAGCTGTTTTTAAAAAACTGTGGGTTACGTCCTTTTTCCTTTCCACAGTCGAAATGAATGATTCGTCTTATAATTTCATGTTTTATGGAGAAGGGCAAAACGTTAATTTACCTAACGTTGAAAGACAAGCTACTATACGACAGAATTGTGGAATAGGAGATCTAAGGTTTCAATAGGAACACACATATCGACCCTTAATAAGCAAACAATCGTAACCGATAATTTATAAATTTGACATGAGTAGATTTTTTAAAATTCCTTAAGTGCGGTTAGCAAATAGTAATACATGGTCAATGTCTATACTGATATTCTACAAACTACTTTCAGTTCTGTATATCAGTGTTTCTCAACCGGGGTCGTAGTGGAACAAACGATAACAAGTCGAAACATTAAAATGCACAGGCCCTAAAAAAAGATCAGGCGAAAATGATAACGTTCTAAAAATTTTGTCACTGACGCCTTAGGCGATATTGAACAATTATTGGCTTAAAACGCAATTTACCGAATTGTGTCGCTTAAGTTCTTTTGCCGATGGGCAAATGGGTCGATATTTTAAAGTTATTACGATGATCGCAACTCAAATGTACGTAACTCAACAAATAGTAAATATATTATAAAATATTTAGGTCCTGGAGATGGATAAACAAGGTTATGCTTAATATACGTATATATAGTAAGAAAACGTACTTAAGCAAGCATTTGCAAAAGTAGTTGTCTGAGGATGCCTCTGAAAGAGGCGAAACACGTGTCACATTTTGTAACACAATAAGTGGAATAATCTAAGTTATTTTATTTTATATTAAAATGAACTTCCACAAAGTTACCGCCGAATCCATCGAAAGTATTAAGGTTATGCTTCACCATTTTGATTTTTGGTTTACTCCTCGCTTTTTACAATCCAATACTTCCTGTAATTAATACTGCTTATTTGCAATTATTCATAATAAAGGTTAATCAAGTATGGTGGGCAGATAGAAATGTATATGAATAATTCTTCGCATACCGAATATTCCTGTTAATATTTGACATAATATAGTTTTTTTTTTGCTGAAATAGAGTGCACGATAGAAGATATTTTAATTATTTAATAAAGTTGAATTAAAACAGAAAAAGTCAGTGAGCGCAGAATAAGTGGACAAAAAAATCACCGACCCAACCTGTATTTGTAGCTCAATAGTACGAATTAAACCTTTTTTTTTATGGGAGATGAAAATTTCTTTTTGGCAACACTATTAGTGTCATCACAGATAGTTGAAAAGACACAAAAAAGAAAGATATGACGGTAATCGTTTTAGCCAAAATTTGGACATAAATTTATCGTGAAAATGTATTAAAACAATGCTTGATTTGGTTTGTTATTATTCAATAGCTTGCCACAGAAATGTTCGTGGATGTTCTCTTATGTAATTGAAGAACAAATAGTTGTTATTTTATGTTTAGTTTGGCATGAATCTTATTCAACAATACCTGATGATTTTATGGGCTACATAACCAGTAGATATCGTTTTCTTTTTTTTTTAAACTGAGTACTGCATTCTTTGAAGTTATTATTAAATAATACTGCCTACCATTGTTTTACTATTCTGAAGATGAGCGGTTAGAAAAAAAACAGGTGTCTTCAACGAATTGGTACAATATTTTACTATCGAGGTGTTGTTTACTATATAGAATACGAAAATAGCACAAATTTAGTTGTAGATAGATCGGTGGAGGCAAATTAATATGACACACTATGTTAGATGGAGTGTAAATTACCCTAATCCACTACAAATGTGGATAATATACTACAGGCTTCCATGGAGCATCTTACTAGAATTAGTTTATTGAGTACTGACTGTGTGTCAGTCGCTCAGTGTCTCACTTATTTGAATGCAAAAAGAAAATAATGGTTATTATATAGTATTAGTAGTGGCTTAAAGCTAATTCTACACAATTAGACATTCATTATTGTTGTTACAACCTATATATCAATTGAAAAATGGTTACACGAAAGTTTCTCTTTGGAGATTCAAATCTTTATTACGCTACATATCATAACACCAGTGTTTTTTCCATGTAACACGGTGGAACGACAATCCGGCACATTTTCTCGTCATTTTAAATGTTTCAAATCAATTAATTTTTAGTTTGCTTTGAAAACTTTTGTTACTTTTTTTGGAAACCATTGTCTGTTTGCCACTAACTAAGGTTTCTTTTGAACGCTAAAACAATGTCTGGTCCTACTCCGTGCCCAGAATAGACTTACTCCGTGCCCAGAATCAAGGATGCTCAGGGTTCTCAGAATCAATGGATGATATATTGGTTTTAAAAAAATAAAGATTGAATAACAAGCAGTTCTCGTAAAAATACTTATGTTGAGAAACCTCGATTAGAAAGCCATTTGCTCCAAATTGGGAACGGACATAGATGAAGTAAAAAAATAAATATTTAAAAGCTAGGCAAGAAGTGAGTACATAAAACTATAGTCATACAACGATTATACATTTATTTATTTTGTTATTTTCATTTCATCACACTCCAACATATGGATGGTCATCAGTGGCCATCCAACTCAATCCAATTGGTTGCTATGCAGACTCCCCAGAAGCATTCACAGCACATGAAAAAAAGGACTATTGCCGTTTTTTTTATTATAACCTTAATTTTTATATGTCAAATGTTGATCAATGATATAATTAATTTTTCTTGTGGGACTCATATCTGAAAAAAAAATATTCACGCTCGACAATGTTACAAAATGTTTATCGAAGTCATGAAAGTTTTGTTGTTGTTGTTGTTGTTGTTTTTGATTAATTACTATTCATCATCGTAAATAACCAGCGGTGGACTGCCAATACGTTAACAAGGGGCTCGCTTAATCTCGAAGCAATTTTTAGTGTTCTGAGGAAGGAGTGAATTTTCTTATCACTCCTATGCAATTATATAACAATACTTAAATAAGCAATCGATTTTTACTTAATACACGTATAATATGTAACAATATGCAATTTACCGTAAACTTATCAATGTAAATAGCTAAAAATATACTATTCTGTATACTGAAGCTGTCATAGATAATATATAAATTAGAAATTGTAGCTATAAACTTAATTGATATGAGAATATTACTTTCTCGTAAGTTAACAAGGGGCTCGCTGGCCTCAGTAAAATTCAACAAGGGGCTCGCGCGAGCCCTTGCGAGCCTCCTCCAGCCCACCCCTGTAAATAACTATATTTATTATAAATTTGAATCGTAAGCTTTTCCGCCTTTCGCATTACTTTCTTAATGAGAATATTTAAAGACATTTTCTCTATCTAATGAAATATGTACTCAATTAGTGTTTTAAGTGTCATATGAATATTTTATTTTACAAGTGTCTTGTTTTGTTTGGTATCTCAAAGTGTGAAACTGATTTAGACTCTAAGTTACAAGTTTTATTACTAACAAAAAATAAAATTTAATTTATGAATTTATGCAAAGAATGCATGTAATATAATCTGTAAAAAAAAAAAACAATGTTCAATACTAAACTTAATACTTACAATAAATGAATTAATTCTGTACGTATGGCAGTATGTTTTTGGCTAACCGGTTAAGTTTGTGCATGATAAAAAAAAATACAGCGATCGAAATTTATAACGTCGAAATAATTCATCGGCACAGTATGAAGAAGTGACTAGGTATTCTGTAAAACATAAATTAGCGTCAAGGGTGGACAACCTTTGGCTTTGTGTATAGAATAAATAATACAAAAAAGAACATGTTTCTATTCACCTCAATTAAATTATTAAAATATATTCTAATGAACGGTCAGATAGCTATGATACATATTAACACCACAATAAGTGTCTGCCATTTTTGGTGGTAAATTTATTACCGTATATTTAGCGTAGGTGGCGGGGTAAAATATGTGTCATATTATTTTGTTTTTCTAACAGATACTGTTTTTTTGAACTTCTTCTTATTTTAACCATCTCTGTGCAATTTAAGAGGGTATCGCCGCATATCTGACTCACCTTGCATCAAATTCATATACTTATGATTAATACGTATCTCAATAATGCCGGCTGCGTGGTCGATTGGTCAACGCCATTGGCTTTGATTACGAAGGTCACGAGGTCGAATCCCATGACGGACAGTTTTTATAAATTATTTTTCAGTCGATTTATAATTTTCTGTTCGAAGGCATGAATGTATGTTATGGCTTGAATTCTCTCCTCCCGACAATTATCAAGCCGGAGCAAATGAGTAACAAGCAATTCTCGTAGAAACACTTATGTTGAGATACCTACATTAGAAGTCAATATGCACCACACTGGGAGTGGACATGGTAAAGAATCTCAATAAAGAGAGTGATTAAACATTGAATGAGATACGTAAAATAACCTTAAAAAACAGATACGCTCATGAGTCAGCACGATTTACTTACTTTAGTTTTAATAGAGGCTTTTGCCTCAATAGTTTTCTACAAAGGTATTTACTTAAAAAGCGGTCCACAAAAAGCAATTGTTAGTCATTCAAAAACAATGAAATGCTTACGTGACATTATTTAATGTTATCGAGAATTCAATTTGTCAACTTGATTGTAATAAAACATTTTTTTTTATTGAATACTATCTGTCAGATTTCTTTCTCCGTGGAAACTGATACTAATTGAAATGGGAGACTTCTTGGAATGATTTGAACTAAAAAAAACAAACAAAGAACATTTTACGTAGCTGTCAATACATTATAATATCAAATGTGTTTTTCTTAAATAAACTTCGATCAGTGCATCGATCGTGTGTCCGATTTTCGTTTGATCTTGTTTTTCGCGCCCTTTTCTGTCATAAATTCGTCGAATCCACTATGTGGTGAATTTAAACAGATGACGATGAATATTGTCTATTGCCAGGATGAAAAAAATTTTTAATCTTCATGACAAAAATCGAAAACATATAATGTATACTTTATACGAATTGAGATGTATTAAATGCAAATTATTAACAATGCTATACATAATCAGTGGCGGATTAAGCACATAGGAGACCCCAGGCGCAATAAAATTTGGAGGCCCTGTTTTTCGTAAAATATTTAAAATCTGAACGAAAGTTATTATAAAAGCAATTTTTAAGGCCCCTAAGATTCGGTGGCCCCAAGTGCGCGCCTCTTGCGCTTATATGATAATCCGCCACTGTACATAATACATTGATAGCAGTATTTAAATATATACTCACTAACAAATGAGCCGTCGAGTGGTGAAGTGAGCCAACTAGTAAGACGGTAAAAACTTTTTTCTTGGACTTTTAAAAGTACAATGACGTTTTTATTTTACGGAGATAACATTATTACAATGTGTATAAACTGAGGTTACTTCACTTTTACAATACTTTTTTAAAACTTGTAGAATAATACAGCGTACCTAGCTTTTTTTTTAAGATTTCGACTGAAGGTGCTTGGTGGAATTTCAAAATTAAATTTGAATCGTTCAAACTATGTACATTCTCACAGATTTTGTCACTAACGACCCGGGTTTCGCCTTTCGGCATCTTCAGGCGTTCAACTGCACGGATGAACTTGAACTGACTATCTAGCTTATTTTTTTTCTAAAATACCACTTGACTCATTTCACCTCAAATGGGCCAAAATGAAGTATTTATTTCATTGTTTATATTTAAATATAGGGACCCGGATTGTACAGAAAGTATTATTATTTTGTTTATTTAATGTAATATATTTGAAGATTTGTTATATTCTGTTGGAAACAACTGAAAAAACTGGCATGAAAAATTTGTACCGAGGATTGCGTGACTTATCGAAAATCTTCTCAGAACGAACGCTACTGGCTTTAAACATGACAGCTGTTGATATTTTTTTTCTGGTGTTTTAAAAATAAAAGTGCTCATTTCAATTGATGTTTTGGATGAAACTTGATCAGAAAATCAGCGAGACTTAAATTTTATGTAATATTACAGATGTAAACCACCGAGTAACTATTTTTTTACATTCCATTTGTTAAATTATCAATGGGCTAAATTCCCCGGAGATATTAATTTAAAGACTTTTAAAATCTTCGTCTTATTCATACTCGGTTCCTAGGTTGAAGGATCGAATCCCCTATTAAAAATTGATTTCTTTGATATTTTATTTCATTTTCGCCCACCCATCCGATCCTGGAAATAGGACTTGTAAAAGAGTGATAAACTAACCACTATTTTTAACATAGGCATATTTTTGGGCTCTTTAAAATTAGATCTTTCTAATTACACCAACGTATCATCGATGTTACCTTTCAAGCAACTGTTTTTTTTTAAATATCATACATGATTTAATAATATTACAGTCTACACCAGAGGTGGGGGACCTTTTCTTTTACAAAGGCCGTATTAATTTTTCTGATTTGATATAGGGCCGTAGTAAACATTGACTAGGGAATTTTTGGTCGGAAACAGGAATTTGCGATCAGAATATGTTAGGAATTTACGAATTTACATAAATTTACAGAATTACAGAATTGGTCAGAAAGCCACACTAGAGTAGGCAAAAGGCCGCAGGTTCCCCACACCTGCTCTACACTATCATGTTTGTGAAATTTCTGACATTTTTTAAATCCATGTCCACTCCCAATATAAAACATAACCCCTCCTAATGGATGTATCTTAACTCAACATATGCTGTTCAACGAGAAATACTTATTACTCAGTTACTCAACATCGTTTTTTTCCGAAGAGAGTACGGATATCAAGCAGCGGTGGGCTGCCAATACAGTAACAACGGGCTCGCTCAATCTAAAAGCAATTCTCGGTGTTCTGGGGAAAGAGTGATTTTTTATCACTCCTATGCAATTATATATATGCAATACTTAAATAATCAATCGATTGTTACTTAATACACTTATAATATGTGACAATATGCAGTTCACTGTAAACTTATCAATCCAAATGGCTAAAAATGTAATACTGTGTATACCGAAGCTGTCGTAGATTATATACGAGTCAGGAATTGCAGTTATATACTAATTTGTATTGTTTTCTCTTTAATTAACAAGGGGCTCGCGCGAGCCCCTCCGAGCCCCCTCCAGCCCACCCCTGATATCAAGTATAATGTTAAGACAAGGCTAGTGGTTAATTAATATCTCTTGCTGCGCCTCGTTATTTTAGGATTGGAAGAGACATAACAAACATCCATGTCTTTGAACAGGAATCGATAAATTCATTTTTAAAATCCTGCCATTTTAATAGTATTGAAATGTGTTTTACGATAAATTAATTATCTATTGAGACATAACAATTATTTAAAAGAGTTTATTATGTTCTTAAAATTTCATTAATTATTCGGTGTTAAAATATACTTACTGTTCTTTTTAAAAGCTTTACTAAAAGTGACACCTACTCATGCAGGTAATAAAATACTTCTCATGAAAAGTGTTTCGTTTTGATCAAGATTTTATCAAACTGTATAAATATCAATACCGTGCCAGCCCGTGCCAAGGTGTTTCTTTTTTATTTCTTTGCTTAGCATTATTTATGTGGTATTATAATTTAGAATTGATAAATTTAATGGGAAATAAGAGTGCATATTTTACCAGAGGACGCTGCGCTGTGCTGGTCAAAAAATAAGCATCAGTCGTAAACATTAGCCGAGTAATAAATTCAGGGAATAAAAAACGCATCAGGACTACAAAAACCTTCACGCCATAATTTGTAAACATTCATCACGGGCCACGGCGATTTTTTTTTTGCAAACACTAAGAAATATGCCACTAATCAAAATACGAAAAAAAATATTGCATGCTTGAATCACTACTCGCTTTTCGGTTTAGAAAATTAGTCCTCTCCTAACAAATAAAAAGAGAATTAACTGTTTAATCGATGCACTACGATGGTTGATTAATTAATTAGGATTATGCAACATTGTTTGTTACAGTTAGCTTTTACTTTTCATTTGTTTTGGTGTCTACTATGAAATGGTTTTAATATTACTAATTAAGCTGACTTCAAAGAATAAATAAAAAAATATACATGTTATTTAAGTTTGATTCAATAATATATTATTTTAATGGACGTCAACCTTGTTCCTAACGCCCACTAGTGGGTGATTCAAACTTTCAAAATGGGCGATGATGGCGGTGGGATTAGGATCGTTGTTGTAAATCTTGTCCTTCCTCCATAATATTTTTAATTAAAAATTTTGCCAATTTAACCACTGAAGTAATTCACCTCCTATTTACTATGAATTTCAACTCTAACTCTTTTAAATATGTCACCCTTACCCAGTGGTGAAGTGGTAAATAAATAGGTACCAGATCGGTCATTGATTTCTTCACTATTTTTTTTATATCCGTCCAAAGTTAAAAAAAACACAAGTTTTAACAATTAAATCAATAAAAAACGATGTTCGATTAAAAAAATAATCTTTATTATGGAACCTTTTAGAAGTAAGACAAATATATCGAATTTATCATTAGGTTTGACAAACTTAAAGAAAAAAGTAGATGAGTCATGGGTCGCGGTTTATGATTGTTATCGAATCATCAATATGAAATTTCAAATTAAATTAATCGATTAGTTTTTAATCTGTCGACGAAAATTAAATTATTTTCAATTTAAATCTGAGTCTGTGTGTCAATAATATATTTATATCTCTCAGTATTTTCCCGTCAAATATAACTGAAGAAAATGTACAAAGATGATGACGATACAAAAACCGTGATAAAATTCTATTTTCAAACATTTTGAAAATTGAATTTCTATTCTTATCTTGTTTAAATTTTAAGAATAGGAATCTAACACTTCAATGTCCCAAGATTAAAATTTTATTTCTATCCAGATTTGAAAGTGTTTTATAAAATTTCGCAGGACTATTCTGTAAGTTCTGTACAGTGCTTTTTTTATCGAATAGTAAGTAATACATGTTTAATTAAAAGACGTTTGGATATTATGAACATTTTTTTATTGCATTTTAAAAATATAAAATACAAGCAGTAATAGAAAACTAACTTTCATCTGTCGTGTCGAAAGATTATCTTCAGATAATTGAGCAGTACGTAATTAAGTGATACAACCGAGAAAAATGGCTCAATTCTCGTAACATTTTTTGTAAATTGTGTAAAAATCAATGCGTAAGTAATTTGTAACGATTAAAAATTACAAATATTTTGTTTCATAGGTATTTCAACAGTTTTTTTGTGGTTATGGTAGAAAGGTATTTAATGAGACAAAACTAAGCTTTTAAATACTAAGATAATATGCATGGATTGGTAACTACTTGTATTCGGTTATAACATCTGGGAAAGCGATCGTTAACCATTCAAAGACAGGATTGAAAATTCATAATAAATATTTAACCATGTTAGCGGTTTGGCTAAGGTTCGACGGTACATTGAACACGCTTTCAGTGTTATTTTATATTAATACTAATATTTTTTGACATCAGTAGTGGAAAATACGTAATACGTGTTGGGTATTGTAGTTCATATAAATTAGCGTATTCAGGAATGTGCTGGAGCCCCTTGTTAAATTAACCCTCCAGAGACGAGAGCTTTTTTCGATAAAAAAAATATTTTGTAAGCCATTTTGAAGTCACGGATAACTTTTATTCCCAACAATAATTTAAAAAAAAAACTCAAAGTCGTTGTATAGAAACCCCGCATGACTATATGGTCATGCTTATCTTTTCATTACCGTGTAATATTGTGTACGGCCAGTAGTAAGGACGAGCGTAACCGTATGGGCACGCAAACATTCGGGGTTGAAATATAGCTAAACGTAAAATTTTAAAAAATATTTACAATTTGACCTCTTTAGATCAACATAATTTCAATACAAATATATTGGCAAAAGAACTGTAAATAATTTGATGTTTTGATAAAAATATTAAACAGTTCCAAAAAGTCCATAAAAAAAAAACGAAAATTCAAAAAATCGCATGTGCTTTTGGTGGCCGTTTCTGTCCCCGCAGCTGATGACCAACTGAGGTATGTACCCTTCTTAACCAAATATGAGTTAAAGCAACGATATTCAGGTAGAAAAAAGATGAATAGTGTGATCAATAGACAACGGTGTTTACTGTGGTCATATGGCCACGCTCGTCCTTGAAGGGTTAATTAAGAAAAAAAATATTCTGAGTTATATCTGTTATATAATGTATCCAAATGAATAACAGTTTAATACGTAAGAAGGCAGAGATGGGACACTTGGTGTTTCTGTCAATTTTCTGACATATTTACTAATTTTATTATGTTATTATATACGGTTAACGTAATGGCAGCCAACCGCTACGCTCATTGTTTGAAAATCATTTTCTAAAACAATCCTGCTTAGAAAATCCAAATCAATCCATACTAATTCACTACGCTTTTTTTAAATATATTAACTGGTGACACATATTTCAATGCACGAGTAACTAAAAATATTTATTCATTTAATTCATTCAAACAAACGGTAAACTAACTATATTGTATTTCTGCTGTTTTGAAATAAGCCGCTCTATTTTGTATTCTGAAGCCACAATTCTCTTATGTACCCTAATTAATGTGACTGACAATAGATGCACCGAGCATAATAATCGTTAGAAATTATTATGAAGATTGAATTCGTGTTTGATTTTAATGTCTTACTTTAATTAAGTTTGACGTGGTAACTACGGTAAACGATAATCTTGCTAGAGACAGTTTTATTTTTGTTTTTCGCTATCGATTACTTACGTAGGTCACGTAAGTAATCGTCATAAAATAAAACATAACACATCTGTCACTTGAGTGTCAAGCAACACTTAAATCTGTTTATTTTGTTAACTCATCCCAGAAAGTGTTTTGTTTCAGTTCCATTTTTAAATTTGGAATTTCTTAACTTTCCGTAGATATAGAGAATTTTATCACTGTCATCTATAAACCTTCTCTATGGCTTGTGTGATTTTTTCAAACAAATAAAGTAGTCGTTGCTTCATTTGAAGATAGCAAATAACTGTTAATGCAAAAATTCAACAATGTTTACGAGGATTGACAATTCAATCACTGTCCCAGGAAATATATTTGGAACACCCATGATATTGTAAGTGCATACACAAATCTGTAGGTATTGATTTTTGAAGTGTTTACTGTCATATTTGGTAGGAAAGCATTATAATAAAAAATATACATTATTTTAATCCATGTTCGCTCCAGATGTGGAGCATATGGCCTCCTAACGGAGGGTATCTCAATATAACTTTTTCTACGAGAACTGTTCGTTACTCAGTCGCTCAACATCTCTTTTCCAAAGACAGTATTAGGGATAGAATGAAGGGTAAGACAGGACCAACGTACCCTCTAATTTTTATATTCTGTGTGCGGACCATCAATTTCTGTAAACAGTAAATTTTCAGCAAAATAAAAAGTGTGCGCAAATATGTAGGTTTGTACTCACTGACCAACCCTCTGTCGCTAGATATGGAAGAAAAATATGGAAGATTTGATGAGCTTAAGCAAACATAAAATTTAGTGAAACAACTTCTTTTCTGTGTGCAGAATGTGCGGGAATGGAAAAATGTGTGCGGGCCACACCAGCGGTAATATTGGACAGGACTAGTGGTTAACTACTCGTTCTCGCCACACCCAGTTATTGGAGGCTTGGAAGGGTGGGAGGGATTTTTTAAATCATCATGGATAACCATGCCTTCGGACAGAAATCGATAAAATGCTGTTCGTACTGGGATCCGAACCCGTGGTGATCCGGCACGGAAGCCAACAACGCTAACCGCTACGCCATATGACATAATATCAGGTGAAAATGCTCTTGATGATGTAATGAAACCAGTCCTGATCCTATTAAATGAATGTGGAATTAGTAGAAAAGAGTGTTTTATTTTTTTAATTAAATTTGTATATGAATCACAAAGCGAAAGCCCAATTACTACTTAAGTCTTTCCAATGGATTCGATGGTTAATGTGTAGATTTTCAATTGATATATACAATAAAATTGAAATCTTCTTTTATATCACTTGTGTAACTTGTTAATACTGTGCCGTTAGCTATTTGAGACTCATAGTTGAATCTTCGGCTTCTTCGATGTTTTACATTCATATTTTTCCCCATCTTAAATCACATAAATGGCCGTCATTTCTGTAGCCACGGTACTAAAAACAAACAATTGAATATAAATAATAGGATATTCATTTAGATAAGGATTTCCAAGAACTATGTAGGTAAACAGACAATGAAGTTATTGACCAAAGTGTATCACAGTCGTAAAACACTCCTGCAATGTCATTTCCTGGAGTTGTTTTGCAGAAATTTTAATTAAATTTAATGAATTTGGTCGCATTAAGATGAAGCAGTATTAGTCACGGTGTGAAACTGTGTGTATTTTAGTAGACAATAGACGAAATCCATACAAATCCTTTGCGCATGCATGCTTTTATTGCTTTGCATGCAACACTTTTTTTTCAAAAATATTTTTTGTATCTAATTATTTTATTACGAATTCATATCATTCAGATGTGCATGTTAAAAGAGGTTCCAATGACATCGTAAGACTCATAAATTAATGTAATAATACAAAAAATACCAGGTCCATAGACTTACTCAGTGGTGGATTAATCACATGGGATGCCCTAGGCGCAATAAAATTTGGAGGTTCTGTTTTTCGGAGAACATAAAAACGTTAGAAAATCCAAAAGTAAAATAGTAAAAATCTGAACAAGTAGATGGGTTATTTTTGAGGCCCTTGAGATTCAGAGGCTCCAAGCGTGCGCCACTGGACTTACTCTGTAACCAGAACCAGGGGTATAATTCGTGATTTCATGCACTTTTGTATCACATACATATGTAGAATCCATCTGCAATAGTTTTGTCGCCTTTGTTCATCAAAACCATCAGTGCACCTTTGGAACTTTTATATCCTTCAAAATACGTTGATCAGTAGTGAGGGAGACAAGGCTTCCGTGACGGATTTCACAGATTTGAGTCCCAGTACGAACAGCACTTTAATAGATTTACAGTCGAAGGCATGGGTGTTTGTGATATCTTAAAAATTCCTCCCATCCGTCCAATCCTAAAATTAACGCGGCAACGCAAGAGCGACTAGTTACCCAATAGTCCTGCCTTAGTCATATCCTTCTATCATTACGTATTTAGAATAAGAGAAGTTGAGCAATTAAGTAATAAGAAGTTCTCGTAAAAAACTAATGTTAAGATACCTCCAATAAGAAGCCATATGTTACACATTGAGAACCGACATGGATGAGAAAGAAACTTTAGTATAAAGCTTCACAACAAGTGAGTTCCGGTACTTATTTTGAAAAAAAATGCACTGGTTGTCAGTAAATCATAATAATTAATTGTGAGGAGTAGCAAGACAATTTTTCTATACAGATTCTTCATCCCTATCATCGCCCTACAAGCTTAAAATCACATTTTTTACAATTTTATTTATTGAAAGTTTACAGTCGGTATTCGTATAGGGTTTTTTTTTATTAATTTCTACTCAATACAAACAATTAAACTGGTCAATTTTTTAGTTAGAAAATACCATATTCTAGCAAAAAACGATTATAAAGCAAAAAAATTAGGCAGGAAACTGAGAGCCCTTTTGGGTGCTTTCTCATAGTTTTAGTAGAAAATAATGTTTGAAAATGGTTTACCATGCATTGGCATTTACTTGAAAGACCTTATATATTATAAGACAAAGTGTATTTAGTTCCACAACATTTAGTTAATAGCTATCTCGATCACGCCATCGTCAGACGTCACTTTTCTGGACAACGATTGAAAATTAATGGACACATAAAGAATGCAAGATGACCGGATGTATAAAAAAAGACAGGCTTGTGTTATCTTATGAAGGTTTCCAAGAGGCTGAAATAATAATAACCAAAAGGAGAGTCGGCCAATAATGACTAATGTGACTTATGTCATATTATATCCAACATGTTTCTTAAATTTGCATATGTATTTATATCATTAATCAAAGTCGACTTTTAAATATATCTTCTTAGTTGGCAGCACGATCTGATTCTCATGAATAGTTGGGATTATATATTTCATTAGCATGCCTTTTATATTTTATACTTTCAAATAATGATATCGTTAAGCCAGTCTTGCTAGTGTGAAGTGTCATACAACGCAAAACAAACAGTTAAGTTTTTTGAATATAAACACTGAATGTTTGTGGAAAACCGGAAAATTTGGACGATGTCTTGAAAGTTAGATAAATTTAAGCAGAAGCATTATTTTTCAGTGATCAAATTTATTCTAAAAAACTTAATAAGAAAGACTAAAGATTAAATAAAGTATAGAATAGGGGTTGCAATACCAGTACAACCGAAACCGGGATTCCGGTATTCATGCTGTTTCTTTAATATAAAAATACCAGTTTCTAAAATGTAAAGATACCGGTATTTCGGAGTTGAAAATTAGCCAAAACTTAATTTTGAACGTATAGAAACCATCACATATAATATTTTAATAAAATTGGCCACGATGGATTGAAATATTTTAAGCCTACTAAGTCCCTAGTCACTTTCTTAGAATGCCAGCTTGTAAAACTGTCCACTGTGTAAATAATTGCTTTGTACCCAATAATCTAGTAAACATTAGAAACATGGTTAAGAGGAAAATTATACCTACTTATTATAATATACTACGAACTAAAAAAAATACTATATATATTCTGCAACCTAGATTGATTGTGCACCAAGAATCATTGAACAAGAAAAGTGGTAAATAAGAAATTAGTTTGCAAATAATTATCCGTTTGAATAGACAGCCGTCGCTTTACGCGTAACTTGTTCATCCATGTGTAAAAAAAAGTTTTCATCATATCGTAAATTTATCACTTTCGATCGACATCTTTGTTGTTATGATTATATTTACACGGATACAAGTATTTCATCAAAGCAAAATGATTTTTTTTAAATATTTAAAAGGTTATATTATGGAATTTTCAAATATCTTGTATATTATGTAGTTCAATACATAATATACAAACACATTTTTGTGTATTTTTGACTTCCCTCTTTCACTGTCATGCATCGTCAGAAAACTATCCTTGTTTATTTTAAAAAAAATACTGTCTCCTTAAAAAATTGGTAATTGCAACGTATAAAACATGAAAAATTATTTTATAAATTAAAACGTTCTTTTACACATATCAATGGAAAATATAAAAAAAATAAAAGGAGCATAATATATTTTACGTCATTAATTGGCACCTGACGAAGAAACCATATACTGAGCTTCGAGAACAGATGCTTGCGTCGGATAATGGGGGTGAAGTGGTTTGATTTTGTGAGGAATTCAGAGATAAGGGAGCGTACAAGACAGCAATCCTGCCTGCCTCTTCTGTCGACCGGTGGGATTCCGGCGCCCCGGACATCCGTCGGGTACTATCCATAGGATGTACTCGGTGGAACCGAGGGATCCTAGCATGTCATAGGAGGAAGCAAAGCAATTGGGGGGAGACAGGGAAACATAGAGGTGCCGCGTGGCGGCCATATGCTCTACATAGGAAGCGAACATGGCCAAAGAAGAAGAAGAATTTAAACACATATATAAATTAATAATATTAATTATACATACATAATCTAACAAATGCTTTGATACCACAATGAATTTACCGGTGTTTCTAAATCGGTAATCAATATGGTTTTCTAGAACCGAATCACCTCATGAAGTTTGGCGTTTATCACAACAGAAAGCAAATGGGCAATCGTTGAAAATTAAAAATATTCAATGGAAAAAGAATTTCTAGAAATATAAATAATTCTTTAAATGTTGTGATGTATTGAAATTGAAAACCACGAAAAGCTTATAATGATTTATAAGACGTTTAAGTAAAAAATCATTGTAAGTAAAAATAATATATTTATCTAAATCAAATTATAGTAATACTCAAACATAATTTATAGTTCATCAAACAATATTCCTTTACAAATACATAGTTGTAACGTAAATTCATTGAGCGTATGAGGAAAAGCTATATAATGTAATTTATTAATATTAAGTGTGAGTAATTTATTAATACACAATAGTTTTGTAAATTGTTGAATAAGACTTCAAAGATACGCCCATGTTTTAAAATTGTAGATCCACCGATTTGAGTTTCGGTAAAAATTTCACCTTGGCAGTATTTTTGTAGTGGCAACAATAGTTAGAAATGTCACTTTCAATTTCAAACATTTCGATGAGCGGTAATCGCTTTGAATGTTGATTAACACTACTTATTTAGCAGCGAATTAAATCGTATTCAAATATAATATACAACTAAAAGGTGAACATTACGATTGTCCCTATGTAGTGTAATAAATTGGGTTATTACACAAACGATACAATTGTTTACAATGTACAACGAAATCAAACCGGCTGTCGTTTCAATTTGTATCATTTTTAATGTGATAAAATATTAACTATATTTGATTATATATAATATTAAGTGTTATTTTATAATTTCAGGCGCTAAGAGATGTCAGCTAGTGGAATGAAGCAAATTGAGGAGAGGCATGTTGCCAGTTGTGTGGAGATGATGGTTTGGTGCAATCGAATGGATTTATTGGCGCTTAGCAATTCAAAAGGTAGAATATTCAGTGCAGTGAATATATTATGACAAGAATAATTAAAGCAATAATTTCCCCAAACTACGTATGGTCAATCTTTTATGGTACATGTTTTAAAATCTGTTTTGCCTACATGATTCGCCATAATTACACTGACTTAAAAAAAAATGTGGTATGTATTCTAAATAGACATCCAAGTTTTCAATCTTCATTTTTTGCAATCAGTGAAATCAGAAGAACCTTAAAAATGAATAATTTAAGTGCATCTCATCTCTATTATTACGATTGTAAGTTTGTAGAAAAAATAAACTATCGGTAAATTTGTCATACTTCATCGTACGGACTATTGCGGCGAAAAACTTCACAAACTGAGCTAAAAACCACTCCACGATTTAAAATTATTATCTGAGATCATGGGAATCGCGTTAAAACCACACATTATTACGAAGAACACTGATAAATTAAGCGAAATACGGAACATTTCGCCTCAGCTTTCCAGAACGGGCGCGCGCCCGTTCTGGAAAGCTGAGGCGTGTAATAATGTGTGGTTTTAACGCGATTCCCATGATCTCAGATAATAATTTTAAATCGTGGAGTGGTTTTTAGCTCAGTTTGTGAAGTTTTTCGCCGCAATAGTCCGTACGATGAAGTATGACAAATTTACCAAACTATCTTTTAAAGATTGGTAAATTTTGAATTCAAGGGTTCGGATATCTGATGTATTTTACTTCTTTTTCTAGTTGTTAAACCTACTCCAAAAACAATGTACTATTTTTTAGCCCTCTTCAAGGGCTTAATGTCAAACAACACTATCTTGTCGTCTCATTTCTTGACACAGTCTTGTTAATTCACTGTAAACAAAACAAAATGTTTTTGTTTTGCTTTTAGGAGAAGTTCACCTGCACCGCTTAAATTGGCAACGAGTATGGCTTCTTCCACCTCCTATGGAAAATAGTCTTGTCAGAGGAATGGCTTGGAGACCTGACGGAAAGGTAAATTAATCCACACAATCCTCACATGGTATGTATGCCAAATGTAAATACTGTGTACAACAATTTTCATCATAAATTATATGCATGGTATTTTACACATAAATATCTGAAAACCAGCAAAATATATTTGTTACCGTTATTTTGCTGTGACAGCTTGTAAGGAAAACATTTTTGCCTCAATTTAATTTATGGACATTTAAGATCTTTACATTTTTTTTACAGTCTGCAAGTAAATATTTTTTATAGTATTTCACATTGATTTTTAATGCCAAATACAAAATTTTGAGAAATTAAACATATCTATGTGCAGTTTCTAGCAATTTTGCCTGTATTGCATATGAAATTTTATTATGTGTTCCAAAAAAATTTAACGTAGGATTTTGGCAAAGCAGTAAGAATTGCGACACTCATATAATGATGTTTTAAATTTATGACTGATTTAGCGATACCCGCGCAGTGTTGGGTTGTAATATTTTTAGTGGGTGTAAACCAAAAATGCCGAGTTACTACATTTACTTCTAAAATTATTTGAGAAAATGATAGTGCATTTCTGTACCATTAAAGAAAAAAAAAAATGATAACGCCGTTTTCAGTGTTCCTACAAATCTATCTGTTAGGTATAGGAAGCTGGCAATTAATTCTATGGAATCTTAGCTTTTTTTTATAATGATTATCTTTTATTGATGTGTTGCATATTTTTTTTGCCAATATTTAATATAGGTTTTAGCAGTCGGTTACAGCTGCGGAAGAATCTCCTTGGTTGACGTTGAAGATAAAGAAATTCTGTTTGCTAGCAAAACTGGTGGCTCAGATACATCTTACAGTGGAGGCCACGGAAGTGTCACATGTTTATCATGGGGTCAGAGATCTACTAGTCAAAATTCACAATCCGGATACAGAATATATGTAAGTAGATGAACTGAGAGATAAATATAGTGTAATTTCCTTTGCTCAATTTATGTATTTTATTTTATTGATGTAATGCTTTAAGGACGATTCCAACACCTTTTTACCACATCCGAGAGGATTCAATTCCAATTACAACAAAACTGAAGAAAACTTGAGCGATTTTAAAGAATGCAAAGAACAGACACACCTCAATATCCTCATGGTAGGATACGAAGATGGTGAATTTCACATGAGTGTCTTTGGATTTTATCCGTGTGGTATAATAGATATGAAGAGATTCTTTAATTCTCAAACAGAGAGCATAAAATTAATTGACGCTCAGCTATCAGACGATTTTACAACTCTTCAGATATTCGTTGAGAATAGTAAAGACGGTCGGTTGAAATTGATGATCTTCGATACTGAGGTGTTAGCCGCATATTCTGATGAGCTTCATGCCCTCGCAACCAAGCACGGCTACGTCGTTAATCTCATCACATATGTTGATCAGACGATGACGTCTATTACCGAAGCTTGGGAACAAATACTGCTAGAGATGGACTCTAAATTGGAAAAATATGCATCGCATGTTCCCGAGGGTGGAGTTTCAGCAGATTTTTTGGATCTTTTGATGCTAGGTAATAAGTTTATGAATTGAATAATTATTATATCAAAAAGTATTTTCATTTTACAAACAATTTGATTACTTTTATTAGCTATGAGTGTTATATTCTACTGCTATTTGTTTCTGTCATGGTGTTAACCAATTGTAACTTTTTTAAAACTTAATCTGTTTGTTCAGGGGTGCCATCAGATGAATTGGAGTTGTTTCTCCTTCAGGATTTGACAGCAAAGGGACTAAAGAAATTTGGGTCCTCCATAGAGTTGAGTTATTCAACGATTCAAAGACTAGTGCTGAAGCATTTGAACACTGTCGGTTACAGTCTCACCTACCACTTGTCAGAACTAAGAGGATTGGCCCGCATTACCCACCGATATCAGGTAATTATTTGATAATGTCCGCTATTATATCACTAGCGTCATAGAATTTATATCACAGACTAGTTAAAAGAACATCACTCAAACACTTATTTTCTCTCAATATGTATTCCTTAAGATTTATATTTTACGACCTTTTCACAGCTGTTCTGAACATATTTTAAAATATTTTAATACAATTACTTTACGCAATAAAGTTTAGACTGCATTAAAAATGTTCCCCTTCAAATTATTATTAAATTACCTTTATTAAGTCAGGATTATTTCTTTAAAATTTTCAATGTGGGATGTTAATATTTATTATGCTTATAGTCAGCCGCTGTAGTCTAGCAGGCTTTCGTCTTACACCAGTTCGGCTGTCAAGGGGGGATTAAATATTTGAATTCAATAATTTTGTAGATTGATTTTTCAATGAAATTACAATTTATATACAAGTGGTTTTTGAAAATGTTTTATTTTACTTTAAGCATTTCACTGTCTTTCAGTTAATGTTATAAAAGTGAGTTAGTAAATATAGAGCTAATAACTGATATATTTTTTTTACAAATCTCAACACTCGTTATATTATGAAAAGACTGCGAATTATATGCTTTTTTTATGTTGCAAAATTATCATACAAAAGTCTTTGTTTCATCATTTGGGGCATTGGATGCAAATATGGCTGCATTGAACAAATTGATTTAATCAAAAAATAAATCACTAACGTGTTGTTTAAAATGTTTTAGATTCTTGGCTTAGAGGAAGAAGCTGTTACTCAAGCACTCTCAGCGAGCAGTGCTTTCATCAACAAATGTTTAGAATTGCAGCAAGTCATCGACCATTCCATGAAAAACTATAAAGCCTTCTTTAGATGGCTTTATGTTGTTATCATTAGACTGATGGATGAACACGTTCCGTCGGAAATTGTTAAAATTACACAACAAGACTTGACATACATTGCTGAATTTCTGCAGAATTTTGATAAAGTCGGCGTAGAGAGTTCTGAGTATGCAAACGATGGAAGTGAAGAAAAAAAAACAGGAAAATTCAACCTCGAAAGACTCGGTCAGTATCTGGTGAACAAAGAGTTGACAATAACAACCGAAGATGATGAAAATCCTTGGATGAAATTCTTGAAAGATAACGCATGTTTGAGTGAGTATTCCGGTATTATGAAAAGCTTCAAAAAGTTTTCACTAGTGCAGCAGCAGGAGTATTTGAAAAATTCAATTCAAAGAGTTTTTAATTGTTCTGAAAAATCATTGGCAACGCAATTCACCCTTTTGAATATCGTCGATTGTGTGCCTTGTATTTTTAGTGAAAATTTGATATCGAGCAGCTTGAGAGTTTCGCAAATCAATGTTCCCGAAGAATGCTGTGTTTTATTAGCTTTTACGGATACATCATCGTCGGATAGAGGTTTCTATTTTGTAGAAACATCTTTTAAAAATGACGTCTTATCGACGAAATCTAGCTATTTTTATTTTCACGCTTGCGGTAATTTGAACGATAGTAAACTGGAGCCACTCGATGGAAATAGATTGAAGACGGTTGATGTTCAATTTTATTCAAAAGACACATTGTCAGTTTTATTAGAGCAACCGAACGACGAAGAGATATCAGCGTTCGTACAATTTCCTGTCAAAATAGCTCGAGACAGTTGCAAACAGATCACTGAAAAAAGCCACGGAGTAGATTCTGTTCGAGATGTAAATAGACTTAACGCTTTTGGAATGCTGGAGCCGGGAGCGTGTAAGATTTTAGATAAAATATCTGTGTGTAAGATTGCCGTTTCCGGAGGGAGAAAAGTTGCTGTTGTGTTGTCGAAAACGCGTCGGAAAGTTCGACTCTTTGAAATGGAAGTAGACGGTGAAGATGACGATGATGAAACCCTAGATACGACTCCTCAATCGCATTCAACAACACAGCACAGTGATACGAGTCAGCACATGTCGCTCAATGAAACTGCACTGTTAAACTCTTCTGTCCAACCGATGGAGGGAAATCAAATTATTAAATGTTTAGATTTGGATAAATCTGGTGTTTTGAAATAAACTATAAAGAAAACCTTATAATTATTGTTTTTTATTAACATTTTCACTGGGCATTAAAATATGTCAACATTGATGCTGCGTTAATAAATAAAATAGTGCCTCTCGACATTGATTATACACCGATAAACACTAATGCACCCAAAACGACTTAACCATATGAATTTCGTAGTAGTATTGATGCGATGGGATGAGCTAGTGTTGTTTCTGTGGATTTTCAATGACACTGCGGTTATTATGTGTAACAATTATCCATACAGTATACGGTGAGTGTTTTTAAAGCAACACTGTGTCTGTAACATGTATGGGCTTAGCAGTCAATCTGTTAAATGTATTTCATATTGACCCTTCTAGATAGATTTATGAAATATTACTACAAAAATAAATTGAAATTTAACTCAGGTTAATGAGGTGTAGCCGTAGGCTCCCGGTCTGTTTTGTGTACCCTTGTGAATCTTTCAAAAATCCATAGATCAGTAAACGAAATCAGTAACAATCAATTTATGTAATTTCATAATATGGTTTTCATTATGATCTCCATAATTCTATTTATTTTATTGTGAGTTTGTGGCTATATACAAATTTACAAATATCAATATTTAAAACTATAAGTCGCTAAATACATAACTACAATAAACTTGACTGCACAATTAAATACTAGTAAAAAAGAGGATATCGAAATACTGTAGCAGGAAATCACTATAGTGTTAAACATATCGAGAAAAAAGACCTCAGCATGTATTATGAGCAATGAAATATCTTATGACTTCAATGACTTTAATCTTGAAGGTACCAACAAAAATTTCAGATGTATTTTTTATTAAATAAATTATGCATCTTGAGTTGTTAATATGAAAATATTTCAAACAACATTTGTAAATTGATTTGTAAGTTTATTATTGCACATCAATGCTACGAGAATAGATTTTCAAGCATCCAATGATTGTAAATTGAATTAAGTGAGTTTTGGAATATTTCAGTTGTAAACTGAAGGAACTAAAAACATGAAAGAGGTTATTAAATGTAATAAAATAACGGAATTAGAGGAATTGCATGCAAATAGCAAGCAGTAAAGCTTGCATTGCATTTCACTGTATTTGATTGTTATATTTCATTGGATACTTAAGTAAGTTAGAATTATCAATAATTTTTTTATTAAAAAAGTAATTATTTCACCATGTCCTTTTCCAATGTGGTACTATGGACTCATAATCGAGCATCTCGATTTTTTAAACCTTTCAAGCCGGCAGCACACCAATGAATACTGTTGTGATGTCCATTTATAATAGTAAAAGTTTATTTTATTTAAATAACTCGATTTCTTATATAGATTAGATTTAGTTTTAAGTTATATATACTTTACATCGTATTTTTTTTAACCGAAAAAAACTGTTACTGTTAATTTATTTTATTTTTAATACTTAGTTTAAAAAACAAAATAGATACGTGTTTTCGAATTTAACATATTCTAAACACATGGAATTATTTTTATGAGGCAATGTATCCAAGGGATAAAACTAAATTATATATAAAATGGTGAAAAAAATAAATATTTGATACTTAGGTCAGAGCTTTTCAGTGCTGCCATATAGCCCTGGTCTTTGAGTAATAACATTAAATAAAAAAAAATATTGCTGTTTTCAAAATTATTTGCCTAGAATGTCACCAGAAATGTTTTTCAAAATAAAAAATCTATTTATTTCTTTATTAGCGGCTCATTCTGCTATTCATCGGATTGGAATCAGCAGTCATTCAACATATATTTTA
This sequence comes from Himalopsyche anomala, assembly GCA_031772345.1. Taxonomy (NCBI): domain Eukaryota; kingdom Metazoa; phylum Arthropoda; class Insecta; order Trichoptera; family Rhyacophilidae; genus Himalopsyche; species Himalopsyche anomala. Next base: position 6,124,883 of record CM062827.1, read on the forward strand.
CGCATGTGTGCTTGAAAGGTTAATGACAACTTCTCTTTTAGGATATGCTAAATAAAGCAGGATGGGAATAAGAAAAGACTATTAGTTAGCGGTTATTATCTATCAGATAGCATTTGGGTGAGGAGGATTGAAAATCCATGTCTTTGGATAGAAATTCATAAATCAGTTGAAAAATTAATGGATGAACAGGAAAATAAAATAATGTTAACTAATTTTGAAATCACAGTTCATGTTTTTCGCCATCTTTTTTCTTATGGCAGCGTTATAGTAGTAGGTAAAGTTATTATTATAGCGAATTTAGATTTCTACTTTATTTCAACATGACTCGCAGCCTTATAATACGATTCAAATAAAATTTCTATTTGATGCGTCAATCGATATTTGCTGAAACACTGAATTGAAATCTGCGTCAAGTCCTCGGTTGTCTATTCCTGTTATGTGCTCTGTTGGAGGTTTACTAGGTCCCGGAGTCGGTACAGTATCGTTAACAATTGTTGTAGTTCTATTGTAGATCTCATCGCCACTTCCTTCATCATCATCTTCTTCATCTATACATAAGAAAAAAAAATATGTAAGTATAAAATTAATTAAATGAGCAGTTCGAAGAAGTCGTGTAGCATTTGGAAGTCCTGGTTATTTGGTCTCAATTGATTAACCATCAGAACTGGTTCAGCAAAACTAGTTGGCTTTGTCGTCATCAGCTCGATACCTGTTAATCCTCGCTTGAATTGGCTTGCTAATTGTGGATGTGTAGTATAAAAATACTTATCCAGTTTATTGATTAAGACAGTGTCGTCAACCTGGTCCGTTTGGCCCACTGCTGGGCGGTTGAAGCTTCTGTGGTGAGGGGTGGGTGATTTTTGTATATTATGACCAAGCAGAGAAATTTTAAATAAAAAATATACAAAAGTGGGTGGTAGGTATAAGAAAGTTGACGACCTCTGGATTAAGATACCACTATTGTAATAAGGTTAAAATATCAAAGCAATTAGTACAAGAATTTTAAGATATAGTTCATAGCTATTTTGGCTTCATGTCAAATTCAGTTATCAAGTTTTTTATTTTTAAATATGCCCACTCCCAATGTCATGGCTTAATGAAAGTATATCAAAAGATGTTTTAAAATTAATAGGTAAAAAATAGTATTGGGGATAGAAGGATAGAGCAGAACAGGGTTAGTAATTAACTTATTGCTCTTGCTACGCCTCGTTATTAAGGATTGAAGGGGCGTGATGGAATTTTGAGCACCAATACCTTCAAACAGAAATCGAAAAATAAATTGAAAAAATCCTGTTTGTACTGAGATTCGTACTGACATCTATCAACAGAAGCCAATAAAGTTGACTGCTGCGTTATCAAGTTTATTGTATTATATTATTATTCTTGTAGAACATACTTTAGATATTTTACCTAATATCGATACAGTTATTGAAACAACTCATTTTTAATATTGAAAACATACTTTTGAAATTGATAACATTAGTATTGAAAAAAAGAAGATTGAAGAATGAAATGAACTGTTAATTTTTTTGTAATGAAAGTATTTACTTAGCATAACAAGCCTGGCACTACGACGCTCTTCTGCTTTCTTCAGTCGATAAAATATGAATGCGCATCCCACGAGCACAATCAGTGATATAACAATAAAGATTATCTTTACAGCTTCCAAGTCAGATGTATCAGCAACTGCCACCTGAGGACTTTGGTAATTTGCTGCCATATTTTGCTTTACAATCATTTCCACTGCACCGACGTTCAGGTTTCCTCTGTCGATGTGCTTAGATACACATCTATAATAGCCAGTTTCTGCTGGTGAAACGCCCTGTAATTCAACAATGAATGATGTAAAAATTGAATGTTAAAAAGGCATTGTTTTGGGACAAATGAGTTCATTTCCTCTCAGAACCTAATAGTTATAATATATTTAATTATTAAGTTAAACTAAAAAAGCATAGTTTAAATGTAACCATTCTTACTTCAAAATTTTTAGAAAATAATTATTTTCTAACAATTTAAAGTTATGAAGTATGTTGAGATGGGGCAAATAAAGCGCTAGGCCTATAGCCGAGTGGTGAATGTCCTCTTTGGTTGCATTTGGGTCTGAATTCTAGTACGGAATTTTTTGTAAATTAGGTTTCAGTAGATTTATGGATTTGCATTCAAGGGTATGTATGTCCGTGATGTCAACATTCTCTTTCACCAATCCAATCCTAAAACAGGACATGGTGAAAATAATTAGCTAACTACTAGCCTCACCTTTGTATTAAAAAAAATGAGAAGTTGAGCAACTAAATAAAAATTAGTTCTACAACAAATGTTACATTACGGGTCTAAACAACTCCTTCCACCACCCGCCATGGCCATACATCTAAATCCAACAGACATTTTCTGTGGCGTAACGAACATCATGCGTTGCTCAGTTTTGTGCTAGGATTGTCCTCGCAATAATTGACCAAGACTTGGTGGTTTACAAGAAACTCTGTACGACATCGTAAATTGAGTGGATGCTAAGTAGCTACCACTGGCCTGTGGGTCTGACTGCTGGTCAGACCGACTTGATTAATTGCTCTCGTTAATTATTCATGAGATGACAATCCCAGAGGATGTGATCGGCATCCTGCCTCACGCCACATATGCTTATCCATGTGTCTATCCGGCCAAGCATGAAGTCCTGAAATGAATTGGCTTGTCCTATAGCTGGGTGTAAGCTCCTTTGTTACCTCCATTTGCCATTTGAAATGACATGTTTGAAAAAACTATATGGCATGTTGATATATCATATATTTTTAAGGTTAAAAAAATTCAAAATTAGCTATGATGTGAAAATTAACCGTAGTGAGTTCATTAAAATCCATTTATATTGCAGTATTATAAAAAAAATAAAAAAAATACAATTAAATTTTGAATCCTGCCTGTATCTTCTTCCAATTGTATGGTTGCCGTCGCCATGGAAGGCAGCTGATAACCATCCATATGCATACTCAGCGCAGCTAAGGGATGCTGTGATGACTTGAAAGGTAGTAAAGAGGCTGGCAGCGGAGAGATAATTGTGGAGGTACTGTGAAGTGGTCATATGCTCTGAGCAGAGAGCAGAAGTAGTTTAAAAATACAAATATATACATAATCACCTTAATGAGTAGTTTTCCGGATAGCACTTCATATTTATATTTACTTTCATCGTAACTATTTCCTGGGCCGATGATTTTGTCCTGACCGAGTTGCCAGAACATGAAGTTGTGAAAGTCGTCATTGCTGTTGCAATTCAGCACCGCGGTTGCACCAGCAGGAACTTCTGTAACCTGCGTACCCAATTCAGGGACAGGCAAATAATACCTTGATACCATCACTGATATTTACACAAGAAACTTGTTTATATACAATTACACTTATTAAATATTAAGAATAAAAAATATTTATTACAAAAAAATCTATTTACAAGAATTGATAATTAAATAAGATTTATTTTTATTATTATATCTTGACACACTCAGCTTGCAAAACACAGTTATGCCATAGTGAATACTTGTGCCAAAATTTAAATTTAGAATCAGTCACATGATTAAATATTATTGTTTAGTGGCAAATATGTGCAACAGAAAATAGGTCAATCATGATTCATTCACTGAAAAAGTTATCACATGAAATGTTAAGGTTTACAATGTTTTCTTAATACACCTTAAGTCACATTAACTGGCAAACGCTAGTATCTCGTATTGGGGTTATTTCGAATCAATTTCACAAAAACATCACCAGTTATCGTCACTAAGAGAACCCAGATAGGACTCATCACAACGTGAATTGGAAGGTTCGCTTTGGCATACTCTAATTTGATGCAAATTATTATCTGCGATGCGATTTTCAAACCGATGGCTGCGATGTACCATATATTTTTGTTGATGGTTCCACGGAATCTCTCCATTCCGTTTCTGCAGTGTGATATCATATGAAATATAACGTATATGAGCAGTATTCCATCATATATCCACATGGGAATGAAGACTATGAACCAGTTCCAATGTGTCCTTGATTCAAGTCGTAAACAAAGTAATATAAGGAATACCAGAAGAATAAACCAGGTAAACAGTGCTCGGTGGAATATAGCCATATTTTCTTAATGCAACCAATCCAATGTTGATTTTCGAAAAAGGAATTGTGATTTCAGACAATTGAAGAACTTTAACAAACCCAAGATTCACCGACAAATATTTAGTCTAACGGTTATGGATTTGCAACTTAATATAATCGTAATGCTGTCATAAACATCTTAATTACACATTAATGAGTTTTATACATCTCATACGCAACTAAAATACAATTCGATTTATGGCGTTTAGGTTATGTCCTATTATTATTTTTGACAGCAATGGTATTACAGCTAATATCATGGCGAACTATTTGAACAGCTGAGTTGACAGATGTCAGATTGACGGCCTATGGACGCTTCTTGTGACCCAGTGATGTCGCCGGCAGGCTTTAACCGTCCATAAAAATGTATTTAGCAATTATTTTTGTAGTAACATGCATTAAGATTCTTCTGATTAAATGCTAGTAAGTGTTTTTCATATTTATCAACATATAAGATATAATGCACTGCTTACACGTACAAATGGATTTTTAATTTAGAAAAACGAAATATATATTCAATTTCTTTTCTTTTGTGATATTTTGATAACAGAAACGAAAAGAAAGCGATAACCTTTCACGTAATAATACAATTGTAAATTATTTTTGTACAATTTATCAAATCTTAGTTGAAACATATTATTTGTTGTAAGCTATATGATAAATAATATTTATGCATGTTTCCATTGAATGAACACGTAACGTGTAAGCAATTCACTGATAAGCAAAGAATTGCACTGTACGTTGAAATATCTCAGTCAGATTATTTGTCATTTATAAAATTGTAACCAAGTCCTAAGTCTTACACATTTATTGAAATTGGAAATAAAATTATAAAAATCCATTCTGTACTTCAAATAAAATGTTTTTATTTTATCAGAAGTTCATTGAATATGCAGTTTGAATTAATTATTAATCCTCTTAACCTCAATAAACTGATAAATCTACGCAATCTTGAATAAGAAGAGGAAAATCATATAACTACTCATAGAGAGAATTTATTTTCAACATTGTTTACATATTAGGTTCACTAGCATTCAACATTTGAACGGAAATAACAGTTTTGAATAAAGAATGCATATATTTGAGATTTCAAATCAAAAATGGAACTTTTGCCGGAAAATTATTTATCAGAGAGTGATGATTTATTTTCGTGTGAAATGCTCTGTTATTTAACAAATAAATCAGATCATGTCAATGCAAATCATTAGTCATCTTTTATCAATAATGTATAAACACATAACATATTTATTTTACATAGCCACACACACGGACATAAATATCACATAGCTGTTTATTTTTAAACACATCTCCTGACGAATAAAGTTGGCATACACATATCCAGTTTTGAGGAACCATGCGTGGCGTGTATTGTTATAAATTTTTTGGTGCAAAAATCAAATTTTGTGAAAAATATGCAACCAGACGAATTGTTACAGAAGAGACGATGAAATAATTGACTTCTGTTTCAAAATGGCTGAAATTTTTTATCAAATACAACCAGTAAATCAGTGTCTGAAATAATTTTGGAAAAATGTGATGTCAAAAGTTATAGAGCTGACAATATTTCTTGTTTGTCTTTCAGTCACTCTACAGATTTTGAAGTTCATAGAAATTGGCTTGCAATAACTTACTCTAAGCCAATCAGCCAGTGGTACTATGAAGATACTTCAGAATGGACCCTCGATTATCCGCCCTTCTTTGCTTGGTTTGAGTTTGGGCTCTCGCATGTTGCAAAATACTTTGACCCCCAGATGCTTATTATATCAAACCTGAACTATGCATCCGAGAAGACTATTCTGTTCCAGAGATTGTCGGTTATTGTTACTGACTTGGTGTTTGCGCTTGGAGTTAAAAAGTAATTGTTCATTTATATCCTTTTACCGCTCGATCACGACACGATATTTTATGCTTTATAGACGCTTGTCATTATTAATTTCATTACTTCAATAACTTGACAGTTTCTAAATATTCTTGGTTAACCCTTCAGGCAATCTAAAATCAATTTCCTGTCCAGAAACAGCGGTAAAGTTAATCCGAAAAAGCTCCAGCCGCCGACTGACAGGCGCTCAAAAATAATCACAACTCAAATTCGAATCTATTCTTTATAATAAGTAATCAAGCTATTTGAACAAAATCGGTTAACTCTTTCTCTTATAAATGGAATAAACATCTGTCTCTGGGAGTGGTTTTTGATCCACTTCAAACGGGCTTGAAGGGTTAAGTTGGCACATTTAGGTTAGCTATCCAACAATGAATATGGTAAATATCCAAAAGATTTTTGTGTTTCGGATAAATTTCATGGTTGCATTGATTGGACTGAGTGACACAATGTCACAATCGGTAAAATAAAATAATAAATTTAACATTGTTAATACTCGGAAAGATCTTATAAGATTTAATTACGATATTTATTAATTTTCAATTGATAAAAAATAATTTTCGAATTGATTCGTTGATTACTTTAATTATTATAGTCACAGAAAATTAAAGAATGATATGATGTTTTGCTCTTCTACAGATGCTGCGACTCTTTCTCTGATGTAAAAAATAAGGTGTTATTGTTTGTTCTGTTATTTGGAAATGTGGGACTTCTCATGGTTGACCATGTTCACTTTCAGTACAACGGGATTATGTTTGGAATTATGCTTTTGTCTATCGGAGAAGCTATGAAGGTATTTGATCCTGATTTATTAATTTTGTTCGGAAAATTCTGAATCAAATCAGTAGTCATATTTTACAGATTTGTTTCATCTGTTTTGAATCTTAAGCTTAAGAACAATTCAATATTAGCTATAATTAGGAAATAGTCTCGAAAATGTATATTCGTGTCTCAAAAAAATCACTACACAATATAGCTAAATAATTTTTCACCAAAAAATAATAGTCAAACACATGTATTCTGTTAACATAAGTAGTAACCGGCATTTGTCAGAGAATTTCTATAGTACCTCTAGAAATGAGTTCCCTGGAGTGGGGGGCTATATAAACGATGTCTTCCAATGATGCTTAGACCCATTAGAGGTGAAGTGAACCAACTAGTTAAATCGTAAAACTTTTTCTTGGACTTTAACGTACTATCAAGTACTATTACTTGGTGTTTTGGTGAATTTCATATTTTTATTTTATCGAGATAACACTATTACCATGCTTATTAACTGACATTACTTCACTTTTACGATTCTTTAAGACGTGTAGAATATTACAACGCATCTAACTTTTTTTTCTAAAATATCACTTGGCTCACTTCACCTTTCGGCCCATATACTTTAACCCTCTTACTCTCATGCCATATATATTTTGGTGGTTTTGGAAATGCTAGTACTTTTATAATCCGTAAACCAATCATTATTATTTTTTAAATGACACATAAAACCTTATTATGTTTAAAAATATGTTTTCTGTGTCTTATTGTCTGAATCAAATTTATATTCTACTTAATGTTTGTCTTTTCAGAATAACTACCTGCGATCCGCTTTTTGGTTTGCAGTTCTTCTAAATATGAAGCACATATTTTTGTACATAGCTCCAGCTTATTTTGTTTACCTGCTACGCTCCTACTGTTTCACCGTGTCCTCAAGAGATTCAATCAACATGGCGTGGTACTCGTTTTCCATCAAAAACTTAACAAAACTTGGAGTCACCGTATTGAGTGTTTATTCTGTGTCTTTTGGACCATTCTATAAAGATATACCGCAGGTGAATATATATATTTTTTTATTTATATAACATAAAATCTTGAATAATGACAGTAACGGACATAATCATTCGGATCATAAATGATTGTAATTGCAATACTGGGCGAATATATCTACACAAGCAAGACACCACAAATCAGTGCGTCTTAGTAATAAATGACCTATTTGGCAATGCCTTTAAAGAGTCATACTGTTGAAGACTGCTTTGGACAGAGGGTGGCTATATAGTGGCTCATTAACACTGTATATCAAAAATTGATAACATTTTGATATTAAGAAAAAAAGCCTTAAAACTGGGATCCCGTTTCGATAATAGAAGTAATATCGTATAAATTGAACAATATTCTGAAATCTTGTAAATCTTTGACAGTAAAAAATACTCTCTGAAAGTTGAATGATTCTAATTTGCATTATGTTTTTACAGATTATTGAACGTTTGTTTCCATTTAAACGTGGGTTGACGCATGCATATTGGGCTCCGAATTTTTGGGCCCTCTATAATATTGGTGACAAAGCTGCTTCAATACTGCGTAAGTTGATTTGGTTATCATATTTCATTGCAAGTATTAATTAAAATTCATTATTATTGTATAAACAAACTGCCCTGATGGTTTTCAAAATGTTTCAAACAATGACTATCTACCTATGCATTTAAAAAAAATGATGTGCTAACTGTGCTGCTGAAAAACATGATATGCTTGCTATCTACAAATGTTTCTTACGGCACCAATTCATCCATCGTTTTTTAATTTGGTTGTGCTTAAATTATGTTTGATATATATACCATCACATTTTAAATTGATCAATTATTGATTTGGTCAAATCACTTCTACTATTCTATTCAAAACATATGGCAATATGATATTTCTTCTTGAAAGCGCAGCATCATTTAAATATATACAGGCAAACGTAAAACTATTTTTTTTTGTAATATAACACCATTAAACCCAACAGTAATTTGTTTTTGTGAAGAGTTCATTTGTTATGCTGGTGTTGTTTTATTGTAAAATTTAATTTAAATATTTCTTTGGCTGTAAATTATGAATGATGGAATAATTAAGAACAATATAATACATGCTTATTATGCTAATTGTATTTTTTTAGTGTCTAAATTTGGCTACCGCATTCAAACCACGGCCGGATCTATGACCGGAGGTCTTGTGCAGGAGTACAATCATTCCATTCTGCCTACTATTACTCCATTTATTACATTCCTGCTTACATTCCTATCTATGATGCCTGCTTTGTTGAAGTTATGGAGGCTCGGAGCCGACAGAAAACGCAGACCTTTCCATTTTATTAGGTTTGTATCTGACAAGTATCCATGCTTTGTTGTTTTAGTTACCTTGAAGGATTGTCTACACTTATTCCCGTAAATGTTTTTTTTTAAATACCACTTTAATCATTTCTACAGATGCATTGCTGTTTGTGCCGCGTGTTCATTTATGTTTGGGTGGCATGTGCACGAGAAGGCCATTCTCCTCATCATTATTCCGTTGAGGTTTGTAAGAAATATTTTATAGAAATTTGATATAACTTCTATCTTGTAAAATGTTTTGCCTATAATTTCTATAATAATGAAACACAATGTAGTTATTCATTTTTTAAGTGATGAAAAAACATAATTCAACAGAACCATATATGACTTATGTGAATTATAAATTGGTCACTTGGGCAATAATTTATTGCTTCCTTTGATTTGTTCTCACTAATCCTTTCAATTGGGTTGTATTACGGCCCCTTAATGTTAAAGAAATGTAACTCGAATTTTCGCATTATTAAGTTACAAAGAGAATTAATATCAATAGGAGCAACGGATGCATTAACGAATTAAAAAAAATGTATTTGAAAAATTATCAAATAAATCAGGAAGCTCAAACATCACCTATAAGATAACAAAAAGTAATTTGAATAATTTGCACCTGTTTAAAAGTAAGATCACTGGGGAAACCTGTTTTTTGGCTCTCCTGAAAAGGAAAAATGTGATACATTTCTTTGACCCTAAGGAGCCAATTAATGCCTAACGAATACAAATGATTCAGTTAATAATTGGATATCTATGAGTCATTAAATGTGCCTACTATTGACGATAGTAAAGTTTGAATAGCAAGTGATACATGGTCATTTTCATATTATCTTTGTAATGAAAGTACAAAGATTATTTTATAGTTGATGTACCCATTTTATAGGAAAGAATATACTATAAATAATTTTGAACTTTTCTTCAATATTGTTTTTCAATTAGTCAAACATCCCAACTGTGCTTATAAGTGTAGTCTAGTTCTGCTAATAAGAGGTGAGCCAATCCTTGAATAAGTTCTTCCCTTTAAGCATGAGTCATGTAAAATGAAACTATTTTTCTTGTTATATTATAGCCTTCTCGCAACACTGGATCCGTATGACTGCCGAGTATTCCTGATTCTAGCAACTGTCGGTCACTATTCTCTCTTTCCTCTGCTCTATCCTGCAAATTTGTTCCCGATCAAAGTCTGCATGCTCATCATCCATTCTGGAATTGCATTCTACCAACTGCCGAGCTTGTACGCATGCAAGAAGCCGGCTCCGGGGAGTATCAAAGGTCTCCCCATGCTCAATTGCCTGGAGACTCTTTACATATTCGGTCTTATACCCCTGTGCTTGTACGACAACGTTTTCCACCGTTTATTCAGTTATCATAAGACATATCAATTCTTGCCGCTGATGCTGACGTCAGTATATTGCTCCATCGGTGTTCTCTACTGCTGGCTGAGGATGTATGGCAATTTCCTATCAATGGGAGTGTTCGATCACGACTCGCGTCCCAAGAAAGTCAAGTGAAGTACAAATTAATGTAATTTTTATCACAATCAACTTATTATTGTAATTATTATTGAAAAAGTCATAGTTTTAATAAAATCTTATTTACAAGTGTCTTTTTTATTTATTTCCCATTCTCGTTCCACAAGGATTTACAGAAATGGCCGATTGCATCATGATAATATAAAATGATTCTTTCTCCCACCCGGATTTTGGCAGCACACCTCAAATGCTTGGAATGTGAAACGCCCACAAGAAACTGATTTGCATTATAGAAAATATTGGTTAAGAAACAAACATTGATAAATTCTATATAGCAGAGGCAACTACCTAGAAAATAAATCGTGTCAATTGGGAGGGGTGGGGGGGGGAGGGCTAGTAGTGTTATTTTGTACTTCAGTGGTGAGACACATTTTGAATCATGTGCCGCTTTTCTTTTTTGACACTTATAGAATAATATATAACATTTGAACTAGATGCAGGGATTTGAAAATGACTACAATCTTTAGGGGGATACTATTTTCTTCATATTTTAAGTTGATGTGGACTATCAAATGCCTTCTAGTAGTCCACCCTTGACAACGGCTGAGACATTAATAAATTAAATATTTTAAACTTGGAAAACATGGAGGAAGTGAAATGCTGATAGAGCATCGATGCAGTATTATTTTTTGTTAGTCAAGTTGTTCAACCTCTTTCTCTTCACAGCGAGCGTAAGGAAAGAAGGTAAGAGTTATGAAAGGACTAGTGGCTTAGTGCCTTCTTTATGCCCTGTTGTAAGGGTCAGATAGGAGGTGAGTAAAAAGGTACAAAATCATAACTTACAGCCATACCTTTCAATCTACGTATTTATAAATCAATGGATATGAAGTACTGTACTGGTGTTTGAAGCTGTGACCCAATTAAAGGACCCTTTCTTTAATTTTTAACCCAGTGATTTTTTCCAATATAACACGGTGAAACGGTATTTTGGCACCTTTTTTGGCATTTTTAATGTTTCAAATCAATATTCGCAAAAAAATATTTTTATTTTGCTTTGAAACCATTGGCTGTTTGTCCCTATCTTAGGTTACTTATAAATGTAATGGTTTGCCAGGTATAGTAAGTAGCACTCATAAATTAATGTCGTAATACAAAACATTACGAAGTCCTTAGACTATCTCTGTTCAGAACACGAGGTTTAATGCTTGATTTAGTGCGCCTTTTGTGTAACGCAGTTTCCAATCTTAACAGTTTCCAATTTTTTGTTTATCAGACTTGTCCAAGCACCTTTGACAATGTTCTATCTTTTAAATACATTAATCAGTGGTCAAAGCAAGACGAGGCTTCTATGGCGGATCTCACAGATTTGAGTCTAAGTACGAATAACATTTTCTTCAATCGATTTCTGTTTAAAGGCATGGGTGTTTGTGATATCTAAAATATTTCCTCCCACCATTCCAAACCTAATGAGGTGACAAACGACATCGAATAATTGACTACTAGTCATGTCTAGCACTATCATTCTATCTTTACTTTCTTCGAAAAAAGAGAGGTTGGGTAACTGAGTAACAAGCAGTTCTCAAAAAAAAAAAACTTTTGATGTAATACCTCTCTTAGTAAGCCATATGCTGTCCACTGGGAACGGACATGGATTAGAAAAAAATATATTTAGAATAAAAGCTTGACAAGGAGTGAGTTCCAGCACCTTTTTTTTTAAAAAAAAAGCACTGATATAACTTTTAGCTACAGGACCAACAGAAAAATAAATCTATGATTTAAATTTACTTGTTTCCACTCCCACAGATTTTGTCACTAACGACCCGGGTTTCGCCTTTCGGCATCTTCAGGCGTTCAAGCGCACGGATGAACTTGAACTGATTTGAACTGACGAAACCCGGGTCGTTAGTGACAAAATCTGTGGGAGTGTACATAATTTGAATGATTCAAATTTAATATTGAAATTCCACCAAGCACCTTCAGTCGAAATCTTAAATTACTTGTTTCCCTTAAAATTAAAAATTAAATGAATAGGAAGTCACCATATAATATTGATAAATAGTATATAATTGAAATGCTGGGAAGGGAGGTGCTGATCGCAATTTTTTAAGGGATTGCAATAGTTTTTTTTTTTTACTTTTGACTAAACATTTATGAAAGAATGAAGCTAGATGGTATTAACAATACCTGTCAGACAAGGAGGAAAAATAGAATAGATAAGACAGCAGTAGTGATTAACTAATAGTAGCGCCCAGTTGAATTGAAGGATCGGAAGAGTGGGAGGCAATCTTAAGACATCATAAACACCCATGCCTTCGAACAAAAAATAGATAAATTGATTGAAAAAATGCTGTTTCGTACTGGGACTCGAACCCGTGAGGTACGACACGGAAACCTACATCGCTGAATGAAAAAATGAAGGGGCAACTAATTATTAAATTTAACCATCTACAGAAATTGCAGTTATGTGATGATTTGATCTAAGACGAATGATTTTCTCATCTTAACAAGGGGCTCGCCGGCCGCGCCAAAATTTAACAAGAGACTCGCGCGAGCCCCCTCCAGCCCACCCCTGGAGTAAGTGGGCAAATAGTTGTTACGCCACTGATAGTATGATTCATTTAAAATATTGTGTCATTGGACTCCCCGATTGAATAAAGCAACATAAGCTTTTCGAAGTTTTTAAAAGTTTAAAAAGCTCTGCAGCCCATCCATTGTCTATTGCAGTGAAGTTGCATGCAGTGGCTCTGCATCGGTGGAGCGCGACCCTTGTTCTTTGTAAATCTCCTCCGTCTCTTGGGGGTTGTAAAATTGTCCCCGTAAGTTTTGTAATTGCATGCTCGGCCCGTCACCAAAGAACAGCGAACCTGAAAAGTTAGGGGCGAGATCACTAGACGTCGAATTTCGGAAATCCTTCCGGGCGAGCAATACATATTATTGTGTATAGTTGGCGCATGTCTTTCATATCAACCTCATATCATAATTTAATTACTGTACAATATTCGTCAATGTTCTGACAGAAGTTGGTAAATAACAGATTGATATTTCAGAGTAAACAGTAAATGGAAAAGCCTCTTGCAGTGATATTTTATGTTCAATATATATATAATTATAATATCAAAATACATATCGACTGTGGAAAGGAAAAATGACGTAACCCACACATATCAAATTTTACAGGAGGCGCAAAAAACGTGTTTTGATGATTTTGGGCCATATTTTTCTTAGTTTTAATTTTTTACAAGGTCATCTTTTTCAAACCTAAAAGCTAAATTTAGATACTAATTCGGCATCTGCAGCTTGCATCCTTTTGATAGAACGTGTATCAAGTTTGATACATTGTGATTATCGAAAAAAACTGTGGGTAACGTCCTTTTTCCTATCCACAGTCGATATGCATTAAGCCGATCTGACACAAATAAGAGTTTAGAATGAATAGACTGGGACATTTGCCTGCCCTTAAATCAGCATGAATAATAATTGTCTATACAAACAAATAAATGTTTTGTTTGAAAAACTGGTATAATAAATGCACCAACTGAGTTATTCCAGACAAATAATTGATGTCAAAGAATTTCTTTTTATACTATACTTATTTTTGACAGTTATACTTACCAATTTCTGCCAGAAGGCTGACGATATACAGTGTCACCGTTGAAATAAATCGATTACTTTGGCTTTCTCGAAAGATATACTACGTGAAGTTTATTTTGTTAAAATCTTCTTTTAGTTACATATTTCTTAAGTTATCAAAGGTACGTAATATTTTTTAATCAAAACCTTTTCCTCTTTGCAATAAATACATTCCGATTCATTCCGTGTACAAATGTAAGTTGAGCGATATCTCAGAAACAACTTTTTATATTACATTATCTGTTGGACACATTAAATATAATACATATCATATTGTCAGTACAAATGAATAACATGTGTTACAACAACTCTGTATGAACATAAAAGCAAAGTCAAATACGTGGCATACGCATTTTTTTTTCGACGACACGCCAAAAACAATTTTCTTTTATTTTTAAGCCTTTTGGCTGCCGTAGAAAAAAGTACGTTTGTACCTAGCACGCCGGCTATAATTTGCAATTATTAATTTAATTAGTTATTGACGAGGTAACTCATCTCTGGCGTGTTGAGCATGAAAAATTGACGAGATATCTCGTCTGTGGCAGCCATCCAGTTGAATTATGTAACTGGTTATATCGGGAAAAGATATAAAGTCAATGCAAAATCATGTTGATAATTATTTGTGACAATACTAGACAGTCGATGTTATGGTAGACCACCAGTGCGGCGGTGGGCTGCCAATACGTTAACAAAGGGCTCGCTTAATCTCAAAGCAATTCTCGGTGTCCTGGAGAAGGGTGAATTTTGATCACTCCTATTCAATTATATGTAATACTTAAACAAGCAATCGATTGTTACTTAATACACCTAAAATATGAAAAAATATGCAATTTATCGTAAAATTATCAATGTAAATGGCTAAAAATGTAAAAACTACTCTGTATACTAAATATGTCGTAGATAATATATAAGTCGGAAATTGCAAATATATTCTAATTTGATCTGAGAATATTGTTTTCTCTTAAACTAACAAGGGGCTCGCCAGCCATAGTAAAATTTAGCAAGGGGCTCGCGCTAGCCCCTCCGAGTCCCCTCCAGCCCACCCCTGCACCAGTGTGCTACACTTGATTTGGATGGATTTTTTTATTCTTTAGCGATCTATAGTGCGTATTTGTCGTGTATATTTACTTATATTGTTCTACATAGTTTTTGCTATGCTTATGTTTCTAAATAGAAATGCCACGCACCACAATTTAAAATTGCTTATTTTGGCATGCCTGTTAAATCCTATTTTGGATTCATCCCTGGACTATCCTGAACTTCGCTGTTATATTCGGATTTATGTAGTAAAATATTTTCATTTCTATCGTACATAACATTACGATAGAAATAAATCCATAGTATAGTACAGGTGGAATTATTGCAGGAAAACTATTGTGTCTAAGACAGCGGCGTAGCCACCTCATAGCAGAGTCATGCAATGTGTGAGGGCCTAGCGAAAAGGGGGCCCAAATTTCTACATACTCAATATAACAAATTGCGTAGAGGGTTGGGGGGGGGGGGGCTTCGCTTGACGTTTGCGCAAGGACTCAAAATTTCTAACTACGTCAGTCGAAGACTTGTTTTGACTTCAAACAAGAAAGTTTTCATCAAAAACATAAGCCCAGCTTTTCTTGATAATCTTGTAAAATATATCACTTCCTGTTAGTATTGCATTATTCTCGATTGTAATTTTTCTAGTTCCAATAACAATTTTATTGTTTTGGTTTAACTGCATAATACACACACACATTCTCTCTCTGCGCATTGACGAAATGTTAACACGTAACATTGTCAACATGTCATTTCATTATTTTCTAATATAAATAAAATAAGGGGCGAGCTTACATAGTTTTTCTGTACAAATAAAATAGTTTATTTTATAAGCCTATTTCTTGATTGAATAAAACATATTCGTGCGCTTAGATTTGTATTTCAATTTATGTTGGTGTGGGCATTTTAGAAGTTTTTAAAGGTTACAAAAAAACATTTTTTAGTTTACCAGTGATGCACACATATTGTGTAAATAATCAAGTAACAATTTAAAGTTTATTAAAATTTAAAATGTAAAAAAAATATCGGGCACAAACAGTTCGTACATTTTATATTAAATAAATAAGAAAATAATTCTACACACCACGCAAGTAAGTACGCTGAGTGCCGTCTCGAATAATACAGAATTCAAATTTGCCCGCTTGAGAAGTCATACTTGGGCGCGTAAAAACTTCCCGAATGAGTTTCGCCGGAGAAATTTGGCGTTATAAATTTTATATCCCTGCGTGGGATGGGGCCCCTGTCTAGCGGCCCTCTGAGGTCCCAGTGGGGTCCTCCCTCGGGGCTCTAGGGTGTCGGGAAGAAATTTGGCACCCCCGGAAGCTTTTTAAATATTAAAGCCCTGTTTTGCACGTGACGAGTGCGTGTTTTTCGCCCGTTGGTTGTACGGCGGGAACAATACGATACGTAAGCGTATGTAGATATTACTTTTGGTCTTTCTTGTTTTGTTTCGCATACGACATACATAATGGGAGTGTTATTGTATTAGAGGGTTGGGGTGGGGGCACTCGCCGTGAAAGATTTTATCTGTAGCTGTGAATGGCGAATGTTGTCAGCTGCAAGGATATAAGTGAATTGTATACACTTTCACATATATATTAACTAAATCAATTTAATGTAAAAGTAGATATTTCGTTATTCCAAAGGCTGTGTAATAAATTGTAGCACATCTTTAGCTTCTTTGAGAAGATCTTTCAACAAACTGTGGTGAGATTTACAAATAAACAAAAAAATGATTCTAATTCTTTACTTATAAATTACAAAATGGAGGTTTGGGGTTTTTAACTTCTCCTGGACACAGGGAGGTCAAAAATATAAAATAATTTAAGATTTCGACTGAAGGTGCTTGGTGGAATTTTAATATTAAATTTGAATCGTTCAAATTATGTACATTCACACAAGTTTTGTCACGTGCAATCGAACGCCTGAAGATGCCGAAAGGCGAAACCCGGGTCGTTAGTGACAAAACTTGTGAGAATGTACATAATTTGAACGATTCAAAAATATTAAAGGTTTTTAATTTTTTTTTTTCGAAATCAAGTGTCCACACTTAGTTCGTTTAAAACAGAATTAAAATATTTCATAGATAGAGCTAAATCAGTCAAATCTGGATAAATAAAAAAAAAAACGATCACTTTACAGAGAGAAAAAATAAAACAATTGTGTTAGAAAAGTAATAATGAGAAAGTTGTTCTTTATCGGAACAGAATGGATGAATAACATTGCAGACATGCAAGACAAATAAATGCACAAGCATTTTTTTAAAAAAATATTTTGTTTCACATATTCAACCCTAAAAATTAAGCATAGCGGGAGCGATTAGCTTTACTACTAGTGTCATATCACAGCCACAATCTACGAAAAAAAAGTGACTTAATTCTATTGGATTGCTCCATTTGTTGAAAAAAGGATTAACAAAAGTCTTTCGTTGTATTAGTAGATTGATAATTAAATACTTATTGTTTTTTAAAACGTACATTCATTTGAGACACTTTTGTTTTATTTTAATACTGATATTTAAATTATGCTTAAATTCAGTTCGATAGTTAAATAATTTTAGATCAAGACAAGGCCGACATTAAATAATCGTTTATTACCGAGTCTTCCGTGATGCTACTTGCAAAATACTCAAAATATTATATTAAAGGCCAGCTTATACAATATTATAATCTATGGAACAAAATTTTTGATGGTCAATAAAAAAAGTAGTTACTATCCGAGGTAGGAAAGAAATTTTTGATGGCCAGTAAAACGCTAAAAGTGTCAAAGTTATATAAACATAAAAATATTTAGTATCGTGGATTGTGGATTGTGGCCGGAAAAACTGTTAAAAAATGTTTTAAAGAAAATAATTATTATATACCGCCACTAAAAGTTACAACTGCCGTACGAGCCAAATGGAAGTTTTGATGATTTCTTTTTCCATGTATTATAATTATGTGTAAGTGGATTCAACTCATTATTTATCAAAGAATTTTATACATAAATCTAGATAGAAATTAGCAACCAGGGGTGGGCTGGAGGGGGCTCGGGGGGGCTCACGCGAGCCCCTTGTTAAATTTCAGCGCGGCCGGCGAGCCCCTTGTTAAGATAAGAAATCATTCGTCTTAGATTAAATCGGCACCTAGCTGCAATTTCTGTAGATGGTTAAATTTTATTATAAAACAAGACTTAGTAGCCCCTTCATTTTTTCATTCAGTGTTGTGGGCTTTCGTGCCGGACCTCATGGATTTGAGTTAATCACTAGTCCTGTCTTAGCTTTATCATTCTATCCCTACTTCTCTCTTTGGAAAAGCATGGTTGAGCGACTAAGTAGCAAACAGCTCTCGTAGAAAAAAGACTTTTGTTGAGATACCTTCATAAGGAAGCCATATGCTCCACATTGGGAGCGAAAATAGATACAAATAAATGGATAAGATTTACCGAGCCCTTTGTTAAGATATTGGCAGCCCACCACTGCTAGTAACACTACTGAATCTTTTACTTCCTAGAGTAGTTAAGTGCATATCATTAGTCATAGTAATCGGTTGCATTTTCACTACGGATGACACAACAGATAGTTTGCTCATAACATAATGAACTATTTGATCGGAAAAAAAAATCTAGTATAAGTTCATCCATAAACTGAGGATTTAAAAATGATTTTGTAACAAAAGTGGCAGTTTTCATATTATTGCATAACAAATGCGGCAGTTTTCATGTTGACCGATTGGCGTGCTCTTCAATCACCTTCAATATGGCGCTTTGTACATATTGCGATAAAAAATATTTGTGACAGTTTTCAAAAAACCAAAGACGGCAGTTATGTATTGTGGAAAACAAAAATGGAATTCTATACATTTAAAAAAATCAATTTGAAATTGCATTTTGCGACAACATTTTAGAATGATGAAAACTGTCTCCATTGTTTCCATAGTCCTCAATCGTTGTAATAGAATAATGAGGACATGTCACAGTTAATGGACTTTCTTGGAAAAGATATGGAGTATTAATATTAGCCAGGTCTGAAAAATAGCGTACATACTATGTTCATTTATAATTTATATGTTGGTGATGATTTTTGATCAAATCCAGTGGCGTCATGTAAATGTCAGTTGATTTGATAATATATCGTTATAAATATATACGCAGGGATTACAAATTTTACGCCCATTCCCCTGTTGGCGGAAACAGAGGCGGGGAGTGGTTTATCTATAAAATGCCACTATTTTTATATTCTTATATCATATATCTAATACTCGATATCGACCATACTACGAGGGACAATTCAATTTTTAAATGTGGTGTATAAATATCGATACAAGGAAAATCACTGTTCTTCAACCTGTGGTCCGCGGACCGACACCGATCTGCAAGAGCTTATTGCCGGACCGCGAATAGTCGTATGTCGAGAACTGGCTGTATGTAAATGTGTGTATCTGGTTGACATCGGTCCGCGAAATAATTTTCCAATTTTTACCGATCTACGGATGTACAAAAAAAATCATTTATACGGTGTTTCGCTTATGTGGTGGTAAAAAGCATTGATAAATAAGCTTATGACGTCGTCTAAAATTGAATTGAAACACGTGTTTCGTCTAAAAAACGTGACAGCAACCGCGGAAAAACATCATATATATATTTTTTTTTTGTGCGAATTCCAGATGTATTCATTATGATCAGGACCGGTTTCACTTCTTACAGAAGGATTGTAAAATAGTAAGAGTATACATTGATACAAGGCTGTTTATACTAGCCTTCTGTGAAGTCGAGTGGTCAAAGTTGTCGGCTTCGGTTACGGATTCGAATCCCAGTACGAACAGTTTTTTAGCCCTTTAACTGCCGTAGATAATTAATAGTAATTACCTAGCACGCCGGCTATAATTTGCAACTATTAATTCAATTAGTTATTGACGAGATAACTCGTCTCCGGCGTGTTGAGCACGAGATATCTCGTCTGTGGCAGCCATCGAGTTAAAATATTTTTTTAAACTGGCTTATTAATTTCTGTTTGAGGGCATGGGTGTTAGTGATGTCTTGAATTCCCCCCTCCCACCCATCTTATCCCAAAAACTTTTTCACCAATATTTATCATTTCTTTACGATGTTCCTTGACTCACAACTATACAAGGGGACAAGTTGGTTTACCACCACCACCCGTTGTGTATATTCAGCCAAAGTTTAACTTTTCAAATGCCGTGAAGTTAGCTTTGGTAGCAATCAAGTCAGCGTGGCCTATTGGGCCCGTGTGAAGACGGACCACAGCAAACAATTCTGCTCGTTCGGACTCCATCTCTATACAAGGTGACAGTGTTAATTTTCTTTAATCTAAATTTGAATCGTTCAAACTATGTACATTCTCACAGATTTCGTCACTAACGACCCGGGTTTCGCCTTTCGGCCAGTTCAAGTTCATCCGTGCACTTGAACGCCTGAAGATGCCGAAAGGCGAAACCCGGGTCGTTAGTGACGAAATCTGTGAGAATGTACATAGTTTGAACGATTCAAATTTAATATTGAAATTCCACCAAGCACCTTCAGTCGAAATCTTAAATTATATTCTTTAATCTAGATTTTTATAATTGGAAAAACATTGATGACTGTTGTTAATAATTTTTGCATCGCATTATCGCGAGCCACCACTGGTCAGTGTGGAGAAGAAGCTGGAAATATTGGCGGGAAACAACAACGGTGCGGCTCTTTTGCATGTGTAAAATAAAGGCTTTTAATGTTTTCGCGCTTTTGTGCGCCGGGCAGTGTCACCAACCGGTATCACAGTAATTGCCGCCATAATTCAGCCTCGGCGCACTCTAATGCGAAAACGGAATTCCCCGCTCCAGAGCGTAATCAGCGGGGGCACCCTGGGGGCCTGTAATAGATTCAAGCAGTGCGCAGAGTTCCGTCTCCGTAGTAAATAAACTTTCTGATTAGAATAATTCTACCTGCCGGATAAGAACATAACTAGTTACCTAGTTAAATTTTTTCACAGCAAAAGAAAATCTTCGCCTATATTTCTTAAATGTGTGTATTTTTAGGAACACGACGAACGTGGATCGTTTGACTAATGATAAAATATAAAAATAAACATACTTTAAGCTTGGTACATTAGATAAAAATGAAGTAATCATACTTCAGATCTTTGACTACTTGAAAATTATAAAAAATAAAACTGCAACTGATTCGTTTCAAATATACGTACATATGTACATACATCTCAACTATTGTAATTACATCACAATCAGGATTATCACAAATAATTATATAGCTTCACACCTGCTGTAATTTTTTTCTTCATTATGACATATTTTGTGGAAGAGTTACGCCTACACATCATAAATCCCTGCTACATGCCTGCACTTGTACGATGTCGTAGCTTGAATCCTCTACGCCGTAGCGGGTCGACACAACTGTTAATAGTAGGGGTACAAAGACTATGGTATGCGTACCGAAATAGCTTTGGTAGTTTTTATATAAACATACTTCTATTTTGTTTTATTATCAATTATTAATTAAAAGCTTATTCACCGTAGCTGGTAGACAATAACTGTAAATCGATAAAAAAAGATGGGTTCCATCTTCTAATCTACAACCGTTGATTTTAAAATTAAGTCAAATATCTAGCAGCAGTTAATTCTTAGCTTCAACCATAATTCTTAAACATTAATTTCTCTGTCCTTTATCTTGAAAAGGCTCATTATAAGCAAGGCTAAATGTAAAAGAGTAGATGCGGGCGAAAAGTTTGCTTTTATATCTGTGAAGCTTTAAAATAATATTTAATAATTTGAAAAAAACAGTTTTTTTTTTTTTTTGGAAGATAATATACTTCGCATTTAAGATTTTGTTTTCTAAAATAAGTTGAAGTAAAGTAATGGTGCTTATTAGTTCTCATACACCCTATAAAAACACAAGTAGAATCAAATGGCGTTGAAAAATACAATGTTGTTTAAATTTCATCAGATATTTTGACAACTGTTTTTTCAAGTGATTATATTATAACAATACATTGCAAAGATAATCCATTTTTTTTCAATGACAAAACGGTTGTTTAACTCACACAAATAGATACGTAGAATACTTTTAAGATTTGTAGCCCAACTATGCATTGGAGCCTAAAGGCTAAAAAAAGTATTACGGCATAAATAATGTAAGAAAGTCTACGGACAGCACTTTCCAAACAGTGTTGAGCTATTTCAAGTGGGGTATGTAAAAAAACCCCGTAAAAGTAAAGGTTTATGACACCTGTTTTACAGAATAATTAAAATCCTCAGGTAAAGTATTGTACCCAATTACACGGGCCTATGAACACGGTTCGGCACTACTCTCCGGTAAGCTGCCAGTGACGTCCGGCTCCCTCACGAGGGGTGCCAAAGTACCCACTGTTTGCTTTTTATTTATGTCAGTTTTATCGAGAGGGTTTGTCAGTTTGTGACACCCTTTTCGCTAGCGTCCTTATTGTTCTCTTTTTACGATTTGAGCTTGCAGGCATGTGCGGTTTTGCAATGATTGTTTTTTTTAGTTTCACCAAAAACTAATTAAGTTTTAGTTAAATAGCATAAAAAAATATGACTTATTTTGCAACACAATATTCAAATTTATCAAAAAAAATAAAAAAATAAAATTAATTCTTGAGGTCTAAGAAGGTATTGTACTTGATTTTTTTCTCTGTGAATTATTTAAATCAATTAGGAATTGCTACACAGCTATGCCAACTCATTGAAAACAGCATTTTAGTAAATAAATGCGTTAAATTTCTATTTATTTTCTACTAGAATTACAAAATAAAATACATGTAACAATTTAAACCTCACTGTTTCTTGTAAATGGTGTACCTGCACTAATTTTTTTATAATTAGTTATGCAAATATATTTTTTCTGAAAATAAAGATATGTAACAGGTAAAATAACTTTTAATTTTAATGGTTTTTAATTAAAATCGAATTAAGTTATGACAATTATTATAATCATAATTTATGGGAATCATTGTTCCATTTTCAAATACGTTTTATATTTCGATCTAGTGGCTAATTGATACATTGTTTTTGACGAATAAACAATTTAAAAACATGTTTTAAATTTAGAACACATAAATTAGGATTACAAATGAAAATGATTCATGACAAAAGAGTTCCAATTTTAAAACATGTTGACATAAATACTATGTGTATGTGTTGCTACCCAATTTTGTGTATTTGTTTAACAGTTTACCATCACCCGTTTTAAAACGGTTCTATTTTTGTAACAATTTTATGACAGGAGCTTGTAGACGGCTCTATCTTTTACTCAACTTTAATGTCTGTAATCATACCACAGGGATTAATACCTGCATAATTTATTCTACGAGCGAGAGTTCAAAAAAAAAGAAAGTAAAAAAATAATATTCAATAAATAATTCAATCCAATTTTGCGGACCATTAAATGCGCTTCTTTGATTATGTCTGACGCTCGCTCGCTTCGGGGAGTTATAAAAGATATTACAAAATTCGCAGAGAACTTTTGACGTCTACGACTTACTACGGAACAAAAGTGTATACATATTGTCGAATCTGTGAAATGGCTTTAAAAAAAAAACAAATTTAATCATTAAGTGTTAAAGTTAGACATAGTCATAGATCAGATGTCTCTGTCAGTATTTTTTGTATATAAATAATACATGTATTATTAATATAAATGGGCCCATTAGAGGTGAAGTGAGCCAAGTGGTATTTAAAAAAATAATTTTTTAGATGTTTTATAATATTCTACACGTCTTGAAGTATCGTAAAAGTAAAGTAACTCCGGTTAATACACATTGCAGTAGTGTTATCTACGTTAAATAAAAATATGTAATTCACAAAAACACCAAATATGATTGTAATTAACAGTCCTAAAAGAAAGTTTTACCATTTTACTAGTTGGCTCACTTCACCTCTCGGGGGTCCATTTGTAAAACATTATTTTTATTGTTACCATTGTTAACTTGGTATATGGCGCAGTGGTTAGCGTAGTTGGCTTCCGTGAATGTCTCACGGGTTCAAGTCTCAGCACGAACAGTATTTTTTTCAATCAATATCTGTCTGAAGGCATGGGTGCTGTTATATCTAAAAATTCCCTCTCACACTTCCAATCCTAAAATAACGGGGTGTAGCCAGAGCGATTAGCTATCTACTAGTCCTGCCTTAGCCATATTCTTCTAACTCTACTCTTTTTTTAAAAGAAAGGTTGACTAACAAGCAGTTCTCTTAGAAAAACTTCTTTTGAGATACCTCCATGAGGATTCCATTAGAAGTGGAAACTGTTGTTGTGTTTGCACCAGACCTCGGCAAAGTGGTAGCATTTATTAAATATATGTATCATCAAAACCCGTGCTAAGCAAATAATCATTCTATGAAAACAACATATGTCTATTTGCATTGTTTGGGGCTACTAAGCCATCACATCCTGATCAAATTAAGCATTCCATGTTTTCGAAGCATTCCTGATTCTCGTATTAGGGGAATTCATATTGCATGACGAGAAGAATTTACTAAAAAATACCGAGAGTAATGCTTGAAATTCAATGCTTGATTTACATATTACTTATGTTTATGATATCCCCCTTTAAATTAAAATAAATTTAATTTGAAATTAGTAATTTAACGTCATAGATTATAAATAACAACATATCATCTTCAAATTGTCATAAAGTTATCAGGATATAGCAGATTGATGACGGCAGGCAATGTTCACTCAGAACTGTCCCACCAGAAGAAGAGCAAAATCGTTTAATCATCATTGTCAGCCAAGAATTTAAATAAGCGTTGTACTATCGACATGTAATTAGATTTGGTTTGCAGACAAATTCAATCAAAGTCTATTTCCAAATGTTTCTTTGGTGACATTGAAAATTTGATATACTCAAAAGCCAGTCACGTAAATAATTAAATACCTAATGCAATAATCACCAAGACGATAAAAAATCAAGAGAATATCCATTAAAATGTTCCAATTAAGTTATCTATTTACTGACACGAACGAATACTTATCTAGAATCTAGAATCTAGATAATATAATTCTAAAAGCAATTTCGAAAATATGCTATTTAAGTTTTATGAATTCAGTCAATTTAAAAATCAATGAAGTGCTTTAAAGGTTTTCGCATATTAAGTAATCGAAAAACTTTGATCTCGCATTTGAAAATATTTTTATCACCGATGAATTATTTATATAAAGACACTAATCTTGTTTTCGGCGAAGTGAAAAACACTCACGCAATCTAGACGATACTTTTTTGATTAAAGTGTATTTCTCGTAATTAAAAAAGTAATAACGAATGACCTATCAAATATTTCATACATTTCTTGAATGTCTAGCAATGTACTTTGTTGTTTCATTTTTATTTGGCCTCTCGAAGTATATATTTTTTAAAGTAAAATTGTTGTTTATAAACGCAACCTTATTTTATCAGCTTTAAAAATTCAAAACTATGCCATTTGCAATGAAACTTTCTAGACACTGTAAAAAGCGAAATGAGTATTAATTACACCAATTATTCACGATAAAAACAGCTTTTAACAAAAACAGTTAGACATATCAATGTCTATATTATAATATTAAATACATTTTTAAATCCATATCTCCTCCCAATGTGGAGCATATAATCTCTTAACGGAGGTATCTAAACAGGAAGGCTGCTCGGTTGATCAATTTAAGAAATTTCTAGACATCTCATTAATCCATGACTTCGAACAGGAATCGATTGGAAAAGCGCTGTTTGTACTGGGACATGAACCTGTGAGATCTGTCTCGGAAGTCAACGACGATAACTACTGCACCACAGACCTGACAATTTGAACAACAACTTATTATTATGTTTTATATCATTAGAATAAGACAAAAAATGACAAACTGAATTACTTAGTTATATCAAATTTCTCATTTTTTAAAATCTAATGGTCAATCCCAATTAAGCTGTTGTTGAAATTGATATTTTTTTGTGGAATGAAACAACATTTTATAATACTCACCTCTGTCTTGCATAACGTCGAGATAGTCGCTATTTCAGCAACCACTACGAGCAACATGCTTAACGCATTGCAGATTTAAATTTTGTCACTAACGACCCGGACGAAATCTCACAGATTTACTAAAACTGACAGTTCAATTGAAGATGAAGCAGGGGTGGGCTAGAGGAGGCTCGCAGAGGCTCGCGCGAGCCCCTTGTTAAATTAAGAAAAACAATATTCTCAAATCTTTGCGTTATATAATCTATAAATATAATTTAATTAAATAAGTAATAATGTATATTTGGTATTTCTGACGTACATTTTTCAGCTATTGATATTGATCTAATTACGATATATTGCGTACTGTTACAAAATATAAGTGTATATAGTAACAATCGATAGCTTTACTAATTATTGCGATAATTTAATGAGTGGTAAAAAATACACTTTCCCCAAAATATCACGAAAAGCTGTTAGATTAAGCGAGCCCCCTGTTACCGCATTGGCATCCCACCGCTGAGGTGAAGTGTATAAGATTTAAACAATTCCAATTATATTAAAGCACACCCTCAATAAATATTTTTAATTGTGTTAGAATTATCGGATGTTCATCAAAAAGTTTAGTGTTGTCTATGATTAGAGACCCGTATTTTTACTTTTTAGCATCTATTTTTATCAATTTTTATATTTTGATTTTTTATTAGGTATTAATTTCAAATAATTATAAATTCCAATACATTTCAACATCGTTAATAATTGTTTGATATATTGTTTATATATTTCTAATTTATTTGTTATACCATACAATTTTTTTTTTAAAAAACATGAAAAATACTGATACAAACATTTATAAAAAATCATCTTTTACAATTGAATTATATTTATTGAAGAATTTATCAGTATCGGTACTATAAACCGGAATCCGAATAGATTAAAGTTCGGCAGAGCGATACTCATAAAACAATTCAGATCAGGTTTCACGTTGTGTGCGTTTAACGGAGTTACCATCATACCAATATGGTCATAAAGCTCAATAAAATAATCATTGAAAAAATGAACTAGTTTTAAATTGATTACTGATATACGCATCTTTAATTTTAGCACAAATTAGCATATTATAAAATGAATTGAAAAAATACCTGCAAATTTATCAACAAATATCCATCGCTTTTATCTGTATTAGTAACAAAGGGACAAAGCGGGTTTGGCTGCATTGCAAACAAGCCTTAACGACAATCAATGCTGGCGAATATGATAAGTTAAATAGAGTGAAAAGTGAACGAATCCTTTTCAATACACATCAAACAGATAACACAGGCAGGGATGAATTCAGGAATTTAGATTTTTTAAATTTATATATTACAAATATTCAGTTCTGGGCTTATATGGTTGCAATTGGTCTAAACATCTTATTTCTTTGTTGTTTTTATTTCGCTCGCTAGGGTTAGTGATGTGGGTAATTGTTTATCTTCGAAATAAAAAAAGTAAGCGGTATAATTAACTATTACACAAATTAATGAAATAAATGTGAGAAAATACGTCACTAAAGATGTCGATAGACGTATCCGAAATCGTAAGTGACAAAACTTATGGAAACGTATACAATTTATGCTAATTGAATTCTCAAAGTAACCTCAATCGACATCTTAAATAAAAAGGTAGGATTCAACAAAAAAACTTCATTTGAATTGGCAATCTACTTCTCGACTTTTAGTGGGAATATTTTTAGAATTTTTGTCGATCTTTTTTTTAGGTTTTTAAATATTTTAAATACATATTTTTAAATGAAAAATATCGCTTAACATCTCCTAAAACAAAAAAAGTTATGTTTTATTAATGTTTATTGATGTGGAGAAGAAAGACAAAATAAAAATCTTCACCAAGCTATCTTTTTATCATTTCCTACTGACCGGCTGGGAACGATTATAGTTAGAGCCAACGTTCCCTTTAAGGCAGGCATACTCAACCTTTTCTAGTCTCCGGGCCGCATTCCATCATTTGCTTCTCGACGTCAAGGGCCGCAACATATTATATAGTATATTAATTATACCGTTGCCATTTCCTATATGGTGGTGATCATGAATGTAAATGGCCACCGCAGCTTGGTCATCAGTATTTTATCCTGCCTGAACTATAGCTTCTGCTTATACTCGGCGAGATGATCAGGCGACAAGATAGTTCGGCTGCGCGGTGTCCAATATCTTAGGCAAGAGGTTAGCTGCGCGGACCGATCAAATATTAATTGAATAACTGTCTTGTAGTGCGCACCAACCCGGAATGAGTACGCGGGGGCTTCCCAACTGCTGCGCGGCCGCGCACGCGCGCAGCTTAGAGGAAACGTTGGTTAGAGCACGCGTCTAGATTATTTATATAACATTTTCATAATGAAACGACTAATAATTGCCGTCCTTTAAAATAAAATGTGCAATAGACACAGTTTTAAGCAATGGGTGTTGAAAAGAAATTATTCATTTACAATTCGATTTGATGAACAAATACATTTTCTCACTTTTGAATTAATGCTAAAGGGAGTCATAAATAATTAAAAAAATTAACTGCGTAATTACCACAATTGAAAATTAGTAGATTCGAAGTAATTTGACAATTAATTAATCAATTTAATAAGCACACATAACCGATAAAGCTTTGATTTCTACAAATAGCAAATAAAAGGACATAATATGTAAATTTCAAAGCACTTAAATTAATCAGTTACTTCTTCCATGCAATCGTGCGTATTATCGCAAAATAATTATACCAATACGAAAATTAATAAAAAATGTAAATTTTCAATGATTCCTACCAATTAGACAAATTTCCATACCAAAGTGACTCCCCGCCGCAAAATATATATTACGTGTTGCACTAGAGTGGCGACTAGAGCCCCTAACCGAACATAATCCACCCCTGACGTCACCCCAGCCGTAAATAACGGTCGGGGAAGCCCGCTGCTCAGATATAAAGGGTGAGTTTTCCCTTTTCACTTATCAAAATGCAAAAATATTCTCACCGCTTTAGGCGTTCGATTTCTATTCAAATTTGCCGCTGCGCTCTAGCGGCCGGCGAACGAACGAGCGCAGTGACGTTTGTACTTTTGGCGCCGAAACGAAAATTAAAATGGAGATTATTTTAGTTTTATTACGCGCCATGCGATGGCCGCTCACAAATGAGAATGCATTTTTGATGAATAATGAAATTATACAACTTGTCTATCAGATTAATGAGGCGTTGACTCAATAAATGGCGGCGCAGTATTACTGTTTCTAATAAATATTTTGACACAGCTATGTTTCTTTCTTTTCGTTCGATGTATTTCAAAGAATGAATATGTGGTAACATCAAAATGATTTCGACGTAAAAAACAAGTGAATATTTCAGGGCTGTGGATTCGTGTAAAAAAAGACGACTACAACTCCGACTCCGAAGTTTTTTTTCAATAATTTCATTTAACTTATATATATGTATACCATCAGATCATCTTTAGTCAGCCAAGCTTGATATGTCAACACTTTGGTCTATTTTGTTTGAATACACATCATTAGATATATTTTTCAAAAAAAAAATCGAGCCCTCCGCGACTCCGACTCCAACTCCAAATCCGACTCCACAGCCATGGAATTAAAAAAAAATAATATATAGGTCATTTGAAGAGGTTAATACACTGAAGGGGTTGCCCATTTTGTCTCATGTTTACACAACGCCTATTTTATTGTAGTATAAATACGTTTTTAGATTTAAAATTGGGTAAAAAGCCATCATCCATAAAAAAAACTTAGACCATTGTGCATTTTCCATACTCCTCCTTTACTCACCAATTGTCACTTCATTGCTCCTAATACACTCCTGGCAATCATATAAAACCACTAAACGCGTACGCGTTACAAGAAACGCCCAGTAAATGCTTCAAATACGTAGGGGCTCTTGGCAAGTACAATATTTAGCATCCTGGTAGATTGACATTTGGTGGTGAGTTTTAATTCTAAATCTGGGAGATGGCAAGTTTTCTTTTCGAGATAGCCTTGCATAACTTAGTATGATATGATAGTCGCCATACGATTGATCTTGATACTTCATCATTACTGATGACATCAGTTAGTTCTATAAACTCGTGCATCTATAGACTCTTCAAAATTCTAAAGTCTTCTGACAGCGGTGGGCTGCCAATACGTTAACAAGCGGCTCGTTTAATATCAAAGTAATTTATCAGTCATACGCAATTATATGTAATACTTTTAAATAAGCAAACGACTGTTACTTAATACACTTAAAATATGCAACAATATGCAGTTTACCATAAACTAATCAATGTAAATGGCTAAAAATTTACTATTATGTATAATGAAAGCTGTCGTAGATAATATATGTCAGAAATTGCAGTTATGTACTAATTTGATCTGAGAATATTGTTTTCTATTAATTTAACAAAGGGCTCGTCGGCCATGGTAAAATCTAACAAAGGGCTCGCGCGAGCCCCCTCGAACTCCCTCCATCCAACCCCTGTCTTCTGATAGTACGTGTCTTTAAAAGCTAAGCATTGTTTGAATCTAAAAGCTTGGATTTTCAATGCTTCTGTTTGTTGCATTATTTATCACGAACCTAAATCATCCTCTCGAATAAAATTATTGTATTCGGGGCGAGCGAGTGTTAAGCTAAAAAGCAACTTGTGTTATGTATTGCTAAACAAAATAAACAAACCGTATATAACGCATCTTAAGAATGCATTACCGATGATATAACGCAAATCTATGATAAATTTATACCAGGAACATCGGCTCGCGAAAGGTTACCAGCTCTTATCACGAAGTTACTTAGCGAGGAAAAAATTCAGTGTTACGACTTGTAAAATTTATGAGCATTTCAGCAAAATGAAATTCATCGAAAGTTTTCATTTCGGGCATACACTGATATCCGCGTTTTTACTCACACTATAGCATGCATTGCGACGCACTGGGTGAAGATTCAATATTTAACCGACCGTAAAAAGTACAAAATTACTTACCATTAATTTGAAACAATGTTTAAATATTTTTATGTGTAACTATCGTCAATTATAGTCTGTAACAATAGTAGAGATATTTATCGCAAATTATCCAACATAATATGAACACAAACAAAATTTGAAGAAGTAATATTAGAAATAAATAAAAGTATTAACTATAAAGAAATATTATTAAATAATATCTTGAATAAAACAAGTGGTTCGCCACTATATATACTAAATATATTTTCTAACGGCTTAACCCGTCCTAATTGATGCAACTCATTAGTTAATCATTTCTTAATGTAAATGTCATTTGCATTACCATTATCGTTTGTTTGTTTTTCTATCATCCCTTCCTTGCCTCCCATTTTTATTTGATTTTTATTATAATATATCAGAATAGTAAAATTAAAATCATTCGTACTTAAGCAAGCATTTGCAAAAGTGGTTGTCTGAAAATGCCTCTGAAAGAGGCGAAACACGTGTCACAATTTGTAACACAATACGTGGAATAATCTAAGTTATTTTATTTTATATTAATAATATTTTATTCAAGTATCATCAATTGGTCTAATTTACTAGATTAAATTATAAAATACTATTCTTTCATTAGAATACATAACATTTTTTGTTAAAAAAGATATTGTGATATATGTGTCTCCTTCATAATTGGTTACTAAAAATGTGTAAAAATGTAGAATGTACGATAGTAGAGAAAAACTGTCATTCTTTTCCTCTTAGAGACCATTGAAATATGCTGTGTTTATTTTTTAAATAAATTGACCTACAGATCACATATAAACAAAAATTGGTTGAAATATAAAATAGATAAGGTTTTTTTCTTATAACCGTAAAAGTGCTAACAATGAATGTATGCACCACCAGTTTCTCCATTTATCTTTCTTATCATACTTTATATTACTCTTTTTGTCAAATTAAGTCTTTATTTAATGTATTTTCGAAGAAGCAAATAGTAAGAAAATATTACACATATATATGTAAAAAACCTTCCCTATAGTTATTATTTCCATTTTAAAATTGGACGCAACTATTGCATGGATACATAGTTTTGTCGGAATAGCATGACCAATGAAACTATTTATGTTTCTGGATGAATGAAAATCTGATCCAGCCTCAGTGCGACGTAGAGCTGCATGTACTTTTAGCAGGTAAACTTTTTAAACTTCTATCCCTCAATGAGGCAGGTACATACTTTTCATGTCCCTGCATACTACTTTGCCAAAGGCAAAATAACATGGAGTGAGTGTCAATATTTTTTCTTCGACTCAAATAACAAAATACATACCTAGTTAATTTTCGTCAAAGTTGATGTTGATGATCAACGAAGTGTTTTATTGTTTGATGACGAACGTAATTTACAAAAAGAGTATTGCCTGATTTTTTACGTTTCGGGGAACAATTTCAAAGTTTTCGGGATTGTCGGTCTATGGGTCTCGACTCGACGGCCGGGTCTATGTGCAAATGTCAACGTCGTTGGCTTCCATGACGGATTTACGGGCTCGAGTCTATACGAACAGAATTTTTACAAATCAATTTCTGTTCGAAGGCATTGTGTGGTTTTGTATTTGTGAAATCTTTCACTTCGATTTTTATAAAAGTATTGCGACTTACTAGTTCACTAGTTCTGCACTAGAAAAGAGTAGGAAAATGTTCACATAGAAAGAATTTTTAGGATACTTCTATTGGAGACCATAATATGTTCACATGTGCGACGTCTAAAAAGCTAAAACGTGTGGTATTTCAGCAAATTGCTGATTCAAATAGTCTTTATATTTGAGACTCTTAAACTCGATGAGAAACTGAAATTACAAACGTCATTAATACAATGCTCAATTAAAAATAACGTAATTCTCTCTATAGGAGTTGCTATAATAATACATTTTAAATGTTGTAGATGTTAAACATTGTAAACTACATGGAACCCCAGTACACTACTCGAATTACGCTGCTTAAATTCTGCAATCCTCAATTAGCGTCGCATCATTCGCGCTACGAGACGTCTGGCGTCAGCAGTCAATGTGCTACGTCTGTGTATTCAACACGTGCTGCTTACACGCATAGCGACGACTGTGTAGTGCTGGATTTCGCGCACTTTGATCTAACTAAGTAACTAAATATTCGCCATATATTTTTTTGCAAAACTAAGGAAATCTTGTCTTGAGGAAAATACGAAATCCTGATTTGTATGAGATTCACTCCCCAATTACATACTCAATTACACTGTCCACTTTAGTTGAATGGGTTTAACTATCTGTAAACTATTTAAATATTATTCCTCGAATTAAGAATATTGATAACTTGCTCAGCGTTAGTGAATCGTTTATATCAGGGGTGCATAATAATATCGCGAGGCTGGTCAAAGCCGTGTTCAATTGAAAAAGTTGTCTCATATTTTGCCTAAGCTTTCCATAGTGCGATGTTAGCTTTTAAAATATACGATAGTTATGGTACCATTTCCGCGGCTATTATTTTGTGAAAACACTGCCTTTACAGTTTATAAACTATTTTAATACAATATTCAAGCTTATCAAAGTTTTTAGGAATTCTGGAGTTTTAGATTAAGCCACTAACCATGGTATAGAGTTGCAATCAATGTCGAGAGTTAGCTAGTATTAAATTATTTTTATTGAATACTCACAATGTAGATTATAGATTATATGATCAATGACAAAAATAAATTGCAGACCTTTTTAGATTAACCAATCGAAAAATGAGAAGCTAATTGTCAAATGCGATTGGCTCTCTTGAGAAACGCGGTCCAAGACGTTGTTTCAAGAGATTTTTTTGCTTAACAGTTTAAATTTCTGTATAGTTTTTAAAACTACTCTCAACATTATTTTACGCGGTAGATACGTCTCACAAAAAAAAACCGCGTAAAAAGTGCTAGATTTCACAGAAACATTTAAGATTGATTACCTGAATTTAAAAAAATGTAGTACTTAAAATCGTGTAAAACGTAATAATAATGACTCAATAAGTAAATTATACAAACTATTATTCATAATGTGTATTTTAATTAAGATAAAATAATACTATTCATCGGTACTTTATTAAGTATGGGGACTTTTATGAGAGACTGTACATAAATCGCTTTCATCGCTAGAAATGTTAGGATCTTATAAAGCCTTTCTTTGTTAGTACTGTCTTGTGTTGTTGATTTTTTTGTGTACATGTACACAGTGGCGGATTACCCTACAAGCAATTGAGGGCCACGTTTGGGACCTCCGAATATTAGGGGCCTCAAAAGTTGCTTATATTTTATAACCCATATACTTTTTGTTAAGATTTTTTAATATTGAAATTTTGAAACAAGAAATTTTTTGATGTTCTTACGTTATCCGAAAACAGGGCCTCCAAATTTTACTGCGCTTAAGGTCTCGCATGTGTTCAATCCGCCACGGTGTTTGTGATGTCAATTCTTTTAAAGTGATTTACAAACAATTCTCATCGAGTTTATATTATATGATATTTCAATTTCTAAATATTTGGCGCATTGCCATTTTTTTAAATATAAAAAAAACATTCAAAGTTACATGGCTTGAAAAAGTCTGTTGAACAACGAAAAAAGCAAAGAAATTGCCTTTAACTTAAAAATTGACAACACAAAAAAATTCTAAAACAGAATACTTTAATATTTTACATTATTTTTTAAGTCAGTTTTTTTTAATATATTACAAATTTGAATGCATTAAATTAATTAAAGTTGAAACCATCTGGATGCAAATTTTACATGTGTAGAAGTAAGTTGAAAATGTTCTATGTGAGTAGGTATATTATGCATTATTATTGAAGAACTTTTCAAATGTAAAAGCATAGCACGGCACTTATATTTATTATGAAATGATTTACATATTTCACGTATATATAACTTGAAATTTCAAGCTTGTTCAACATTACAATACGCTGGATTTTCAAATCACTGATTTTATTTTGAAATCAGCTGATAAATATATTTGTAAAATGAAAATTCAATAATATTAATACGTTTAAGAGGAAAACAATTACGACGTTGAAAATTATTACAGAGAACCATTCGATAACTGTGTATCGTAAATAAAAAAATCATCCGATTTTCGATTAATGTGTTTAATTAAAGCTGTATTTTTTGAATACATAAATAATATGTGTTTCTCTGTAGGCCATTTTAGCGGATGTATTCTATATTTACACATTTGATTTATATTGAGTGTTGTAATTTTGATATAAATAAAAAATACATTAATCTTAAGACATTCGTTGATTTTAATACATAACATATCTGTCTGTTTGTCTGTAATCAGTAGCGACGTGATATATATTTCAGGGTGCAATTAATAAATTAAATGTGCTATTTTCAACCATATACATTTATGACATCTTGCACCCAGTGGCGGATTTTCTTATAAGGGAATGAGGCGCGCGCTTGGGGCCTCCAAATCTTAGGGGCCTCAAAAATAGCTTATATAATGTAAATCATATACTTTTTGTTCAGATTTTTATATATTTTTACTAGTTTTTTTGGAATTTTCTGACGTTTTTGTTGTATCTAAAAAAACAGGGCCTCCAAATTTTATTGCGCCTGAGGTCTCCCATGTGCTTAATCCGCCACTGCTTGCACCAAAATAAAACTGAAATAATAACGAAGACGCCAAAAACTGTATTTCCGGTGTTTGTGATTTGAAGTGCCAAGGCGAAACCGGGTAGTACATAAAACCTTTCTATTCTATCTTCTACTGTCTTTGGAAAAGAGAGGTTGAGCGACTGAGTAATAAACGGTTCTCGTAGAAAAATTTCTGTTGAGATACCTTCATTAGAAAGACATTTGCTCCACATTGAGAGCGGACATGGATTTAATAAAAATGTACATAGTAAAAGAAAGGTTAGTCACTTTTTCATTTTTTTTCAATCGCTACATTAACCATACATTTTCTTTTAGTTTAGAAACGATCAAATTTTACGATTTAATCTGTAAGTAACATCCAAAAGATAATCATGAGCATATAGCCAGCGATATTGTGGTTTATGCCCTAAATAAAAAATGGAAAAATTCTGGTCGTACGTTAGCAAGAATTACATTAACATATCGTAAAGGAAATAAAAAGGTGCGTCGGATTTGAAATGCTCTCAGACTGTGCAAATAAAATAAAATATTATGAGTTGCCGATAAATCACTCGTGTATTAGCATCGTTTCGAGCTGGTAATCTTTTAGATACTGGCATTTGAAGCGGGGTACTAAAATTTTATTTCAGATTGGAAAAAGATTGGTTTGCAATACATTTATTAAATTATGCGAGATAAAGATATAATTTATATTATGATTTACTTGCTAGTGTGGATTTTATTTCTATATCCATGAAAAGGAATTAAATAGTATATTCACGGCGAGAGAAGTTATTACTTCAGACAATTTTCTTTAACATTCAAAAAATACTTTAGAGACAATTTCAGGCTTTAGCTTTTAAGCTCCCTCCATTAAACAATCCTTTACGGCAAGAAATAATATATCATACCAATAGAATATCACAGTCAATATTATTTTTCAAGTATATAAATATTAATCAATAAAATATAAGTTCGTGAGGCCCTCTTTCCATCTCCATAGGTTTGAGTACGTGAAATTTTATATTATTAATAAAAACTATCAAAAATGTAAAAACAAATATTTTCAAGTTTTTTGATTGAATTGGTATTAAGTTGGTAAAACTCCAATACAATAACGAAAGAATCTCATTTTAGTTCAAGGTTTTTTGGTTTCATGTTCAAGGGCCAAATGCAGTGATGCTCAATCGCTCAATCGAATTTATTGCGGCTTTCGAATGTTTTTTCTCAAAATTAAAATAATATACAGATTTTTTCAAGTAAATCATTGAATTTATTAAACATGAACAAGCTTTTTCGTTATTTAAGGAATTTAAATCGTTCCGTAGAAATAGGCTAACAGATTTTGAAAATTTGGATTTAATTTTGCTTCTTAATAAAATAAATATTTAATTAAATGTTAAAGAATTAGCTAAAAATTACAAAAAATACATTCATTTTTTAATAAGATATAAATAAAACATGTATACCTAAGTATTTCAAAATAAATCATTTTTTGTAAAACGAACACATAATCCTCTATTTGCACGGTTTATTTTTTACACGAATTATTCATGAGTAGTTCTCTCGATGGCCAAAATTGCCATCAACTTCATTCTATAATTTATTATTGTATAACAATGTTTTTTTTTTTTTAGCAATATCTTAATCAAATATGGTTAGGTTTATTATAAACTTTATCATTTCCCTTTTAAGGTGTTCACTGTCAATACTTGGTGGAATGAAAAGGATTTACAAATTACATAATTGTATGTTATAGGTGTTAAGCATTTTAATTGTGTAATTATAATGTAATTTGTAAATCCTTTTCATTGTTAGTAGTTGCTGACACCTTTTTGTTTCAACTTAACTTGTATAAATAGCACTATTTAATTTATTTTTCTCATCAGTTGATAATGCTCGCGAGGAGAGAAACCGGTCCTGATCAAATAAATTTTAAGTTGAAAAAGTACTAAAAATATTTTATTTATCATTTCCCTCAAAGTATGAGAGCATTACAATTAATTTTAACTTTAGAGCTTTAGACTCAGTTAGTATGTGAAAAGCTCCAGATTACTACCTGGTAAGATTCGAACACAGATAGGTTAATCTTTAACCTTAGTAGCTATCACTGATACTTTAATTGAATGCTTCCAGTAAGAATGAAACTAATCCGATAAAAGGATTTAGTGAATTTAGTCTGTAACAGTACTTTTGGCTGCAAGACGCAACTAGATGGATTTATTTTATATTAAATTATGTTGAATACTGTCGTAAATATTATGGGGGTAAAAAATAAATGATTTTACAGCAACATATATTTCTACATCCATTGAAAATAATATAGATTTTTGGAGCCGACTTTTTTAAACAATTGGCTGCCCAAATCGCCCTTTGACAAATGATTTATTAGAACCCGCCTCTAATATTTATTTTGTTCTGTGTACAAATGAAAAAATCTGTTTTTGTGGTTTGCATAATTTACGACGTTTAATTTAGCATTCTGAGTTCGGCTCTGGACGTGTTACCTCTTAATTGATAGCTTTTTTGCTCGAATAATGTGTAAAAAACGTATATTTTTTTCTTGAATATTTTTCTCTTACGCAAAACGTTTCGGATGATCGTAACTTATTTCTATTTTTTTTATGAATTCGAAAAAAAAATCTCGTCCAAATTAGTATATTCGATGTAAGAAATGTTAAGTTTACCTACAGTTTTTACCTCTAACTCGGAAGAGTCTTAGAAACAACTGCTTTAGCTTAAAAAATAATATATTTCTAATTCTTTAGATGAATGCTAAAAAAAGGAAATAACTATTTCTTGGTATGCACCAAAGAACCTCCAATTCTCTTGAAGTTGATGAAAGCTTGATAACACTCGAAGACCAGCTCTCTTGCTCGATTTCTTCATCCGCGTATAAGATATCTTCAATTTAAATAACATTTTGAGTATAAATCATTTCAATAGTTATTTTCCGAAAATTCATTCTCTGATATTTATTTTATAATACAAGCAAAAACATAATACTTAGAGCAGATTATCGATCAATATTGATTCTTATTTGCTATTACAAAAGTGGAAAAGTTATGAGCAAAACCATTCCTGATCCTATTAAATAAAAGTAGGAATTAGTACTAATGCATATGTTTTGTTGTTACATATGTTGAGTTGTGAATATATTCAAACGAATCACAGAAATAACTAATTCTCAGAAAATAAATTTGCTGAGATGTTCGTATTTTTGACAATGATGATGGCGCAGAGTCGACAAACATTGTTTTTCTATTGTATTGTACAGTATTAAATTCGCGTAATGTGTGCAAAGCTCCGTACGCAAGTTCTCGGCTAGAAGCAAATTTTATGGCGTTTTAAAGTCTACGCGGGTTTATGATCCAGCGGCGCCTGTAAATATGAAATTATGATAATGTAACGCGCATAATCCTAAAGCTCGTATAAAATGTATGAAGCCGGAGCGAGTTATTAGATATTTAGGTGCCGGCTGAAATGAGAGCGGGCCGGTACCCGGTGCCCGCACCCCACGCAATGACCCGATCCCAATAATGTCACAATAATTTGGGCACCTGGCCCGTCGCGCGAAACCTAAAATTATAATCGAATGCAATGGGATTTTCTTATAGTTCTAGGGTTGTCAAAATAGAATGGTAAAACACCCACTATGTTTTTGTTTCTTGCAAATAAAAATAGACATATATTCATATTCTATAACCCCCTCCTTGCTTCTCTACAAAGGAAAAAAATCCCAATCTGATTGATTGCAGCTCATTAGTATCATTATTTGTTTGCTTTATTTTGATTATATTACCCCCCTCCTTGCTTCCCTAAAAAGGAAAAAAAAACCAAACTTTATTTTGTAATTTCATAATTTAAATGTTAGAATCAATCTTGTTTCATTGCTTAAGCAAATTTTGCGATAGTAAGTCTGAGGATGCCTCTGAAAGAGGCGAAACACGTGTCACAGTTAGTCGCACAATATGTGGAATAATCTAAGTTATTTTATTTTATATTAATAATATTTTATTCAAGTATCATCAATTGGTCTAATTATTTATATATAATATATATAATATAATATATATAATATAATATATATAATTTAATATACATAATTTTATATATAATTTAATTAATTTATTTTAAATTAACATGTAATATTTAAGTACCCATACTTGATCAAGAAAAATGAAACACTATTAACAAACAAAACGTGGAGAAATATGGTACGCTTCACATAGTATATTGTTTTTCAAAGATAACTAAAGTGCTTGGAATTTGTAACATAATTACAAATAAATTAATTACCAAGTAAAAAAAATAGACTAAGACAGTTTTATTATGGTAAAGAAGATTCCGGTAATAATAATATAATTCATTTCTAGACGTAAAACTTCATCAACCCTTGACTGCATTATTAATGAATTGGAAAATGAGAATGCGCTAGCATGCCCATAGCTTTAAACCAATGGGATGGGGACCCGGATTAATAAGTCATAAATTTTGCGTGGACTTTTGTGCAATTCGCAAAATTTATTTTGAGTAGTAAAAAGTATAAAGTGTTTAATTTCTTGCTGCATTCAAGCTGTTTTTTGGCTTGTTATTTAGTAACTATTTTTATTGCAAATACATAGTTGAAAACAATCCAAATAAACAAAAAAATGTTATCATTTGGCCAAAACAGTGATGTTGCAGTGATGAGGTTAATCTGAATTTATCCTGGCGAGTTGGGTTTTTGTAACGTTTTCTTATCGAAACGATCCCTTCAATATTTGTAGTAACTCTGAATATTTTCTTTTAACTGTTAATGCATTATAAACACATGACATCGCATAGTTTTGAGTATTTTGTGTAGATAGCCATTATAGACAACAGTGAAGCTTTCCAACCACAGAGGAAATCAATTAATTTAAAAAAATCCTTGTATCAAAAGCAATTAACGGCTTGTATATTAATTTGTTATTAGAGTATAACGGATACAGTCCTATAGTTATCATAAACACTTTTTTATAATATATTATTCAAAACAATAAATAACTTTGAACGAATCTTTCTACGGAGGCTTAATAAACAACAGTAATCGATAATAATGTCAGCAATGAATCGATAATCACAGTTATTGCGTATTCAACTTTTCGGTTACATTTTGGGTATCCAATCCCGGAGCCTTTTTCCAATTCCGGAATTTCGGGATTGATTAATTTTCAATCCCGGGATTGAGATTAGCTCACCGAAGAATTTGAAATCCTCAATTTCGTATACTTTTCCCCGGTTTGTCACAAAACCTAGTTTTTTTTTTAGCTCACCGAGGAATTTAAAATCACCGATTTGGTATGCTTTTTCCCCAGATTGTCACGAAACCTCGTTTTTTTTTATCTCACTGAGGAAATTGAAATCCTCGATTTGCCAATTTCGTGTAAATTTTCGGGATTTCCTCAAATTTTCTCAAAAGCTACAATCAAGCTACAAACGACATTTTTCCTGCACATATAAATACATATTTCATTATGTTGAGACTAGGGTATCCATTATTGTCATTAAAAAGATACTTTTCATTCGTTATGGATTATGCATTTAAGTACTTAGTAGACTGAGGTTGTATATAAAATCAATTAGGTAAGTAATCATATTTTTAATTTATATTTTATCCTCATACGCATGTTCCCATCGAGCCAACGTTATCTATATATACAATGTCTTCACTTGCATAAAACATATCCGTCGGGACATCAATACAGTACATTTTTTTGATTACCTTACTGCCACAAATTAGACCAAATGTAGTTTCATTTCAAGCTTGTGTAATACAATTTTCTTGATTATATAACCCCCTCTTCATATCCATTTGAAGCCTTCAATTATTACATTCTAACAACTTTCCCCAGTGAGGTGATATGCATTTAATATTCATGAAAAATTACTTAGCCCCCCTTTAGTGTAAGGATTATTTATTCACATATTTATTTGATCGTGTAAGGGAATGGTTTTCTAACTATGAAATATTATACTGTGTCCCCTAATACATGTATACAATTGTAAAGTTTGAGAACGAATTTTTCGCCGGAAAGCATACTGCAAACATACAAAAATGA
This sequence comes from Himalopsyche anomala, assembly GCA_031772345.1. Taxonomy (NCBI): domain Eukaryota; kingdom Metazoa; phylum Arthropoda; class Insecta; order Trichoptera; family Rhyacophilidae; genus Himalopsyche; species Himalopsyche anomala. Next base: position 6,166,747 of record CM062827.1, read on the forward strand.
ATAATAATTCGTTGGCTTTTGTGACGAATCTTATAGAGTCAAATCCCAGTATGAACAGCATTTTAAGTTGATTCATCGATAACTATCGATATCGCGGCATTGGTGTTTTTGATGTCTGAAAATCACCTCCCGCTTATCGAATGCTAAAATAAAAGGGTGTAGTGAGAGCGATAAGGTAACCTACCAGTCCTGCCTAAGTCTTATCTTTTCAAACTCTGCTCTTTTTAAAAATGGAGGTTTAGCACATGAGTAACAAAAAAATGATGAGATACCTGTATTAGTAGACCATATGCTCAACATAAGGAGCGGAAATGGATTTAAAAATCCACAAATTTATCGCCAAATGGTTTAAAAATATTATTGACAGAATATTAATCGTATAAAGATTGGAATTAGGGGGCATCTATAACATTTAATATTTAAAAGTATATAATTATGCAACGAGCGATTCTTATTAAGTTGTAAGCAATGTAATATTTTAATGATTAATATATATTCATTTTTAATTTCGTTCGTTTCGTAATAAGTTTTCTTGAATATGAAAAATTCACTGAAGTATTTCCACTGACGGTGCTCGATGAATATTCAATCTGATATTTTATTCATTAACATTTTTCAAATTTTCATGACGTTTTTTTACGGATTATCTCGGTTTCTTCGTTTGCAATCTTTGAGGTTTTAATATCAGAGAATTGATAAAATTATAGTTACAATTGAATGTAAGTTCAAGTACAACATTTCCATGATTGAACAGTACCTTTATAATGTATGGAAAATATTAAATCTCATTTAGTGTTTTTTAATTTTTAATAAATGAATATACTGCAATATCTATTAAGGAACTTTTGTTTTACTTTTATGATGTTGCCTTACTGCTTTTAGAAATAGTCGTAAAAATAACATTAATTTTTTATTGCTTGGTCTTTAAAAGCTTACCTAAATTCTAACTAAGATGGTTGGTCTGGAATTGATACGTCAATATTATTCGACAGTCAAATCTAAAAAAGATATGCAATAGAAATGCAGAAGATATACACAATACTTATTCCATTGAATGCGTCTGCCTGTTGAAATGTTCGATAAGAAGTGAACATTCATCAGGAGTGGAAATGGATAACAAAATATCTATGGATTCAATTACAAAATACTTTTGATAAAAACTTTATTCGAGTGCCGAAAAATTTGGAATTAAAAACATGAAATTCCAAGAATGTGTAAGACATTCAAAAATAGTAGAATTAATATTTTTTTACGATAGTAGAAAAGTATACAAATTTTACGATATATTTGTATTAATATTGATTAAAAACTTTGAAAGCTTCAAAACATAAGTATGAGGAGTGATGAATAAAATATGTATATTCTTAAATTTAAATCGTTCAAACTATGTACATTCTCACAGATTTTGTCACTAACGACCCGGGTTTCGCCTTTTGGCATCTTCGGGCGTTCAAGTGCACGGATGAACTTTAACTGAAGTTCAATCTTCAGTTCGTCAGTCTGAAGATGAACGCATGAAGATGCCGAAAGGCGAAACCGTTAGTGACAAAATCTGTGAGAATGTACATAGTTTGAACGATTAAAATTTTATATTGAAATTCCACCAAGCACCTTCAGTCGAAATCTTAAATTATGTATTTTATTCTTTGTAAGTAACCCTTTGCAAGTCATTTGTATTAAGTAAAGTATGTCTCATGTCTCACCTGTGCCTTAATCTATTTAAAGTAAAAAAATACTTTCAAAAAACTAGTCATTGACTAGTTACAAGTAATTTTTGTACAGAGACAGAGACAAAGTAATATCTAAGACAATTTTCTTTCACTTTGCAAGTTTCGTTTTAAGATTAGCATAACAATGATATGTTTCCAGTTGTATTCGAAGTTTATTTGTAAGTTTAAAAACATGACTTCTGCTTAAAATGTTGAATGCGAGCAACATAAAGGAACTCAAGGTAGCGTTCACGTAAGAGAATTTTAAACAAAGCTTTGGTAGAAAACTCACATTTTGAAATATAAAGAAATGTCAAGGCGACGTACAAAGTCCTTCATCACGACTAGGAAAATTAAACGTTAAATATATTTATAAGTTTCAATACATCGAGTCTTTGTGTTCTTGAAAGAATTTATTCGTAAGAAATTTGCATTTAATAATATATTTTCTATATTTCAAATTTATTTTAGATATACATATGACATTTAAGACTCAATAGAACAAATTATATTATAGTGCAAAAACAGCTGGTAATTGTCGTTAACGTTTAAATAACTCATTAAATCTAATACATATAATAATGACATAACTAATATAGAGTAGGTTATTTGTAAACTAGAATAACTCTTTGCCTATTTGAAAATATATTTGAACCGTTGCAAGTCATTTGCTTTACCCCTACAAAGCTGCTTTGTCAATCGCAGAATGCGTAGGAAAGTTAATGATTCATACATGGTTCAACTAGAATTAAGCCACAAATCATTAGTTTTTCAGTTTATCTCTGATTTGTCAACAAATGACATTCGTAGGATCCAATTCCAAAAAACAGAAATATTTCCTTGCGAAGTGTCACGATTTGAATAGACGTATCAGAGATTGCAATAGATTTGATGTATTTAATAATAATCAAAGTCACTGATTTACTATTGTATAATTTAGTCTTCATTTTTATTCTGTCTGATGGTATGGAAGCCTAGGCAAAAAGTCTATACTTAAATACTGTGGGGGATAATTATCATTAAATACGTTTTTTCACTTTTATGAATTTACCAATGGCCAATTTTAGCTGATTTATCGGTAATGTAAGCCCTAATTAGAACTTTATGTGTAAGGATCATAATTTGACGTATGGTCATATTTAAATGTCGATGATCTTAAATTAAATATACATAATTAATTACGTAAAGGTTTACACCACTCCTGTCATAAAAATAGTACTCTTAAAATTGACAGAAAATATAACAAAATTCAAAACCTAACCTTGAGTTTGCTTTTTTCTAAAATGGAATTATAACTCGCTAACTGACATATTTCTAAGTAAAATCAATTTTGAAAAAGGAAACCGCTTTGTTGTTTATAGGTTCAAGTATCAATGAATGTAATACAAAACTTTTCAAATATTCTCACAGTTGGCAGTGTTTCCAAAAACTATCCGAGTGAATAGCCTAATTTAAAAAAAGAGCCATCGCTAATTTTCGTTCCATTCCATACCATAGACACCATATTACCTACGTGGCTAAATACAAAGGCCGCTTATATAAATATCCATAGATAATAATCGGCGCGCAAAACACCGCGAAGCGAGCGCTCTTGTTGGCTGATCATCATCAAAGCATGCGACATAATCGGTGCTCCTCTCGCCTCACTTTGATAATAATTTTCCATCCGTGAAATCAATTTTGATGTACCTATCTGCACATCCATATCCGCCACTCTTACATCTGGCCGCGTGAGCAGTGACGACGCCAAAATGGCGATTTAGGAAACCTTATATAATATGTTTTAAAGACAAACTATGACATTTCACGACATGTGAAAAAAGTTTGGAAAAGTTTCATATATATCCGTTAATAGAGTTAGTTATTCAACAGAAAATATGCTTAGCTAAGAATAGCTACAAGCCATTTAATCAAATCTGTCCGATATTTCAGTAAGGATATGAACATGATTTAACCATACTATTATGGAGATTTGTTATATCACAGGTTATGTAACAAATTTTGACACTTGCTTCGCTTCTCTGAAAAACTTATCCAGACAAACTATCGTAAGGTTATTTACGAACAAACTAAAAGTTGATTCTAATTTTTAAGTTATAAAATTAAAAACTAGAGTTTTTTCTTTTTATTTGACGTAAGGTGGGGGTAATATATGAAATGTATGGGGGTAAGGATGATAAAAATACTAATAGTACTAATTGCACAACAGATTACACATAACGGATTAATTAAAAAGAGATTTAACAATCTCAAACCACCAGTCCCATTTAAAATGTTAGATAAGATTTAGATGTTGCTGATAATTTTATTTTTTACTTGCGTAAATTCATAATAACGAAGTGAAAAAGCTGATAATGTAATATCTTGGAATATCAAATGCACGGATGAAGAGGAATATGTGTTTTATTTATATTATTTAATTCATAAACGCTATATGTCGGAAATTTACTTATTTTGTTGTGTAAGTATTTAGATAGAAGTTTAGACATTGAAAATTTGCTCAGCTCATTTTTAAAGAATTCTTAAGAGGGGGGAAGGAATACGGATATTACGAAGGAAGAACACTAGCAGTGAGCTGATTGCTCTCTCACTATTCTACGTTGTTAAAATGAAATAGTTTAATTAGCGTGTGGTAAAATCACTAACATAAATACATTTCAAATTGAATCTATAAACAGTTTGTACAAAAGAAATGTCGATTTTTAATTGAAGAAACTTATTCGTGGCCGAGCATTAAATTATGTTAAAATTTCACATTAAAATTACTGTTTAATCCAATAAGGAAGTGTTTAAGCGGTCGTACTTGATTGGGAGCGTATTATTATATTAATTTCCAGTTAATTTATGGATTTGTGTTTAATTCTTGAATCAATAGAGTGCAGTGGATTCACTGCTGTAATTAACATTACTACATTTATTCTTTACCGTCTTCGAAATGACAAACTTCCATTAGTTATCGTTAAATACGTAATTTTAAGGTTATCCATTTGGAGTTTTTGTGACATACACTAAAATTGAAAATGTTTTAAAGAAGAATACAGAATGAAAAACTGATGATTAAATTAAAATATTCAAACGGGAATATTAAAAACAATTCAATTTTAAAACAGATAATCAATTATTAATTGCGTATATTCTCTTCACGCACCGCTTCTGTGATTAGTATAGAATTATTGAGTAAGGAGTATGAATGAACCAGTTTTGTATCTAGCCGCAAATCTGATATTTCAAAGATATCGCGTCAGATGGCAGCTATATTGTAGCTACGATCTCGTAGCAGTGTCTACGGATTTTGAAACTGAGCTAATACGTACAACTTTAGAATGAGTTTGCGCTACTTTGGCGGGAATTTGCACATGAATAAAAATATTTAATAATATTTAGTAACGGTTAAAAAGTGATTATATTGAAGGTCATTTTTACGAAATCTTGTATAATTTTACTTGAGAACTATTGTACAATAACTACGTACGTACAAAAACTTACGTACTGCTTAGCGGGCTTAAGATTTAGAAAAGAGCTTACCAAAGTAAATTATATATATCTATTCAGTTTCACTAACAACAATCAATTCTACATAAATGCCTTCGGAAAAAATGATAGATTATAACTTGACATAAGAAATATTACTGACGGTGCAATATATCAAAAAACAACATTTTCTTCAAAATAAAGTAAATTGATAAAAATATATATTTTTGAATAATTCTATAATTTAAACTTTAGATCAGCGGTTGTCAAAAATTTTCGATTTCCGGCGCCTTTAATATATCAGAATTTTTCCGCGGCACCCAAGTAATATTAGTATTAAAGAAATAATATTTTTGAAGGAAAATTTTCGCAGCGCAAAGTTTGGAAATCAATGCTCAAGATCATAATTTTGTATACTCGTCGGGTTTGTAGTGAAGTGGTTGACATCATTGGCTTCTATGATGGATCTCAAGGGTTCGAATCGGAACGAACATATTTTTTTGCAATCGTTTCATATATTTCTGTTTTTCTGATGTCTAAAATTCACTCTCACCCTTCCAATCCTCCATAATAAGTCGTGGGGAGAGCGATTAACTAACCACGTGTCCTCTACTCTCTTCTAAAATAAGGAAGCTTGGGCAACTGACTCACAAACAATCTTCGTAGGAACAATTCTGTTAAGATACCTCCCTTTAGGGGGATATGTGCTTTACATTGGGAAAGGGAATGAGTTAAAAAAAAAAGAAATGCTTCTTTTGCCAATCATAAGTGGACGAACTATAGTATCACCGAACTACACGTTACATGCTACAGATGTCAGTAGCGACTTAACTAACATGGCGCGCTTTCAAATGAAACAGACTGAGAAAGCTTGGTTAAAGTATTGGAAAATTTCTTTTCACTCTTCCGTACTCGTGTTGCCTTGTGAGAAAAATTTCTCTTACAAAATAACAATTCTCAGCTGGCGGAGAGAACGTATTAATAATGTCTTATAAGAAAAAATAAACCAAACAAAACAAATACGAATATAAACTAGATGCAGCGTAGAATGCCGTTTTCTTGCATAATAATTTGTATTGAGAATATTTTTTTTTAATAAAAAAAAACTTTTGGTATTGTATTCACCATGAGTGGAAAACTGAAAAATCTAGAAAACATTCAAAACAAACTAAAATTTACTCTCTTTACCTTGTAAAAAAACTTGATAGAATTCATTCCCTGAATTTAAAAAAACCGTGTTATTTCAAAAAATACAACAAAACTGTCGCATAGACAATCGTGTATCAAGATAATAATGAAGACACCCAGTAAGTAAAAAAAAACGATTCATCGTTGGAATAAATCGCTTTTATCGTAAGAAATTTCTGACATGTCTAATGTGTTGGATCTAATAAAACCTTTTGTTTGTTATAACTGTTTTGTGTTGTTGAATTTCTCAACAGAAGTTGTTTTTTCTCCGAGAACTGCTTGTTACTCGGTTGCTCAACTTCTCTTTTTACGAAAAGAGTAGGGATTGAAAGAGCAGAACTAATGGTTGGCTAATCACTATAGTTACACTCCCTTATTTTGGGATTGGAATGGTGGGGGGAATTTAAACAATACAAACATGTTAGCCTTAAAACATACAGTCGATAAATTGATTGAAAAATGCTGTTCGTACTGGGATTCGAGCCCGTGAAGTCCGCGTGAAAACTGACGACGTTGACCACTGTACCATGGACCCGAAATAAGTCGCATTTTTGTTATAGTAATTTTTTAGTCACTTTTAAAGTGTCCGCTTTCAATACTTGGTGGAAAGCCATTAAAGTAAAAAATAAAACACTAATGGAATTAATAATTTATTTTTTAAAGCATTAAATCATTTCTATTTATTAAAAAAAATATGTATATATTATTATACATTGTTAATAAACAATATTTTCTCCCACTGTGGAACATATGGTTTCCTAATGGAAGTATCTCAAGATAAGTTTTTCTACGACAACTGTTTGTTACTCAGTCGCTCAACCTCTCGTTTTCTAAAGAGTAGTAGGGATAGAAGAGTAAGGCTAGGACAGGTCAAGTGGTTAACTAATTGCTTTCGCTACTTCCAGTGATTAAAAGATCGGAAGGGTGATAGGGAATTATTAGACATCACAAGCACCCATGCCTTCGAACAGAAAATCGATCGAAAAAATGCTGTTTGTATTGGGACTCGAATCCGTGAGATTCGGCACGGAAGCCCACAACGCCAACCGCTGCGTCATAGATGATAAGACCCGGAAATTTTCCACTGTCTATGCTGTGAATTAGTAATCATTTAATATGCTACAAAAAACATATTTATTTACTTACATGGCATTTTGTCGACAAGTCATAATCTTTTATAGAAGACATATTAACATTATTAATAAGCATTTCATGTCTAAGACTAAGACTAATCAATTAGATGGACAGATCAATTTATCATCAATGTAATTAGTAACTAAGTGGTTACTTTATTTTATTTTGTATATCAGTTAATCTTATATCAATATTTCATTATTTTATCTAAGATAATTTACTTTGAGGAAGTGGAGCGAGTAAGTTATAAACGTCAGTTTTGGTTGGTGAGTTCATAAAAAGGGATTTATGATTGAGTCAAGCATTAGTGACGATACAAAGCTATGTAAGTATACTAAAATCTGATGCAGGGTATTTAAATTATTGGACGTATTCATTTGGCATCTTAAGTTGCAAAATAACATATATTATGTTGTCCGCTTATGAAGTACAGGTTAAATTATTACTAAACCAGCAATTATCATTATGACATAGTAAAATTGACTATAAAGAATTAAAGAAAAAAAATATACGAAAAAATAGTATTGAAAAATATAATGCATTAAAACTTAATAAATACATATTTTTTTTATATTAGTAGGTATGTGAAGGTCACAATATTAGTTTGATGTAAGTGCTTGAAAGTTTGGATGATAAACAATATTTTTTTTCTATTTATTGTTTATTAACAAAAAAAAACGAAAAAGTTACAGCGCATCATTCGAATATGAACAATTAAAATTTAATTCATGTGAGTGTTTTTTGTTCATCTTTATTTTTTTAAAATGAAATCTTTCTTTTGATTTATCTTGTTTGAAAAGTGGTGAATAGATAATTTTAACATATTTATCGTTTGTTTTATAGAAACAACATGCATCACAAATGCTAGTGAAATAAATATTCTTTTAAGTTGCGATTGGAGTGATTCCATAAGAAATTTCTACAATATGTATATAATATTTAAAAAAAATATATTTCCACTTAGATACTTTATTAATTATAAGAATACTACCCCAACAAATTTCCTTAATGAATGCTGTCATTTCACTCACTTGAAGCATTTTTCTTTTCTTCTTCAGGGCCGAGTTAGTAATTCTGACTTTCTTAAAACTATTAACTTAAATCCTCACATTTTTTTTCCTACGTAGCCGAAATCATATCACACATTATTTTCGCAGGTCATGTGAGTCACCTGTTATAAGGGCTGTTTGGTTGATCAATGCTTTGGCTAAAGAAATTGATATTTTCAGCAAACATCTTTGTAAAATGTTTGCTAAGTTAATTAACTCTTTGATTTTAAATGTTAATTTGGTTTGTCTTCTGATGTATTGTATTTTACTGATTTTTTATTATTTTTGTCGAGGCATGGCGAATTGGCGTCAGCTGTTTATGCCATGTACTGTACTTTTTATTTGAAACAATCAACATGAATCAATATAGATTTTAATGTTAACCGTACAAAACATGTTTGAAGACACTTCTCTAAAAGGTAAAATGCGTAGTTAAGCAAGCAGTAAAAAACAAAGTTTAAGTGTCGGTTAAAATACATTGATAATTATAAAGTTTGGTATATTTTTATGGCAAAATGTGATGTATTTATTATTTTCTTCGAGATGTAGCTAGCCTGAGGTGAAAACGATGCAGTCTTTTTTAAAAATGTGATATAATATGTTTTTAAAGTTAAAAACTACATTTGGTTTTTTTCTTAGCGTTCTGGATGGTAAATAAAATGTTCATACAAAAAAAAAACAATTAACGATAGAATTTATTCATCAAGTGTGCAAAGATAAAGCGCGTTCATGAAAGATGTAATTATTTATAAAAAAAAATAGTTGATAATGACTGAAGCAATAAATCACGACCGCCATTTTGGTCCAGCCATCAAGCGGCTCCGCAAAAAATCTCCCCTTATCTTAATCAGTACAAAGCTGGATACAATTTGCGGGCAATGTTCATCCACTCCGATGGGCAGAGCGAGTGCGTCCCTGGTCAGCTATTCTCAACCATCGACTTTTATATTGATTATTATCTTTCGAATATTTTTTTCGTCGCATTGATACTCTTAGTAACGTACATAAAGTTAGAAACGAGATCATACTCCTGAGTTGAATGATATTAACAAATATGATCTCTACATCTATCGCCTTCAAGCAGAAAGTCATTGAAGGATTGAAGAAAGAGTATTCCCTTCCTGATTTGGAATCGAAGCCTACTACGTTGACCACTTGACCACGGACCCGATATTACTTTTATCTATTATTTAGATTTGCGTATAATTATATACAGTTCCACATACTTTACTTTATTAATTTTGTGTGGAAATACTATAAATATGAGAATGATTTTTTATCATTAAAAATGATTTATAATTCAAAATACTAATAATAATTGATATACATCATAACAACGCTGAATAGAATAAAATTAAAATACATTTTATTAAAACTGCTCAATTATTGATTAAATCGGTATAAAATTAGTAGAACTTCATTATAACAGAATAAAAAGTAGCAATGTATTTAAGTTCCAAAATTTTTCGCACAAAAAACTAAGTGACTTCGGTTCCTTCTTGTATTGAACTATAAAAACTTTGTATTATATAATAGTAAATATTAAAAAATACGCAGACTGTTTTACGAAACTTTTTTTTTAATCGGAGTTTGATCATTTGTAAACGCAAAAGCCAAAGTCACGATTTTTTTTCACGATTTCCACTCCTTGAAACATTAAAAAATATGTTGACAATCCATGTTAAACTAAATAAAATGGTAGCTGTGTGTATATACAATATAATTAAATTTAAATTTAGAACAACATATAATCTAGCTTTCATGATTTCGAATACATTGTATTAGAAAGGAAAAAATAGATACTACACTTTTAGCATTATGTTTCTATTCCCAAAGCTTCAACTAACCTTTCCCAACCTTTTGTGATATGTTTCATATTATATGCAACACAATATCGATACATATCCGTTGCTATTTTTGACATAAAAGGTTTTGAAACTGCTTCAATGGACACGCTGGATATTATATTTTGAGAACACGAGGTCAGTGGATTGGAACGAGCCTAAGCGGTGTGAACATAGCGCTTTGTGCTCGCTGTCATGGCGGCGAAAATAGTAAACGTCAAAATACCTCAACTTTTAATGTTCATGATTAGCGGGCAATGGTTTATTTCTAATATGTAATTGAATCATGGTTGAAAGGTTGGATTGCACTTGCGGGCGTGATTATAAAGACTTTTACTTCGTATTTCAGGACTAATCTGATAATATTGCACGGTTGAGCTATTTGGCCACGGTCTGATCCTACATTGGATTTATTACACATGCAATTAGGGCATCCAATCCCGGGATCCCGTTCAATTTTCTGATCCCGAAATTCCGGGATTGACATGGTCGCGATCCCGGGATTTCGGGATTGAGAAATTTGGAGTAAATCTCGAAAAGTGAGATGAAATTGGCAAATTGTCGATTCAAATTCCTCGGTGAGCTAAAAAAAAAAAAAAACGAGGTTTCGTGAGAATTCGGGGAAAAAGTATACCAAATTGAGGATTTCAAATTCCTCGGTAAGCTAAAAAAAAAAAAACGAGGTTTCGTGAGAATACGGGGAAAAAGTATACCAAATCGGAGATTTCAAATTCCTCGGTAAATTTATCTCAATCCCGGGATCCCGGGATTGAAAATTTATCAATCCCGAAATCCCGGGATTGGAAAAAGGCTCCGGGATTGGATACCCTACATGCAATCTAAAATTTTGTAACAAAATATTATACGTACATTGAGTAATAAATGAGGTATCATATGATTTTTTTGTGAGAGCTGCTTATTACTCAGTTGCTCAACCTCTCCTTTTTTCGAAGACAGTAAGGATAGAAATATAGAGCTAGGAGATAACTAGTGGTTACCAAATCGCTTTGGCTTTGGTATGTTAGTTTCACCATTGGATGGGTAAGAAAAAATATTTTAGATTAAGAGAATGCTGTTCGTACTGGGATTCGAATCTTTAAGATCCGTCACGGAAGCCCTGTCTTCCTTTGAGTGACCACCAATCAACGTATTTTTAACGATACAAAAGTTTCGAAGGTGGTCTGACGAGTTTGATGAACAAAAGTGACAAAACTGTGGTTCACAGAATCAGCGTAAGACAAAAAGTGCACTTCGCTCAGCGAACAAGCGTTTTTCGAAAAACACAAGAACGTCGGAAAAATCCGTGTAAAATAATAAAAAAATAATTAAAAGTATAAGCCATTTTTGAGGCCCCTAAGATTCGGAGACCCCAAGTGCGCGTCTTATTCGCTTGTAGAGTAACCCACCATTGGATATTAATGTCAACGGGACTTGAAGGTGGATCCTTCTGATCTTTAATCGGAATTCTCACCGCTGTTTGAGAAAAAAATATGACAAAAGTCCAATAATAGATTCGATTCATGTCACCAATGCGATTGGTGTTTACAGTAATTATTAGGAATTAGCGCTCTATTTTTTTAGTCCATATCCATTCCCAACGTGTAGCATATGGCCTCTTAATGGAGGTATCTCAACAAAAGTTTTTTCTACGAGAACTGTCGCTAAACCTTTCTTTTTCAAATTAAGGAATCAATGATAAGGCCGAAACACGACTAGTGGTTAACTAATTGTTCTCGCTACTTCTAGTTATTTAAGGATCGGAAATGGTGGGAGGGAATTTTTAGAAATCACAAACACTCATGCCTTCGAACAGAAATCGATAAATTATTCGAAGATATGCTGTTCGTGCTGGTACTCGAACCGCTTCGCCATAGAATCCGACACGTTATGGTAACATAATAAAGTTTGAAGCTCAATAAAACGAGACCCAAGTATATACGCTTCCCTCTTTAAATCTGGAAACTTTTCTAGCATATAATTTAATAAGAAGCCGGAAAGTAAGTTGACAGTATGGCCAAAAGACGATGTCCGCATTAGTTACACTCGGTGCACATTGAGGTCCGTGAGAAAATGTATTCTGGAAATATGTTTTTGCTTTAACGCATGACATGCTCCACCGTCCAATGCCCGTAAATTGCGGAACACAACACGTTTTAAGGGACCTTAGTCCCAAATGTGTTTACCTCTGCGGGGACCATTTGGGTCAAAACTATTTTAGGCCATTGTCTATTTGCATATAAATAAGAGTTTGCTGGTACTAGTGAAAGTGTATTAAAATTATGTTAAATACCGCAAACTTATCGATGTAAATGGCTAAAAATGTACTAATGTGTATACTGAAGCTGTCGTAGATAATATACATCTCAGAAATTACAGTCAGGCACAAATTATATCAAAACTTTTTTTATCATAAGTTAACAAAGGGCTCGCGCGAGCCAAACTTCAAATCAAACTTTCAATGGATTGAAAAGTAAACAAAATTCAAACGAAATGGGTCATATTCTTCATACTAAAAACGATCTAATGAGGTTTAGGTTCATGTTATGTTTTATTCGAAGTGTTATTTGAATTCTCTCCCTCCCTTCCAATAAAAAAAGCAACTGATTAACAAGCAATTTTCGCAAAAAAGTTCTTTCAAAATACCTCCATTAGGATGCTATATGCTCCACACTGAGAACGGACATGTATTGGATTTTTTTTTTTGAAATGCTTGATAAAAAATCAGTTTCGGCACTATTTAAAAAAAAAACTGTTTTATCTACGAGATTGAGCCTTGTTTCATTTATAAATACGATTGTTACATTGGAAAAATCGAACTTAAATTTAAACAAGCATTTTTGTCGTTGTACCTTTGTTTTATTAACCTTTTCCCTACGGTGCTAAAAATCCCGCGCGCTCCGGTGAAACTACAACTTATGAAAAAGTGATTTAAAAATCGGAAAAATAAGAGTATTAATGAATATTAATTTTATTAATCATATTTCAAGTAGAAATGTAACAATTTTTGTAATGTTAACGTTGAAAATTTTCTGAAACAAGAAAAAAACATCGCAAATATCCGACAGTACCGCCGCATATGACAACTCACATGTTACTAAATCGAATGCCGGCTGCGACAACGTTTCATACCAGACGAGGTCAAACACGTGCATACAGTACACACACAGAGAAGTGCACCGGCAAACATCTCTGTATTGGTGAGTCTATCCCCGATATGTCGACAAATTATGTATTTCCTTCACTCCAAATGAATGATGATGCATAGCAAAAATTTTATATAATTCGTGATTATATTACGGAGGAATACATAAATTCTGAGCACCGTATCTATCATATTTCTTATCGATATTGAAATTATTTGAGTCGAATTGTAGTAAATACATATCGCAGGGAGGGAAAGGTTAAACCGTCGTTATTGAAGTGACGATGTGCAATAATATTGTTGATAACCGTAATGATGTAACTGTTCTGAGGAATGCAATTATACAACGTCTGTCTGGTGATGAAAACGAAGTGGAAATCATTTGCGTGAAATGACAAGCCTGTACCGCAAATAAAATCAAACATTTCATTGTGTATAACTAGTCAATTTGTGCATAAACGTTGAGTAGATGACATCGAAGCAACAGGCATTCCATTAGCAAACAATGGCATATTATTGCGCGATTGTTCGAGAATTTGTAGGTGCGTTTCGCAATGATTGCATTTTATCTATTATATATTCCAGTAACGTTAGACTTCTCTAAAATAGATGCACGTGCATGTATACACATCACAAAATTTACTGTATAGTGAATTTACTGTATAATCACTGAATAGGGCGGCCGGTCAATGTGGCATTGGATCAATAAACTCCTTGTATATGCAGGGGCGGTTATATTTCATGAAATATTATTAAAACAAAACATTTATACCATTCACTCATTTTAAATTCTTCAATTTTTTTTATTATCTAAAATAAAATAAAATAAAATGTTCTAAAATATTTGCCGCCTGTGTGGTCGAGTGGTCAACATTGTTGGCTACCGCTACGGAGGGCACGGGTTCGAATCCTAGTACGGGCAGTTTTATAAATGCATGGCATGGATGTATGTGATTTCTTGAATTTCCCCCTCCCAACCATTCTATCCTATTAACGGGGGGTATCGAGAGCGATTAGCTAACCACTAGTCCTGTCCTAAGCCCTTTCCTTATATTCCTACTCTCTTTGGAAAAAGAGAGGTTGAGCAACTGAGTAACAAGCAGTTCTCGTAGAAACACTTCTGTTGAGATAAACTCCATTAGGAGTCCATATGCTCCATATTGGGAGCGGACATGGTAAAAAAAAATGATAAAAAAATAAAGAATTTAAAATGAGTGAAGGGCCTAAATGTTATGTTTGAATATTATTTCATGAAATATAACCGCCCCTGCATATACAAGGCGTGCATTGATCCAATGCCACATTGACCGGCCGCCACTGGATATATAATAATACAATTTAATTACGTATATACAAACAATGTGGTTGTTCGTTTCGGTTGCATATCTAATGGGCTTAAATCTCAGAAAGGACAGTATCGTAGATTGATTTTTCGATCGATTTATAGATTTACGTTTGAAAATAATGAATGTCTGTGATGTCTAAATACTCTCCTATCCATTCTAGCCTTAATCTGAGCGTAGCGAGAGCAATCAGCTGACCACTTGTCAGTGGCGGATTATCCTATAACCGCTGGAGGCCTCCGAATCTTAGGGGCCTCAAAACTAGCTTATTGTAATCCATGTACTGTTTGCTCAGATTTCAATAAATATATATTTTAATTATTTTACATGTAATTTTATGACGTTTTTATGTTATCCGAAAAACAGGGCCTTCAAATTTTATTGCGCCTAGGGCCTCTTATTTGCTTAATCCGTCACTGCCACTTGTCCTATCTTTGAATACTTACACGCTTTGGAAATATGGAGTATCAAGCAGTTCCTGCTTAAAACTTATGTTAAAATGAATTGTATTAGGAATTCATATGCTCCACATTGACAACGGACATGGTTAAAAAATAAATAAATTAAAAAATACTGTGTATTTATTATTCCCTTGTTGGTCTTGGTTCCTGTGTTGACATATTCAAATGTCAATACGGACTTTTTTATACATCCAACGGACTCGAGCGTAACGAGTGCATTTGTATACAATTAGATTTCCCACCACCACCCGTTGTGTATATGCAGCCAACGCTTAATGGCCACCTTCTACAACGCTATCTACAGAAAAAAGGAGTCTACCTCTCACATTCATGGCCCGAGCAGAACTGCACGGGACTGATTTTGAACCATGCAACTAATGTGCTTAAAAAAATAAATAATAATAATAATAAAAGTGTGACTAGCTCAGCCACTTAAATCAAGTTGATACATTGGCGGATCCAGAAATTGTCCAAGGAGGGGGCCATTCAATTCGAAAATAAACATCATAAAAAGATAATACATTAAAAAATAGATGATTTAAAAATAATATATCTATATAAAAGTAGTCAATACATAATTAATTATGTATTCTATAAAATATCGTAAACTAAACAATTAAAGATCCCATTTCACAATAAAGTTTTAATAAAGTAGAAAAATGAAGAAAAAAAATCTCCTCAGGGGGGGGCATGGCCCCCATGCCCCCCCCCTTGGATCCGCCAATGAGTTGATATCAATTATCTTGTGTATAGTTCGTATACTGAGAGCTCATTGATGTAAACGAGCTTAATGACTCTAGAGAGGAATCAAGGTTGTGACGATCCCCATTTGCATTTGGTGCATTCGGTGTATTTATATAACTCCTATATCGTCGGCTTAATTCTAACATCACGGTAATCATTTTTTTTTGGAATTTCATATTTTGGTCTCCCATGTGCTTAATCCGCCACAGTGTCTTACGTGCTACTAATTGGTATGGCAATCAGTATTGTTTAGCGTTTTTTACTTAATCTTGTAAATGATCTCATGTTGTAAATGAAAATAACTACTTCATTTAATATACATACATGTGTTCATTGATTTCACTAGATACAAAATATACATACATGCAGATATTCCGAGTTTGAAATAAAATGGACAAAGATTTCGAAAAGTGTTCGCAAAGTATCAGAGCTCTTGGAGGGGAAGCAGGTTTAAAGTTTTCTTATTTGTGTGTAGGATTTTATTTAAAACAAGACCTGACAGCGCTTCCTCCTCTTTATCCTCTTCCAAATAGGATAGAATCCTGAATCCCTCACAAATGGGAGTAGAGGGAAGGCTTTCAAATACCAAACAAAGAAACAAACGCACGTATGAAACTATAACAATACACGAATAGTTTATATGCAATTCGCAAATGCGTGGCAAAGCATTTTCTTATCATAATGTATTATTTGTACCACTTTCTGAAGTATATTATTATCATCCCATTTTTATTGATTTTATCATAAGTTGTTAACTGATTTTTGTTGCTTTTTTATGCAAGCAATTGTACTGTTCTACAATTGTACAAACAAAGATTTTTTTATTGAGAAGAATTATGAAATAAAGCTTAAATTTACTACGAGGGTGTGATGCAAAAATAGCTAAAAAATACTTAGTATCGTAGTGTCACATTTTAAATAAAATGAAGGAAATTAATTGCACTGAAATCATAATTTCTACGATTCGTTTTAAGCAATAAGTTATTCAATTACACAATACTATTCAACATTGACTTTCTCAAAATCAGTATTTATTACCAGCGGGCTCTTTAAATAGCAGCCACAGTAAACTTGCGACCTGTTTAGCTTTTATGTGCAGCCCGACACCATCATAGTTATTAGAAGATACTTTAAAAAATGGTACTGTTTTGAAAACTTTACGTAAACGAATGAATATTTTGGATATATTGTTTTTATGTAAATATTTATATATTTTTTATTGTTGTCCCCGTACAGCGCTTTAGTTTACAGCTATACAACTGCAAATATGTATTTATTGATTTGGCATTTACTTGGTAGAATTGATAGCTATTTCGGCTTTCGCCATCGTCAGAACTATGATTAAGCCTACATTTTTCTCAGCTATATATACTGGCTCCGAAGAGATACACAATGCATCATGTTATTCTGTATTGTGTATCTCTTCGGAGCCAGTATATATAACTGAAAAAATGTAGGTTTAATCATAGTTCTGACGATGGCAAAAGCCGAAATAGCTATCAACTAATAAATATAAAAACTGTAGATTTAAATACGGCAAATATGTATGTTTATTATGGCTACGTAACTTAGCAAAAATTGGTATGTGGCCTAGAACATAGGTTCCCAACTTTTTTCGGTTGGCGACCCCTTTTTATAAAAACTATGTGACCCGCGATCCCGATACAATTGAAAAAAGCATTTTTAATAAGGTAATTTTAGTTGACTGTTTAAGCTGGCGACCCTACAGAAAATCTGTCGCGACCTTCTTCGGGGACCCACAGGTTGGGAACCCGTGACCTAGACAAAAAAAAATGACTACGGCTGCTCTGCGGTGTCCAAATATTTACCGAAAAAGTGTTTTTTTTAAATTTAATTTAATTGATTCATGGATTTGTGTGTTTTCTCTTTTCAGTTTCATTCGAGTGATTTTAAAATTTCTCATGAAGTTAATTCTATTTGAAGCACTATATCAATGACTATATGAAGTTTGACTAGGTTATGACTATTATAAAGTGTATTTTTTTAATTATTATTTTTCAATGCTTTTATAACAATATACTAAAGACTGAAAAACGTATCCGACATTATGTTGTTTAACCACTCTAAAGATAACGACCCACCGGTGTGTCGCATACCTACTAACCACGCACGCTACCCACCAGTGTGTTCTTATTATTACGACGTCAATAAATATTTTTTAGTGTTTGCATCATTGAAAAAGGGTTTGACATCTTTTAAGGACTCGCAAAATGAATATTAAGTTTTCCTTTATTAGTTTTTAGAAAATTGCTAGCTTACAAAAAAAGCTTAAAACGCTGTTTTTTCTAGCTGTTAACGGGTTAAAGTGTATTCAAAAGAAATTAAGTAAAAATGCCACATTATTAGGTACGGTTTATAAAAGTGTGTTCATAGATTGTACGTATTCAGACATATAGCAAAGAGTCCTGCCATTTTTTCGGTTCCCCTGTCACCGCATACTTCTCGCATAGCAGAGATTGAATGACATCGGAAATCTGAATACCGAAAGCAGAAGAAGAAGAGCGGAACGAAGCGGGAGGCCAACGATGTACTCACTTATTTCGGTAATACAATATTATAATACGCACAAAAAGGATTCCGGTGTAAGACGCAAAATAGGCACAGCGTGGCGAAAAGGATGGTCATGAATACAACGTATTTAAAAGATTTGGTTGTTTTAATTGTTGTTTTAGTCATGTCGGATTCGTGGTCCAGTAGTCAACGGCTTCTGTCACGGTGATTACGGGTTCGAGTCCCAGTACGGTTAGTTCCATTTTTCATTCGAAAAATGAATTTTCTGTTCTAAGGCTGTACGTTGGTACGCAGGTACGAGGCTGTATGTTGGTGATGTACGAAATTCCTTTTCTCCCATCCGATTTCTAAGCATCTGTCTTTCTATCCCTACTCTATTCGAAAATCAGAATTTAAGCAACTGAGCAACAAGCACTAATGATTAGATAAACTTTATTAAGAATCTATATCCTCTACATTGGAAGCGGACATGGTTTAAAAAATATATTAAATCCTGTAAATTACTAGCAGATGGTAGATGGTGTCACCTGTTAACAATCACTCACAGTGGTGGATTAGCTCCTAAGCGCAAGAGGTGCGCGCTTGGGGCCTCCGAATCTTAGGAGCCTCAATAATAGCATATATTATATAAAACCTTATATTTTAATTTTAGTTTTAAATATTCATTATTTTTCTACGACGAGTTTTGTAGTACTTTTATTTTATTAGAAAAACATGGCCTCCAAAATTTATTGCGCCTGGGGCATCCAAAGTGCTAAATTCACCACTGATCACTCAATACACTTGATGTGATCGATGTAATTTGTTGTGCGTTCACTCGACACTTTCATTCACTCTTATCGCTTTTTCATGCACATTCTTTCTCCGTTCATTTAATGTCATAGCGCGCGCGTGTGTAAAGTGTATTACAAACATAAGGCTTGGTAAATTTAATTATAGCTAAAATATATTTCAATAAAAGTAAACAGTTAATCTTATGCATATTTAGGCTTGGGGTATCGATTTGTTTTAATCAATATTTTTATTCGAAACGAATTCCTTCTAACATAGGCCATACGAAAGGAATATATATTCCTTTATAAATAAAATGCCTTCATTTCAAGAATTGACAGGTAAAAATTAGCAAGTGCAAATATATAAAAATATTGAGAAGCTTTTTATTTAAAAAAAAAAAAAACGCAGTATTCCATTATACTACTTACACTCTTATTTAGCAAGATTTGCAAAATTAATTTAGATTTACAAATTTTATTTCACAAATTAGAATTTACAAGTTACAGTACAGCATGTTATTAAAAACGTTATTACAAAGTCAATTAAGTGTCACTTATTCGTAATTTGTAAATTCTTTTCAACACCGATTGTTTATTACGACTTTTTATTTTATTGTGTTTTGTATAAATAATACTGCTAATTTTATTTCTTATCATTTAATAATGCTGTTCATGAGTAAAACAGGTCCTGATCTTGCTGAATAAAAGTGAAAGTAGTACAAAGAAATATTCTATTTTTATCCACCAAATATTGACAGTGAGCACCCTAAAGAATTGTTGATAATAATTACTAATAATTAATCACAAAATAAATATTTTTCTTCAAGAAATTAAAACTGTAAGCTGAATGTTATATCGCTTGGTGCACAAACAGTATGGATTCATTGTGAATATTTGTTTGTATAAAAACCTTTGAATGCACGAAACAACCGTCGATAGAAGTGGAGCAAATTGCAGGCTTCCGCTGTGGCTGGATAGGTCCTTGGTGCCTCAAAGCATTATGGAAAGTGGCGATGATGCGACAGAGGAGAATGTCGTTTCATCTGGAAAATTGCAAGGAAAAGCAATCAGTCAAGGAAAAATTTCGCTCGCGAAATTTACATACTACCTGAACCTGTTGTTTTTTTCTGACAGAATCTGAATGCAGTGAAAATTCTTATGCGCTTTTTTATCGTTGCATAAAAAAAATAATTATAATTTATTCAAGTTGTAATGATCGTCTATCTAACAATAATTAAATCTTACTATGAATATCAAACAGTATAGGTGAGTAACGCATGTAATAAATATTGTACATCATATATCATATCGTATCTGAGACAG
Source organism: Himalopsyche anomala (assembly GCA_031772345.1). NCBI lineage: Eukaryota > Metazoa > Arthropoda > Insecta > Trichoptera > Rhyacophilidae > Himalopsyche > Himalopsyche anomala. Next base: position 6,187,460 of record CM062827.1, read on the forward strand.
CCTTTTGCCGGTTTTTGATATTCAACGTATATTTCGAGACACTAGTTCAAGACAGGAACAAGTCCAAAAAACGACTTTTTAAGTTTTTTAAATCGGGGCTGTAGAGTCGTCTAAATCCGACTCCGAAGAATTTTTTCAATGATTTCATTTTATCACTTTTAGGGTGTTCACTGTCAATACTTGGTGAAAAGGCATTATATTAGTAAAAACACAATATTCCTTTGTACTTCATTCCACTTTATTTAATATGTCAGGACCGGTTTCGCTCATTACGAACATCGTCAACTGATAAAAAATATAATTTAACAATGCTATTTATACAAAAATGAACAGTTATAAACAACAATTGGCATTGAAAAGAAATTACCAATTACATTAAAAGTGATTCCGTTTTAACTTATATTATACATGTATACGTATTCCATCAGATCATCTTTAGTTAGCCAAGCATGCAATGTCAACACTATAGACTATTCTGTTTGAATACACATCATTAAATATATAATGTTTCAAGCCGCTCATTTTTCACGACTCCGACTCCAGAGCCCTCTTTTTATTTTTTTTTAAATTTGAATTTGAGGTCTTAAAACGTGTGTGTTTGTTATGTCAATCATCCTCGTGTTGATCGTGGGTGACTTATACAATTTTTCATCAGGTTCACCTCGTATGATCTTTCAACTTCAAAATATTTGCCGCTTTGGCATTATCTATAATACAAAAATCAGATAGTGCAGATACAATTTTATCTTCCGAATTAAAAAAGAAATACGAAATGGTTATACCCTCAAAGAATAATGACCATTAACATTCTTAAATTATATATCCCGAAATATAATACTTTATTTAATACATACGTTTAGATGTAGCCATTGCTAAAATAAGCTGAGACACGTCGTTTCGGCATATCATAGCAAACAAAAGCATTTTACTTTTAAGGGGACAAAAGCATGCGTCGAACATTCATGCGGGACATGAATAAACATGTTCCCGTCAAGACGTTTTGCTTGTTCCCGTAAAAACGCAAACAGGACTCGGGAATGGCTAAAAAGCCGTCCGAGAAACATGATAATATTTTCCAAACTAGGTTTCATGTTCGCGTCTATATTATTATTCTGTGTGCGCTACACAGTGGTTACCAACCAACACGCTGTGCAATGTTTTTTGAAGCATATATTATTTAAACATTTTTTAGCAATTGAATTTTTAGCAACTTTTTCGTTCACTGTGACAAATAATTCATAAGATCGGTAGAATTTCTGTATTCTGTTGCGTACTCGTCAGTGTACGTACGATGGCTAAACACTCTTATTACATACAGTATGGATATCGTAATGCTGGGTTGCGCAAGCTATTATATAGGCCAGCGGTCACCAAACTACGGCCCGCCGAAGATTTTCATCCGGCCCGCGAAAAGTTCTGGATTTTTGCATAGAAATTATTCATATAAGAAATATAATTTTTCATGATTTAATTGTGAATTTACGACAACTATTTATTTCAAATCATCAACTGTCAAACAACTATCTGTCAGGGGAATCAAAGTGAAAGAAGTTGGATAGAAATTGGAAGCGAGACGACCAGATGTTCGTTTACTCAAAAAATTCTCGAATATTTTCATTTATTGAAATTTTAAGAAGGGCAAACATTTATTTACATTCTAATTATTATGTAACCGCATAAAACGAAATAATATACTGATTGAGTTCCAATAAGAATTTATTTGTCGTCCGGCCCGCTTCTCAAAAAGTTTGATGACCCCTGATATAGGCCCATTAAAGGTGAAGTGTGCCAAGGATATCTTAGAAAAAAATATGTTAGATGCGTTGTAATATTTTACACGCCTTAAAGTATAAGTAAAGTAAAGTATAAAGTATAAGTCAATAGTGTTATATCAGAAAAAAAAAATGCAATCCACAAAAGCACCAGTTGAATTATTGAATTCAATTATTTCAGAACACCATTTTTTGACTTTGAAACTGTAATGATTTAAATGCCGTTACCGCTCAAAGTAAGTTTGATTATGAATCAATTCATATTTTTATAATCTACCCAATAATATAAAAAGAATATTCAGTCAAAATTTCTAGATTCTAAAGTCTGGCAAAGGGTACAACATTAATTTTCAAAATATCGCCACAATAAAATAATTTGTTGCGTGCATTATAATTAGTAGGAAATTAAAAGTGACGCATATATTGTATGAGGCATTTACGTAGAGTGGTAGTTTGCTTTAAAAAATATGATTCGTACATGTCCAAAAAAAAGGCACAGACCAAACAACGAACGAGAAAAACAACTTTATATTACATCGACTTTAAAGACCTACCATTAATAAAAACATATTTACAGTGGCGCATTAAGCACTTTGGAGGCCCCAGGCGCAATAAATTTTGGAGGCCCTGCTTTTCGAATAACATAAAAGTGCTGCAAACCTCTTCGTAGAATAATAATGAATATTGAAAACTGAAATGTAAGGGTTTGTATAATATATGCTATCTTTGAGGCCCGCAAGATTTGGAGGCCCCAAGTGCGCGCCTCTTGCCCTTATAGGGTAATCCGCCACTGCATACTTATCATTTTTAAGATGATTACTATAAATTGTGGTAGAAAGGCTTTATATTAAAATAAAATAATTACCTATGTATGTACTCATTCTTAGTTTTTTTTAGATAAAGACCGGTTTCGCTCATGGTGAGCAGTCGATTAGGTCAGTTAGTCAGTTAATAATGCTTGGCATGAACGAAAGAGGTCGTAATCTAAAATAATTAATATTGAATTTTTAACACACTAATGATTTATTGCAATTGACAGTGGAAATGGTAAGAACGATGAAGAAATATATAAATATATTAGATTTTTATTAAAGTTGTAATGTTTTTCTACCCTGCATATTCCTGAACTACTGGTTTTAGCCAAAAAACAAGAAAAAGTTTAGCGGAAACGGCGGGACGTCCCGTCTTCCCGATTACAATGTCATGGTGTGTAAATGCGATGCAAGGAAGTACAGAATATTATTAATGTAGCGGTATCTGAAAATAATTTAAGCTGAAACATTAAACAATCAATTAAAGGAAGTTCTTTTATAAGTAAGACACAATGAAACCAAGGGGGCTATTCTCGAATATATAAGAACCTAAACACTAATAAATTAAGTGAGGCAGTGACGTTCCTAGATTATTTGCCACCCCTAAGCAATGTGTAAAATAGTGCCCTTACTGTTTTTCTAAATATTTGAAATGAATCTTTTAAGGTCATAATAGCATAGGTGACATTTTTCATTATTTCCCGATATTATAAGAATGCATATACAAATATAGAAATTACTAGGTACTAAAAAACTTTTCCACTTTGTCACTTATTCCATTTCGGTTTTATTTGATCCATATTATAAGTGCACCTTAATGACAAAGATCCCCACAAATAAATATGATCCAATAGCTATTTTATGACCCAGGCCATTTCCGCTCGTCTTTATTAATTTACACTAGAGCTGTCGCCTATAGTGCCGCCATCTGTAAACGTTATATTTAAAGAAGATTTTTTCGTTAAAGTTAAGTACTGTATAAAATCAGTCATACTGTTTTTCAGCATTTTTTTATCGAAGACAATCAGGCATCATATGTATTATAAGCCAAATTAAAATAAAAACTATTTTTAAAATGTATTCTGTTATCATTTGCCGCTCCCTAGGACTTGCCGCCCCTAGGCAACTGCCTACTCTTCTATGCCTTTGGAACGTCACTGATTATTGAGGTGTTTGATTTTTCAGATTGGTTTAACTCAAATGCAATAATTATGACTATGTTCACTGTTGTTACAGTTGATTTTATGATTTATTCCAGTGTTTCTCAACCTTTTTGGGAGCGTGGTCTCTTTTGAGTGTCTTTATTTTTCTGTGGCCCCCATACCTTTTTTTTTTAGCTCACCGAGAAATTTGAAATCCTCGCGCCCGTGGCCCCCCTGAACTGTGTTGTGGCTCCCCAAAACAAAACAAAAAACTCTGTGGCCCCCATGGAACACGCTGTGGCCCCCTGGGGGGCCACATGGCCCACCGTTGAGAAACCGTGATTTATTCTACCACTCAAAAGGGTACGTTAGAAAGAGGTTATTTTGAAACAAACTTAATTTATGGCAGCGTGCTGTAAGTTAAGCGATACTCATCATGATTGATTATTTAAATATATTTCGATTTTTCGACTAAGTAAATGTTAATTCAATCAAGTCAATTTTTTCTATTACGGACCATCACTGTAAAATAATATTATGTATAAACCGTTGACACGAGCCGCCCTTCTATTATAATGTGACAGCGTAGACTTTCGTAGTCTTATGTCAGGACCCCAGACAGTTTGATATGGAAAAAAATCCCTGCATTTCAACGATATATTGTAACATCGGATCAGCGTTGCAGCGGTCAACGTCGTTGATTTTCGTGATGGATGTCATGATTTCGAGTCCCAGTTCGGAAGTATTATTTCCATCGATTTATAGATTTAAATTCGAAGAAAATTCTTTCCCGTACTAAAATAACGGGGCGTAGCAAAATTTTAAATTCTTTCCTAGCTTCATCCTTCAACTTACACTCTCGCGAGAGGTTAACCAAAATTATCTGTCTATTAATTCCTTACTTTATTTGTATCAAATTTGCAAAATTCATCCATATTTTTAAATTATACTTTTCTAATCTACATATATAACAAGAAATATCCAAACTAAAGCCTTTATACTAAATTCTCAAATATTCATTTGCTGTTAACTCAGAAAGTCAGAATTATCAATTTGTTACTTATTACTTGACAATATTTGCGATTGTTCAAAAGATGGGAACAACATCACACAACGTAAAAATTAAATATTATCTTATATTTATGTTTATATTAAATAATATGTTCACAAGTTATATAGAAAGTCTTTCTTTGTATTAGTATTATACCACTCACAACTATGCTAGAATTATTAGAATACAACAGAAAGCTAAAAAGACAAACTTCGTATTGTGGAGAGTTTGAATTGGTCCTACTTTTACATATTTTTTTGTCAGGTGAATACAAATATTTCTTTGTAATACAATGAATTTTAAAATTTAATTCCACTTAGTTTTTGTTTAGTAGTGTTGTCGTGGAAGTGACGATATTGGTATGAGTTATTAAATATTACAACTGGTTATAATATAATACATCATTTTGTTATTTAAAAGATAGTTGATTTCTATAAAATCAAAATTGACAAATACTAGATAAAGAGAGGCGTTTTGTATTTTAAATCATAACGAATACAATTATAAATAATGGTGGGTGGCTGTGTGTGTTTTTATTCAAAATCTCTGATCAATTATCGTAGGTTTGAATGTGAGTAATAAATAATTCAGGCAACTGAAAAGGAGCCATCAGTATGCCAGAACATAAAACGTCAAATGAGCTTTGCACGTTTGCCCCAAAGCGAAATAAAGCCAGCTGATTCTTTTGTTCAGGTATATGAAATTATTAGGGATTTCCAAGCCATATTTCATTTAAACAAAATAAACAAATAAGGATTGAAATTACTGAAATGTTACCTGATCTAAACCAAGGCCAATTTTGAGGCATTCGATAAATTTGCAACATCATCATTGAGGGTATTATTTGCAAACCCGGCTCATTCTAAAGCTGTTGAAATAAAGTTCATCAAGTTCATCTGTGCACTTGAACGCCAGAAGATGCCGAAAGGCGAAACCCGGGTCGTTAAAGACAACACTTGTGTGAATGTACATAATTTTAACGATTCAAATTTAAGGTTTGTGTTTTACTTTTTAAATAACGACTTATGGTTTTATTTAGCTTCTTTTTCGGTTTATGATAGAAGACAATGGTTTTTTTTATTTTTTGATTTTTTTATATATATTTTTTTTAAAAGATATTTGACATAAAAGCTTATGCCAATGCGTAAAATATTCTCTAAATTGAATTGATTTCACTATCAACCATGTCTTAGATCTTAAATTAAAATTTAAAAAATCCGATTTGACATTGACCTAACCGGGAATCGAACCCAGACCCACCTGATCGGTAGAGCAATACCTAACCAACTAGACCACAGCGGGCGACTGTATCTAGATACCTTACTAATTTCGCTGATGCTTTAAAAATTACAGGGCAATATCAGTAATTGTAAATGTAAGATTTTTCTTTTAAATGGGGCATTTTCTTTTTAAATTAGAATTTTTCAGTGTTTCATTATTAATGTTTACATTTTACGAATTGATTAGCATACTTATCTTGAAATCGACCTTTTTCACTTTATGTCACTGTTGCTATATGGTAACGATATGTTACAACTTCTCCGCAAAGAGTTGAAAATTAATACCGTAATAGTAAGAAATACAAGCATATATTCTGTCATTGTTAATCACGGAGCTTTTAATGCCAAGCTAAAAAAACTGTCTGCAAACTTATAAAATGTAATAATTATTTAAATTATTCTGATGAAGACAGAGATATGTTAAAACCTTGAAAAATTTCAGCAGTAAAAAATATCATTATATAATAGGATGCGGGTTTGATTACATCTGACTTTGTTCACGTTTTTCGAGCCCCGTGTTTCGGGAATATCAGGCTAACAGCCATTGTGAAGCTGTCTCAATGAAAGGACAGCAGCCTTTTTATGGAACCCGCTGTATAAGTACCGCAGCCATTGGCGTACTGTATTATCATTACTAATGGATCAGTTTTATTAGAAAAACTTTAATTGAAATGATTAATATAATTATGAGTTCTGAAAATACTTCATATTGGGAGTAAAAGTAGTTGATGTTTTTTTGTATATATCATGTCTGTTTTTTCCATTGTCTGAGATGGAAAAATCTTATGACTAAGGCCTATTTGAAAAAATATATTTAATGATGTGTATTTAGCCTTTTAGCTGCCGTAGATAATTAATAGTAATTGCCTAGCACGCCGGCTATAATTTGCAACTATTAATTTAATTAATTATTGACGAGAAAACTCGTCTCTGGCGTGTTGAGTACAAAAAAAAATACAAGATATGTCGTCTGTGACAGCCATCGAGTTAAGCCAAAAGAGTCCATAGTGTTGCCACTGCACGCTAGGCTGAGTAAAGATGATCTGATGTTATACGTAAATATACGTTAAACAAAAATAATTGAAAAAATCAATTCGGAGTTGGTCTCATAGCCGGTTTTTTAATTTGAAGCTGGAGTCGGAGTCATTTTTTTACCCAAGTCCACTGTTCTAATATTTATTATAGCTGTGGACTTGTGGTGTTTTAGGTGTATTCGTAATCATCCGTTTTTATATAATACAAATTCAGTTACTTTTTTATAATACAAAGTTTTACATCTTTTGCGATAGTGTCGTCGATGGAATCAGACATTCCATTTTTATCGACTTCACAGCTCTGATTTTGATTTATTTTTAATTTTTATAAATGTGGAGAAAACATTCAAAAAGTGATTTGTCACACAAATATAGAGCTTAGAAAATGATGATTTGAGTGTTGGATAAAACCACGGTTTGCTTTAATATGTCAACTTTAGGATTTAATTTTACTTATTGTGATTTCCATTCATAGATTTTATTATGGACCATCAGAGCGGATATTGAACGTCATTCTTAAAAAATTGTGACAAATCACTTTTTGAATGTTTGCTCTTCATTAATATACTATTCAAGTACCGCACTGCTTCACTCCCATTCCTGAATTGGTATCAAAACACCGTGAAAGGGAAATTCGCATATTATCCGCAGCTCTTTATTTATACGAGTCATGATGTGTTTTTTTTTCTTTTTGTGTTTTATTTGTCTGAATATAATGCTGGAGCGGCCCTGGTGTGATTTCTCTATTTATTTTATTTTATTTTCGGCAAAAGAGATTATATTTTGTCGGAAACAGTTGAGTGAAAATGATATAACTTGGATAAATAAATAGTCGGCTGTTATCAAAATATCACTAGCCGTTTTAAATATTTCAAACTATCTATATCGGTTGTCTTCATAAACGGAGCACTGTAGTTTCATTGTTAGATATATTTTATGTCCACCAATTTGTAGAAACATGTTTTTAAGAGTGGGTAACTATACATACTATTGTGCCATAACCGTAGATACATTTTTTTTAAGATATCAAATTGATAGTAAACAGTAAATGTAAAATTTGAATTTGCCTTTTAAAAAGGGACTTGGGGATAGAAGAGCAGAGTGACAGAACTAGTGGTAACTAAGGTATTCAATCCCGGGATCCCATCCAATTCTGTGATCCCAAAATCCCGAGATTGCAATAGTGACAATCCCGGGATTTCGGCATTGAAAAAATGAAATACGGATGAGCATAATGGTGAACGTCACGTTGTTATTTTTTGTAAATCTGTAAATTCCTTTCATTTTAAATTCGAAAACTCTTGGAAGAGTAAAAAAAAAAGTTCCAGCGCCAGTAATTTGGGCAAAACTGTAGATTCTTAATACCAATCAAACAAAATTAAAAACAAAAGATAACGTGGATTTATTTCGTCAGGAATTCGTGAATATGTCAGCTAATTTAGCAGCCATTTACATATATAATAAAACTTACGATGATTTTTTTGATAAAACTTATTTTTTAAATGTGCTGTGGATCAGGAAGAGGTGAATCTGTCATGTCCTTTTTCATTACTGGATGGATTCTGTCGTGTTGGGAAAAAATCTGGCAGGTACAAAGCCGATACACATTACGACAAACCGTAATAAAGAATACATAATCAGTTTGATTTTTACCAGTATTAACTGCTTCGACTTGACTGCGTTCTAAAGTAACTTCTTCGTGGATGAGTCCATTTCATTTAAATCCAGTCAAACAGCGGGAGGCTATCGAGGTTACTAGCTTTTTTAGTTCTTCTGATACGTTGTAGAACTTTTTCAATTTACAGTCGGCACTTCGACAAGTGCTATGTCTCATTCATTCGAGCACAAACAGATAAAGATAGTAATTTAAAAGTTGGCTTGGAGAAAAGTTAAACCAAACTTTTGTACAAGACAAAATTTTTAGAAGAATTTTACAAAATTGTTACCGGGAATATGTTTAATAATAATACAACAAACGGGATACGTGATTTAGTGGACAAGTCGTTGACTTCGTTAATGGAGTTCTTGGCTTTAGTTACCGGTATGAGAAGTTTTATAACTGATTTTTTTAAATCAATTTGTGTTACGTCATGTCATGTCAAAAATGCCTTCACACTAATCTCAGCCTAAAAATAAGTCTTACAGCTAGTCCTGTACTTACTCTTTTCTATTTAATTCACGTAAAAAGAATCAGAAGGCAATGTACTTCACATTGGGCGCTGTATTATCAAATGTGGCAATTATTCATACTTCAATTTCAAACATCAACTCCATTTAAAAGGATAAAAGAATTCACAATACTTTTTAATAAAAATTAATCACGATTTGTTTGTACTATTTCCACAAATTCATCACAAATTCATCAATCATTCTCTTTGAGCGAAAGCAGTCATACATATTTAGTCCAAATAAATTAGGTTTTTTGTTTAAAATATTAATGCTTTTTCACCAAGAGGTTATATTAAACACCTTTACATGTCCAAAATATCAAATATTAAATATAAAAAAATATTTGATATGAAACCAGAATCTTGTGATCAGTATTCGGAACTCTTATTGCTTAGGCTATAAGACACCGATGCCAGTAGCTTATTATTTTGTTTTTTTATTAATTCATGTCTGATCTCCTAATGGAGGTATCTCAAACTCTGGAGTCGGAGTCGGAGTCGTGAAAAATCAGCGGCTCGAATTATTTTGAATTATATTGAAACATATATTTAATGATGTGTATTCAAACAAAATAATCCAAAGAATGACATTGCATGTTTGGCTGACTAAAGATGATTTGATGGAATACATATACGTAAGTTAAAATGAAATTATTGAAAAAAATTCTCGAAGACGGAGTCGTTTTTTATTTCAAAGCTGTAGTCGGAGTCATCTTTTTTACACGACTCCACAAGCCCTGATTTCAACAGAAGTTTTTTTTACGAGAACTGAGTCTCTCAATCTCTCTTTTTCAAAGAGAGTAGTAGGGATAGAAGGATAAGGCTAGAACAGGACGAATAGTGAACTAATCTCTTTCGTTATGGCCAGCTATTGACATATTTTTAGACATCACAAACACCCATGCCTTCGGACAGAAATCAATAAATCGAAAAAATGTTGATTTGATCGCGTGAGATCCGGCACGGTAGCCCACATAGCTAACCGCTGCGGCATAGGACCCGACTTATTCCAGCGCTTTTTATAATTATCGCCGCCTTGCCGCCTGTGTGGTCGAGTGGTCAACATCGTTGGCTACCACTACGGAGGGCACGGGTTCGAATCCCGGTACGGGCAGTTTTATAAATTGATTTTTCAATCGATTTATAAATTTCTGTTCAAAGGCATGGATGTATGTGATGTCTTGAATTCCCCCCTCCCACCCATCCTATCCTATGAACGGGGCGTATCGAGAGCGATTAGCTAACCACTAGTCCTGTCCTTGCCCTTTTCTTCTATTCCAACTCTCTTCGAAAAAGAGAGGTTGAGCAACTGAGTAACAAGCAGTTCTCGTAGAAACATTTCTGTTGAGATAAACTCCATTAGGAGTCCATATGCTCCATATTGGGAGCGGACATGGAAAAAAAAAAACACGCCAACGATGATCATGTAGGTAAATAGTATAAACCGGGGAAGGGCACTGGGCACGAAAAAAAATAACTGAGAATGTTTCTCTTTAAGCTTATTATCTTTGTTAATAAATTTGGAACGATACAAAATAATTATATCTAATTGCAATACAAAGTACAGTGATCATTATCGTAATTATAAATGTCACAATATCACACAAACATCATTGAAATGTATAATATTAAAACCAGTTTTGGTTTGCCAATATACATTTGTGCCTCGACGGTCAGACCCTGTTGAAATCACACTTACGGGGACAATCGTGTAATAAACTTTCCGAACCATCTGCATCACCTATGTTTACCTAGTTTTGACATTTTTAAGTTTTACCAGTAACCTGGTTTCTTTTAAGTAAAAATAGTTCTTTGTCTTAAGTGGAACAATGTCTCCCGCGGGCCACATAACAATCTCCGCTCTAAAATCACGATTTCGCTACTACATCTCATTTTTCGCGTATAGTTAAAACGTTAATCCTTTGTTTCCTGCTACATGCATTTTATATTCGCTATGGAAGACAATAAGCTTGACACGATTACGAACTAGTGACGGAAGCTTTTGTTATACTTATAATAAGGTTATTGGAGTATTTGAGACTGGTGAACCATCAATATGTTATTGAAAAAATAGTTTTCTTTCAGCTAAGAATGGCGTTGGGTTAACGTCGTTGGTTTCCGTGTCAAATCTTAAGAGTTCGAATCCCAGCACTGATTTATGTATATTACAAGAAGAATTAAAAAAAAATACTTTCGTGAATTTGTACTCTAGATTCAGAAACAAAATCGTTTGTAGTATGTTAAACATTTTTCTACAGAATATCTATGATTACAAAAAAATCGATGCTTGGAAACCTTTTGCAAATTCTTAACGATAAATAATTTGCATTTGTCTATCAAAAATTTGAGCGATTTTTTCATTACGTCAAATAGTATTTGAATATTTTCATCTTAAAGATGTAATACTGAAATATGGGATGAGATTATGTTAGCTATTTTTGAGAGCATTGTATGTCCAGGGAAGTTGTATTAGTTGTGAAATTGAAAATATTTGTTATTATGCAGTAGTGTTAAATGTCGATAAGGTAATATTTACATGATAAAAGAAATTTTTAAATGCATAATTATAATATATGATAATAAACTACTATTTATGTAAAGAAAATACTAGGCTTACTATCATTTTTTTCCAAATCGATCTATCGACTACTTAACCATGGCATTTTTTTTCAGGATGTATAAAAAAACTCAATATCGTAAATAAACATGAAGCGTAATTTTTTTTTTGTTTGTTATCTTCCCTTGAGACAGCTTGTGTTATTCAAATCTCATTCCGCGGAACAAAGTATGCTTTTAAAGTGTTGGTGAAAAAACATTATATGTTGTACGTTATGAAAATAAAACATATTTGGCACTATGTCAATTCCACATTTTTTATAATGATCAAATAAAGTCTTATTTAATATTGTATGGTTTTTCCTGTATGAAGCTATTTTTTATTGTGTAGTTGAAAAATAACAATGTGAACTAAACCGCTTATCGTTAAATTAGTGTTAATGAATCCATATGAGAATTATGTTAAATTTTTTATGAATACAATGCTTATCTTTCACTTCAGGAGAGAGGAAAAATATTACGCGAGGCAGTAATTTAATATGTAATAAACACGTTTCTAAGATTATTTGAATAAAATACGTATCGTATAATGATTTTAAATATTTATGATACATTAATATGTGTACATAATAGATTTTCTTTTATTCACTGCCAAGTAGAAAAGCTTCACGTAAGCATCCCTGCCTGGCTGTACTACATCCTGCCGAAAGGAAGTAGCGGGTAAAAAGGACAACACAGGTGTTCCAATAACGCAGGAATTTTCATGCAGGGATTTCAATATGAGTCTGACGAGAAGTAGACAGGAAGAACAAAGGAGTCTTGCAAGGAAAGATCTTTTACGCATAAACAAATCTAATAGAATTCTTTTGACAACCGATATCATGTTCTGCTATACAAGGCTTAAGGCGTTTTGGTTTGAACTTGAATTTTGATGTTTACAGAACAATTTTATAGAAACTGAAAGCTTATTCTAAAAGGAAAAATCACTGAAAATCAGATGTGAAATTTTATTATTTGAATTCATGGATTTGAAGTCACAATTAATGTGGAGCCGTCAAAAGTCACCAAACTCCAAATTGCGTAATAAATAATATTTTCTATTTTAATTAAAACATACAAAATAAGATAAAAGCTTAAACACTCTTTTGTAATATTTCCATATATTTTTTAATATAATTAGGACTGGTTTCGCTCATGATGAACATAATCATAAATTGATTAGTATTGACAGTAAACACTTTCAAAGTGATTTAAATTGTGGGTTATTATTTAATGTCAAAAGGTATTATTTTGATAAAAAAAAGATAACCCTTGCATAAATATTTGTTAACACGTGTTTATCGTATTAATTAATTGTGGATATTTGACCAGAACCGCACATGATCGTAGATTAGCAGACTGTGATAAAAAAATGATAAAAAAATAAAGCCAAGACAAACGTGGAATATTTTGCTTAATTGAGCTATTAATACGATTAAAACTAGTGGCTAAAATTACCTGTCGATTATGCAGTCATTTTTTTTCATTGCCTTTTGTCGGTAAAACTATCGAGTAAAGTATGTTAATATTGCAATAAACGTGTGAAATCTCATCAATGCATACATTCACAAGTCAATGTATACATTTATTATCAGTTTTATTTTACGCTTAAGACGTTACAATTCACATTAATTTTTTATCCATGTCCGATCCCAATGTGGACCATATACCTCCTAATGGAGGTATCTCAACATATTTTTTTCTACGATATTTACAACATATTTAACTGTTTGTTAATCAGTCGCTCAACCTCTTTTTTCTCAAAGAGAGTAGTAGAGATAGAATGCTGAGACTAAGACAGGAATAGTGGTTAACTTATCGCTCTCGCCACGCCCAGTTGTTAAAGAATCGAAAGGGTAGGAAGGAATTTTTAGATATCATAAACACCTATGCCTTCGAACAGAAATCGATAATTTATCGAAAAAATGCTGTTCGTACTGAGATTCGAACCCGTCAGATCTGGCATGGAAGTCGACAACGCTAACCGCTGCGCCATAGGACCCGACAATGACTAGTAAATGTATACATTAACCTGTAATTATGTAAACTTACTGAATAGCGCTAATCAAAGTAAAAACATCATAACAGTTTAGGTAAAGTTAGGTTTGGTTAGAAATTTTTAATAGTAAAAATATAACCATGACGCGACGTTGAATGTTTTGAGGTTATGTGACATGTCAGATGACAGTTAAGACAACAACTGTATTAATTATTGAGCGCGCACAGCAGTGGAGTTTGGCTGGTAACAATACGAATGTACGCGTGATTATTTTTAAGCTTATAAACAATTTAACTACGTATTTGTAACTAATGCACACATTGACTAGTTAACGTCTTCATTTGTTTTCTCGTGTTGAGTTTAACTGTCTAAAATGGACAATGTATGTATATATCGACTAAGTGCACACTTAACCGTAAAATATAATATATAACATGCTCGTATTTACCTCATGTTGCATTTGGGCCGTCGAGAGGTAAAGTGAGCCAATAAGTAAAATGGTAAAACTTTTTTCTTGGAATTTTAAGTACCACCACTTCTTTACTTGGTGTTTTGGTGGATTGCATATTTTTTTTTACGGAGATAACACTATTGCAATGTGTATTAACTGAGGTTACTTCACTTTTAGAACACTATATGACGTGTAGAATATTACAACGCATCTAATTTTTTTTTTCTAAAATACTACTTGGCTCACTTCACCTTTAATGGGCGCATTTAATCCAATACGCATTACAAATGTAAGATATTTTACGCTGAATTTTAATCAAATTTTCTGCTAAATAATATTATTTTTATTTTTATTTATTATACTTATTAAGCAGGTAATGATCGGATGAGGAGCTTGAACAATGAATTCATAGCATTATAATATTGAGCGTATAATTTCAAAATTAAATTTATACTATAGTTTTAATTTATACTATAGTTTTCTACGCAAATAAAATTCCGACGTTTAAGTGAATAATAGTTTTCATTTTGCAAGAGCAAATTCGCGCAGAAGAATTTTTCCGTCTCCAGGTCGGAAAATCTTTGGTGGAGGCACTTATTTCCTGTTCTGTTGTAGGACCTGACGTCGGCACGAGACACCCTCTTTCACTTGCGGATATTGAAAAGGTGACGGCGAAAAACTGGAGGAAATGGAGTGATGATACAAGCACGGAAAAATGCCGACGGAGTTGAATATGTTATATTTCCAGATTATTTTACTGCTGTCAATAAATGGTAATATTATAAGCACATATAATTAAAATAGCCGATTTTTTAAATATGTTAACACGTGTTTGCTTTATATTACATTTTTATTATACAGATACAAACACTTCTGATGATTTTAATGTTTTTTTTTTTTTTTGAAAATAAAATGTTGTGGTTATTGCACTGTACCAGCTTAATCTGTTTAATATGAATATTCTATTATAGAATCTCAAATTTTAAGTTAAGCTATGTTTAAAAAATTTGAATCAAAGTTTTGTGAATGTTAGTACCTAAATGGAGAAGGGGTTGTCAGTCATATGCAGTTAAGAGACGTATGATTTAAATGCCACACTACGATACATGAGGTTCAAATAGGGTTACCATCTGACCGGATTTCATTCGAGACAGGATTTTTGTCGTGCCACTCAATACAATATTATAATTCACTCAAAATCATAGGCACCGCACGTAATCAAATAAATATTAAATGAAAAAATTACGCCTTGCTTTTCCCTAATTTTTCTATACTTTTTTATGCGATTCTTGGTAAATTTAAGCTTGCTGTTTCAAAGTTGGAACGATCCCCACTTTTTCTATGGAAGTATTTTTTTATGCGATTCTGGGTATATTTTTACTCGATGTTTCAAAGTTATGAGGATTTTATAATTCATGGTACGCATCCCCACTTTTTTTATTGAAATCAAGTTTTTTTTGTGCGATTATTTTTTATGCGGTATTTGTGGGACGCATCTACCGCATAAAAAGAGAATTGTCTATATATATTTAGCTTTCGCGCAACTTTATTAAATTTTCTCAATCCCGAAATCTCGGAATTAGTACTATCACAATAACCCGGGATTGGATACCCTAGTTGATATAATATGTACCCACAGATACCCAATTTACCCAATACCCAGATAACAGATACCCAATTTTCTAATATGTACTAGGTATTATCTTTTTGAACATTTTTTTCAGAAAATTTGCGTTAAGGCTAAAAATATCATTATTTAATTATTAAAAGACATAAACAAGTAAGTCTAAATTAATAATTGGTTACGAAAAAAGGTTACATAGAAATTATGTAAAAAAATACCTTACATAAGAATGTGCATGTGTGTTATCTTTTTTAAAAAGTAAGTCTAAATGAATAATTGGCTGCAAAAAGAGTTTAAATCAGAGCTGTGGAGTCGGAGTTGGAGTCGCGGTATTTTGGCTGGAGTCGGAGTCGTGAAAAATAAGCGGCTCGATTTATTTTTAAAAAATATATTTAATGATGTGTATTTAAACAAAATAGTCAAAAGTGTTAAAATTTCATGTTTGGCTGACTAAAGCTGATCTGATGGTATACATATATATATAAGTTAAAATGAAATTATTGAAAAATTTCCTCGGAGTCAGAGTCGGAGTCGTTAATTATTTTAAAGCTGGAGTCGGAGTCGGAGTCAGAGTCGTCTTTTTTTCACGCGACTCCACAGCCCTGGTTTGAATAGAAATTATTTAAACAATAATATCTAACATATGAATGTGCATTTTTGGTCAAAAACTGTTGTGGGGAAAAATGTGGATAAAATACTTAGTTATACTGAAAATACTGTCGAGCAATCAGTCATGAACTAAAAAAAAACGAATCACTAATGTTGTAAATAAGTATTCTTAATTTATTTCACATGTCGGACCTTTTCGCCAAACATATAAAATGTAAACATATAAATACGGAACATTAAAGATCATATAAAAGTCTTCAAAAGCTTTGATATAAAACAAGATGCTTCACAAGCATTAAATGTAAGATCTTATCTTTTACGCGAACGTCCAATCGACTCGACTCCTAAGCGAATTTTCATAAGAAATTAAGAAAACTCGTAAATATGATACGTGAGTTGTGCACTTAGTCACTATTTGATGTATTTAATAATTTTGTGTGAGTGCTCACTGCTCGTTGTAGATACTTCAGATGCAAGGATCATTCATTCGCTTACAGATGTCGTTATATCGAAATAATTTAACGCGCGCGCTGGGCATTAAAGTCCCTTTGGGCGTTATACCCCCCCCCCTACGGAAGGCGTTTGCGGTGAACATTTTATTGGAGAGAATTAAACGATGCAACATAGTACAACGTAATTATTTTACTTCGAAACAATGTCAGCTTGCAATTTGTGGCACGATATGAACTCAAAAAGAGGACGTTTGCGGAAATTAATTTTCAAAATTTAATCGAATTTTAAAAATGTATAATTCTACAGGTTGCTTAGATCAGCGCTTAGGTTTCCACCCTGGAGAGGCGTGGATTATTGCAAAAGGAGGCGCGAACAGTCCAAAATGTTTACTTACCCTTTTAAACACACATATATATCAGTTAAAATTAAATGATTGAAAACTTTCCTCGGAGTCGGAGTCATTAATTATTTTAAAGCTGGAGTCGGAGTTGTCTTTTTTTACACGAATCCACAGCCCAGGTTTTTAATACATTAAAAATTAATTAATATCCGATCTTAGCGTATTTGCTCGATGAAGTGTTGATTAGTAGCGATTTAGTCGAGCAAGAAATAAAGATTTAACGTTTATCATTATCCGAAAGCTTATGGTTGGCAATATCTGTAACGGTTTATGGGACAGTAATTTGGCGAGTGTCGGTATCAAGAGCAGGAGCTCCTGGATTAGGCTTGCATTACTGGCAAAGGATTAATTCCGTCTGCTTCAGATTCGACTTCAGTCGATTCTAGAGACTGCATTCGACGACTCGTATGATCACGCAGAGACGGATTGGTAACAGATAATCTTATTGACAATTTATTGACGTTATTTTCTAACATAAAATTCTATTCCAAGATTATCAGCCATATGATAGAAGTATGATTTTTGTTTACCGTATTCAGCCGAGTTCCAATTTTTATTTTAATATGTAACATCAATAAATACTACTTGCAGATATTAAATAATCGATTAGCGTTAGTATAATATATGACGATTCATTTTATTACATTAAAAAAATAAGCTTTGCTTTGAACATTAAAAAATGACTGTAAGTTTGTATCTCAACTAAAAAACTTTAGTGATAAAATTATTAGAAGGCGGTAGGAAACTTTTCTCGATAAAAATCAGCATCCAAGTTTTTTTTAATGTCTATGTCCACTCCCAATGTGGACCATATTGCCTCCTGATTTTTCATTAGATTTTTTTCTACAAAAACTGCTTGTTACTTAGTGGATTAACCTATCTTTTTTTCGGAGAGTAGGGCTAGGAAAGAACTGTGGATAATAGTTCTTGTTACGCTCCGTTATTTTAAGGTGGGAGAGAATTTTACGACAACACAAACATACATGCCTTCGACCAGAAGTCGATTAATCAATTGGGGAAAAAAAACTGTTGACCATTGCACTACGGGCTCGATAAATTTATATAGACTTGAAATTGAATGTGTATTCTTTTGTAAATGAGTGAAAAAAATGATAGAGAAATTGGGATTCAATCAAATCAGTTATTCTGTGTCTTTTTGAGTTTAAAGGACTTAGAATACCACAGGTCCCCCCCACGTAATATTGCTAAAATATATTAATAAATATTTTTTATTCTACTGTAATTGTATGAACCCGTATTAAATACTTTTTCCATAAAAAAATGGGCCGGAAATCGTTATCAATGTATTTGATAAATTATTTTCCGTATTTTTATACATATATATAATAAATACACATAAAAACATCGTATTTATCCATTTTTTTAAAATTAAAGTTCAACATTGACAAATTTACCGTCAAATACACTCACCATATTTATTTAAAATTAAGAATATATTAATTTTACCTGTACACCAGTCCGCATCTGGTTAAAATACGTGTAAGTAGAAACTGAAATGCTACGTACTCTTGTATTTATGACCACAAGTTTGCCAGTTAAATGGACCACGCTTCGTGTAAATCGAATACTAAACTTTTGCACTCGACGACTTATATAAGAAATATAATCATCGGTAAGTTAAATAGCCACCCCTTAGCCAAGTGGTCAACACTTTTGAGATTCCGTCACACCCAACTGCACGTTCCAGGGTTTGAATACTCAAAAAAACACTTTTAAAAATTGATTGGTTGAGATTGTATTCAAAGAATTGGATGTCAATGAGCCATCGACAAACAGATTCAAAAGATCGAATCTTTTCAATGGAGTGGTAGAAATGGTCGCTCGTTTACCTTTACGGAAAACGTTGTGAATCACTTGCTCGCCATTCTAACACTGATTTTTCAATAACAAGCAAACTCAACACATGAAAAATCCAAGTTTTAACGCATATTATTTGCTATGTCAATCTAATACAGTGATGCACAAACGCGGCCCGCGGGCCGCATGCGGCCTTTTTTGAATTTTGTGGCGGCCCTTAAATCTCTTTCTCAAAAATACTTTTTTCACGTAAAACATGTATTAAACAAATTTAAGCAAGGTTTTTCTTCAATGAAGGAGAATAAATCGGTTCATAGAAACAGGCTTACAAATATTATGTTAAATTAAAAAAATAGTTAAAAATTATCAAAGACCATGAACGCATTAACTTATGAATTACATATAAATGAAACATAAATATTTCACAATGAAATGATTTTGAATTAGCAAGTACTCATGATCTTTTTTTTGCATGGCATATTTATTTTCTAAATAACACGGTCAAAATAATAAAATGGAACCTATTACTCATTTATCTAAATTCACTTAATCTTTTTTACACGTTTTTAAGGTTGTTTTACATGGAACATACATATTTTCTCTATAAAAAAAGGATTGAGCGTACTTTAAATCATTTTTTTCTTTGCGGCCCGAACCAACGATAAATTTGTTTTATGCGGCCCGCTAGAAGGTAGAGGTTGTGCATCACTGCTCTAATACCAGCAGAGAAAACAATTATCGCACTGAGAATCTAATAAGTACCATGCTATGTTTGACGAATCAAATGGTTGAGTCACATAGATTGAACGACTCGTAGATCTCTATCAGTATAACTTCACTCTAGTTGTCCAGATTTCCTAAGGTAACCTTCAAGCTTTTTTATAAATCGCTACTTCAAAAAAACACATAATTGTTTATAGTTGTCGCCCTTGGCAACCCGTTGATTGGGTTCTTTGTTTTTTTTTCAGTGATTCTTTCTAGATTCTTCGAAACTTTCCGATTTGTAATTCTTCACTGCGTCTTATATAAGCATTGTATTTTTTATTTTAATTTAATTTTAAGTTTCCTACAAACAGTGTATATGTGCTCTTCAATATAATTTATTTCACATGTCAAGGGTATATGATTAATATAACTTTTTATAAACAACTCTTATCTATTTTTGAAGCTGTTGACTTGTAATCGGCTCTGGTTAGAATTATGCATTAAATTGTTTGGAAACATGATTATGAAAAGATGCTTAAAACTAAAATATTTTGCCAACACAGTTTAAATTCAAAATTTTAGTTTTCATTATTTTTAACAATGAATTCCAAAAGAGTTTTCTCAGATGTATTCTAGCGCGTCTGTCGCACCATGAATTATTACTGAAAATATTCGTTCACCACTGCTTTTGATTATTCTTTTGATAAAACTGGCTGCAACCACCTTAAATGCTAAAGAGTTTTTTTCAGGAGTAAATATAATAAAATTTCATTTTGAATAATCAATGTAATGATTACAACAGAATAAATAAATATTTTCAATGGATTCAGTGGTAACTTTGTGGAAGTTCATTTTTAATATAAAATATAATTTAATAACTTTGTTACTCCACTTGTTATGCTAAAATTTGCGATGTGTGCTTCGTCTTTTTAAAAAAAACATCATCTGACAGAACATCGCAAGGTTTGTGAATTGATTATTATTCTTATCTAATAAAGTGAAGGAATACATAGATAATAAATGTGTGAGATATTAATTTCAAACCATTTATTTCATCAATATTTTCCTGGTCTATATTGACTTGTTACACAGTTTGGATTATTCTAATTAACACTATCATTAATATGTATTCACATTTAGGTTATTGATTCCTAAAACCAGCACACGGCATGAATGAATAGTACCAAAAATATGTAAAATATCTACATACATATGACCCATTGAGTGGCGAAGTGAGCCAACTAGTAAAATGTTAAAAAAAATCTTGGACTTTTAAGTAAAATCGCGACTTTGCTTGGTGTTCTGGTGGATTGCATAATTTTATATTACAGAGATACCACTATTGTAATGTGTGTAAACTGAGGTTACTTCACTTTTACGATACTTTAAGGCGTGTAAAATATTACAACGCATCTATTTTTTTTTTATTCCACATGGCTCACTTCACCTCTAATGGGTCCAATTATAAACATTTTATTGATTGAATTTTCATGGCCTAACCGTTAGGTTACCCTAACCTTAACGTTAATAAGTCATTTTTATTTCGTTTGGATATTCTGATAACTATCATAAAGACTGTGGAAAGGAAAAGGGACGTAACCCACACTTAACAAATTTTACAGGAGAAACAAAAAAACGTTTTTTAATGATTTTGGGCCAAAGGTAAATTATTAAATATGTACAACCTTGAAATGTTTTTTAATTGACTTTATCCGATAAAAAAATATTATTTAAAAAAAACTTTTTTTTATTATTTTCCCTGTTTGCAATTTCCACATGCCCTTCTTTTTTTAATTTAATTTAAAAGCTTAATTTAGATACTAACTCGAATTTTTCAGCTTACATCCTTTTGATGGAACGTATATCAAGTTGTACACATATAATACATTGTGATTATCGAAAAAAGCTGCTTTGAAAAACTGTGGGCTTCGTCATTTTTCCTTTCCACAACCGATACATATTATATCCACAGTATGGGTATTGAAACGCGCAAATTGCTTGCGGCATAAATGACTAGTAGCAAAAATAATGTTTTTTTTGTAAAAATAAAATACGAAAAGCCATAAAACATGTAAATAAATTGTTCTTTACGAGATTCTATGTTAAAATGGAGTATGTCACAAAATGTTGGCCAGCATGTCGCTGTGTGATAATATTATTTATACTATGAAGAGTAGACGAACTTATCGTAAATAACACGCGCTGCTGCCGATAAACCTACCCCTGGCCTTTCACCAAAAAACAACCTCTAGCTATCGAGATCAGAAGTGTTCTAAATCCATATTTTTATACAGAGATGATGTCATTTAAAAATGCTTTAAAATTAACTTTTTTTTCAAATTCGATATGTTTTTGATGAGTTCATTTCTACACGAAAGGATTAAATATTAGAATACCGAATTCGTTAATCTGCTAACAACGCTTCTTTTTGCACACATATATATGTTCATTTTTTGATGCGGTGACGTAACAGATTATTAGAGTTGCAACATTATTGGCAACCAAATTCTAAAGTTAAGCCAAAACATATAGCAATAAGACTTCAATATTTATAAAAGAAATTATCATAAGTTTCTGTTGTTTTGATATAAACTATTTTACTCAAACTTTACAGACTGATTACTCAAAACTTTGTTTTTGCTCTCCTGTAAAATTGTGTAATCAGCATATTGTATAACTGTTTGGCATTGTATATCCGCGTTGTGAAATGACAAATTAAATTGTATGAGCTATGTGATATTTAAGAAAAAAAGAGTTAAAATATTCTACAAGTCTCAAAATAAAAGTGAAGTGATCTCAGTAAATCCACACTGCAAAGTGTAATCAACATAAAATAAAAATAAATGTATTCTATCAAAACACCAAGTAAAGCGTCATTATACTTAAAAGTATATTACAAGTTTTACCTAAATATATACATATGTACTATTGGGCTTACTTAACTTATCGAAGATTCGTATAATCTTCATAAAAAAATATTCAATACCAGTTATTTAAAACCTGTGCTCGAGTATAGACTTATGCTGTTGGGTTAGGTGAGGTTAGGTTAGATACTGTGACAAATATAATTCAAATGATACTGAACAGTGAAATTGTAAATCCATTGTTTTATACATTTTCACTGCCTGAGCTAGTGAAAATAGAATTAATACTAAAGTACAAATTCGCTGAAACACATACACTGATTCTACATTTCTTAAAATATATGAAAATTATGTTTGACTTGGGCTTGCAGAGCTCCTGCTCTTTCATCTCTTTATTCTGTAGTTTGTCATTTTTGTAAATTTATAACATTAAAAGTAAGTTATAATTGTCTGGAGAAAAGTCTATATTATTATGGTTTAATATTGTAAACTAAATCAGTTAAAAGACATGGAAAGTATTTTTGCTAATATGGAGTAGGGACATTATTGTGTGGCCCCGTAGAATCGAGATAGCATTGTGGGAAAATAAGCGAGATAGCCCGCTTGAGTGAGCTTTCGTAGAGGCCCATTGTGCGGAGGCTGTGGGCAACATCTGATGGCTTTATACAGATCGTGTCATACGGGGGTGTTACTTGTATGACAACATGATACATGAGTCATGTGACGGGCGGTCAGGGGTGAACAACTGTCATTCTATAGAGCAGGCGTCATTTGTCATTTAAAAATAATTCATTAATTTTGAATCCTCTGAAGACTGGTATTTTTTCAGTCTCTCAAATGCTGACATCAAGGTGTTTTATTTGAGAAATAAAGTGATAAGAATGCATCATTTTTATTTTACAATATATATTTAAATGAAAATTTTAGTATTATGTATGTATATTTCACAGCTTTAAATCTCGTAAATGTATAGATTTTATATCAGTTCTAGTTAAAGCTTACTTCGTCGCCCGATGTGGTCTAGTTGGATAGAGCGTGCTCTACCAACCAGGTGGGTTTGGGTTATGGTATTAACCATGTCCGCTCCCGGTGTGAAACCTACAAAATCTTAAAATAGTATATTGACAAAAGTCTTTTTAAAAAAACTGGTTCGTATAAAGTTACCCAACCATTTTTTGTTGTTGTTGAGAAATTTGAGATAGAAGGATGTGTTGATCAAAAAGTCAATACAAGAAAGCTTCCGTAATGGGATTCGAATCCGCGGATGTGTGCATTGATAAAATGAAAATTGATATTTAGTTCTCCAAAGACTTAAAAACTTTTCCAAAGTTACCACATAATACTTCCAACATATGTGTAAAAGAAATCATATCTAAATATTAATATACTCACACTGATATATCATGCTAATTTGTAATCACATGATATTATGACAGGAAAAACCATAGTACATTCCGTAGTTTTGGCATTTTTGTTTACGTAGAAACTAAAGTTTTTAAACAATTCGCACCCTTGGTTTCAAGCTAGGGAAAATTCAAAAAACGGCATTCTGAGATACATATTTGGATTTAAAGATTCATGCCTTGTTAAATAAGCTCAGTGTTTTTTCCCCATGTAACGCGGTGGAACGGTGTTCCAGCACCTTTTTTCTTGGCATTATTTATGATTCCCGACTAAACCTGATGAGTACCGACTAAACCTGATATTTTTTTTAATGGATGATTTAGATTGCGTGCCATATACTTTAACACTTATATAACGTATAAATAATTATTTATTTTTATTTTTCCCAGCACAGTTATCTGATCGAAAATGCGAATTGATATAAAAACATTACTTTTTCAAGTAACAGTAAAGAAAAAAACAAATTTTATCAAAATCTCTTTTTGTAGCACTAATCCATTTTTTATCTATGTCCACTCCCAATGTGGAGCATATGGCCTCCTAATGGAGGTATCTCAACAGATTTTTTTGTTACTCAGTCGCTCAACCTCATTTTTTTCAAAGTGAGTAGTAGGGTAAGAAGGATATGGCTGGAACAGAGCTAGTGGTTAACTATTCGCTATTGCTACACCCAGTTACTAAAGAATCAGAAGAATGGGAGGAGAGGAAACACCCAGTCTTCGATCACAACTTTGAATTGAATAATTCTCAAATTCACTGTCATCTTACCAGGAATCAAACCCAGACCTGCGTGATCGATGGAGCAAGCTCTAACCAACTGGGTAACAGCAGACGACATTTAGACTTGTGAAAAGAGTTGACAAGCTAAATATATAAAGGTACTATAAAATTAACTCAAAATATAATTGTTTTAAAATGTGATAAAAACAGGTTTTAAAAATGTATTGTTGATTCAAATTGCCATCCCATATACAAATAAGCTTAAATAAAATGAATTATTGAAGTGATGTGATAAAATCATTGCTACAGTGTGTTTATGTAATTGGATATTAGTGATATCATGTTTGCATTTCGTAATGAGCAGTTTCCAGAAAATTAATAATAGCAGTCAACTAATTTTCCAATTAGTATTTCAGTATGACAATGGAGATGTGACTGGAATGAATTTTATTGGCGCTTATAATGATTTATTTATTCGAATTATTTCCTTTTATGATTCCCGGAAACTAGACATTATAATAATAAATTATTCGGTTAATGGTTTCCACGTAGTCGTTACAAATTCGTGTTTATTCGAAAATCAATCCTGTTCCAATTCAATATTTCAGTGTTTTGTGAATTTTTCGATCATAGATTTTTTTATAACTTAAAGCGTATGAAATCCTTATAAATATATCGACTGTGGAAAGAAAAAAGGACGTAACCCACAGTTTTTTCAAAACAGTTTTTTTCGATAATCATAAGGTATCAAACTTGATACACGTTCTATCAAAAGGATGTAAGCTGCAAATCTCGAATAAGTAAATTTAGATTTTAAGTTTGAAAAAAAATGAGCTTGTGGAAATTGAAACCAAGAAAAAGACTGAAAAAAAAGTTTTTCCTAGACAATTTCTTTAATTAATAATTAGTTAAACACCAGCTTAGAAGTCTCCGCGCACTTCCAGGTTGTGTATATTTCATAATTTTTATATGACCCAAAATCATCAAAACACGTTTTTTGTGCCTCCTGTAAAATTTGCTGTGTGTGGGTTACGTCCTCTTTCCTTTCTAAAGTCGATATCTTAACAGAAGTATTTTCTACGAGAAGCGATTCTTACTCCGTTGCTTGATGGAACATAAAAGACAGGGCTGAGAAAGGAATAGTTTTTTTGTGATCGTAAGTCCGCCAAACCCGGGATCCCGGATCTCAAGTCCTGGGATTATGACTGTACTTACGAGATTTCGGGATTGAGGATAAGAAGTGCAAATTTTTCGACATTTAAAATATCCATGCCTTTTAACAGAAAGATGGTTGAAAAATATTGATCGTAATGGGGTTCGAGGCCGTCAGGTCCGTCATGCAAACGAAAGACGTTGACCACTGTGCCATGAGCCCGACAAAGCCGAATTTTTAAAATAATGTTTTCCTTGAATAATAATTGTCATGAAATATTTCGTCTGAAGTTGCTTGGTGAAATTTTAATATTAAATTTTGATCGTTAAAATTGTGAACACTCCCACAAGTTTTGTCACTAAACATCCAGATTTCACCTTTCGTCATCTTCAGGCGTTCAAATGCACGGACGCTTGGTAAATAGTCGTATCATCATGCATATATAAAAAATACATTTATTTTCACTGAAATCTTAAAATTATCAAGCTAAAAACGATCTGGTTTAATTTTACTAATGGTTTCATATCAATGATGTTCACTTTGTTAAGAAATTATTCTCATCATCAAATAAAAAATCTGTAGGTCTTTGAAATTAAAAATGATAATAATTTAAAAGTCATAACATGGAATTGTCTATGAATTAAAAAGTATTTTTATGATTGGTAGAAACATTATAATTATAAATAACTAACATTACAATAACATCGTACATATTGCAAATTTGTGTCATTGCGTATTATATTTTTTAATTATTCCAGCTAGAAATCATGCCGAAGCACTGCTAAAATGTACACGAAAATATAACGTAAGGGGAATCACCGGAATTAAATTTGTTTTAATGTTTGCAAAATCCCATGGTAACAAAAGCATTACTATAGACTCTCCTTTATAACAATGTTTCCGCTCTATACCTAGATTAGGATTGACCATAAACAAGTCTAATTATAGTTGGAGTACGTATCTTACATTGTATTTTAGTATGTTTATCGTGCATTTGGTCTTGGCTGGTGTTTTTATCACCTGTAGAAAACAACAGATGTAGTTAAATTTTACTACACCAGCATTGTAATGAAGCAAGGGTACATAATACGTAAAAACAACATGCAAGACTATTCCTTGCTGTCACAAAATGGCAATAACATAATATATTGCATACTTCGTGGTGGTCTATAGAATAATATCCATTTACATGTTTAATTTAATTGCATACTAAAGAGAAATTGCAATATCGAATGAATGACGCATCAATAACGGTATTTCATATTATTAAATGACTGTATCGCTAATATCAATACAGATGAAAACTATATTAGAATCAATCCATAAATGGCTTAGTTTCATAAATACCTTCAATGTTTTGATTAATTTAATTGGAATATGACATTCAGAATGTATATCAATACTGGGAACCGGCAGGCTAAATCGGATCTTCGTGTAAGTAAGTCTTCCTGCAGGAACTTCTGTCAGTATTTGACATGTCGTTGAATAGTGATATTTTAATATAATTTTAAGGTAACGTTATATCGTTTATTTTTATTTAAAAAAGCGTTTATTTAGTACTTAAATAACAGTTAAAATACCTGTATCCCGGTATTGATATATTGATATTACGATCAATGTTCCCTCTTAGGCGAGAGGTTAGCTGAGCGGAAAACTCAAAGGCTGCGCCGGCCAATCCAACAAATGCGCGGCATAATTTATAATTTTTGTTTTGATTTAATGACAACAAATATTATTTCCTAATTTATGAATAAGTTTTTAGTAAGTGTATTTAATTTGCTTACACAATACAAAATCAAGCAAAAATTCATAAAATAAGCACAATGAAGCAATAATCAATCGTCAATAAATGTTGTATAAATTTACTAAAAAAAAGTTTTTCACGACATTCCTCACAACTGATCTTATTTAGATACATTTCTTGTTCTTATAATACATAGATAAGACTATTCAATTTCTAATTTATCTCGATCAATTAAGGTGATTCCAATGAAAAAAATATTATTTGAATATTTGTTTTGGAGTATATTAAAGTCAAATTTAAATTCTCGATGAGCAAAAATGTAGCAACTAAACTTAATATACGAGTCACTTTGGTGTGAATTAAACTTTACGATTCGTATCACTGGAAAAACGAAAACAAATTAAAATTGGATTCGCCGTGAGTCATTTGTTTTCTCATTCTGGCTTATTATTGACACATCTGTGAAAGAGTGGATACAAACAACATGCAAATAAATGAAAATCTGTTATTCTTGAGAATGTTAAACTTTATATTATTGATGTTAGTTTGAGTAAACGAGTGGGTTTTTATTTTTGTTTCACCAAGCAGTTGAACCAGCCTGCCAGTGGTGATGCTATTTTTGAAGGGCCATAAAATTATTAAACGATAACGCGTTGTATATAAAAACACTAGTTTGATTATATTACAATTTTCCGAAACAAATAACATAGGTGACGCTTTTATATTAATGTTTCATAAATATTGTTGATACTCTACCTTCGTTTAACAGAGCAGAATGGGTGCGTTAATTAATACAAAGAAATTAATGAACAATGATAAGCATTGCGTACGTAATAATTTCATATAAAAGCGTAGAAAACTGACCTTAACAAAATGAGTAATTAATTGAATCCACAGAGGTCACCACCTACGCTACGATTTTCAAGATGGAGTCGAGCGGGAAAATAAAATAATATCCGCCCAGCGACCGACCAGCAAGGAGCAAATCAACAATTTCTACATGATTAAGCTCTAAAGCGAGCCATTAGTCATTTCCGATACTGCGTCGATAAAATTGTACGGCTTTTGCTGTAAATAAGAAGCGCAAATCTAGTAAGTATACTTACTACATTTACAAACCACTCAGATTGCGAGAAACAGCCTCCCTATTGATTTAACAGCTTTCCCGTGTTCCGAACACCTTTTATCTGCACAGTGTGACACAGAAATTTGCAATGATAAATCACATTAAGTGC
Organism: Himalopsyche anomala; assembly: GCA_031772345.1. Classification (NCBI taxonomy): domain Eukaryota; kingdom Metazoa; phylum Arthropoda; class Insecta; order Trichoptera; family Rhyacophilidae; genus Himalopsyche; species Himalopsyche anomala. The sequence continues at coordinate 6,216,493 of CM062827.1, forward strand.
ATACGGATAAAAAGTGACAACGGATGGACATATGAAGCGTTTAGTTTCAAAAAGCAATATGTACACATTTTAATATTTGATGCAAACAATGTTTTTTATGTTTGGAGCAAAAATTGGTCGTTTTAAGGTCTTATTCTATTTTGTTTATTCTATTATATCTTTAAATAAATAAAAACAAAATAACTGTTTTCATGAGCTGATAAGCAATTCAAATAAATATATACTTCCTGTAAGCCCGTTGACCTCAACGAGGGGGATTTTTGTTGCATTTTTAAGCCGTCAGAATGTAGTTGTATATTGTAAATAATATATTTTTTAGAATATTTGAAATGTTTTAGTTTGCTAGCAAATATATTTCGTAGAAGAAGAAATAGATCTCGGGACATATATTGACACTCCTGCACTATTTAAATTGTAAATAATATAATTTTTAGAATAATTAAAATGTTTGAGTTTGCTAACAAATATATTTCGTAGAACCGTAGGGACAGTATTTCTTGACGTCATCGAAAAGGCGAAATCGGGGACCGACAGACAGACAGACGGACATTATCGACTATTAATATATATATAAGAAAAAAGTGTACGATCGCTCCCACTACACTCCGTTTTTAAGGTTGTATGAGTGGAAAGGGGAGGGGGTAGTTAGGATGGATTTAAAAAATCTGTATGTGCTATGATTTGAACCAAAACCGAAACTGACAATGTTGACTACTCAATTAGATTCCCGGAAATTAGAAACCGATTATTATGAACTCCATACACCTCATGCCTACTAAAATTTTTCATTTAAAAACCAACTCTCGATTTTTAAATGAAAACTTTTTATCGTCTCAAGCGATTGCAATAGAATAAATAAAAATAATAAATTCATATTACAAATGCGATTATTTCTTTGGTTGAACATCATTCTATACAATTCTTCTACCATATGAACAGCATACAAGTCATTGATAAGTGAAGTGAGCCATGTAGCGAAATAGCGAAACTTTTCTATTGGACTTAAAAGTAAATTCATATCTTTACTTACTAATTTTGTGTATTGCATATTTTTATTTTTTAAAGAAAACACTATTGTAGTGTATATTTACGAAACTCACTTCAATTTTACGATGCGTTAAGACATGTTGCATATTATTACGAATCTAACTATTACCTTAAAATACCACTGGACTCAGTTTACATCTTAGGGGCTCATATATAAAGCATATGGACATTTCATATTACCATTAAATCTATTTGATTTATCACATAACAAGCCATGTACTGCAGCGGTTGGCTGCCAATATCTTAACAAGGGGCTCGGTAAATGTTATCCATTTTTTTACCCATGTCCGCTCCCTATGTCGAGTATATGGCTTCCTAATAAAGGTATCTCAACAAAAGTTATTTTTCTACGAAAACTGATTGTTACTTAGTCGCCCTACCTCCATTTTCCAAAGAGAGTAGTAGGGATAAAATGATAAGCATAAGACAGGGCTAGTGATTAACTAATAGTAGCGCCCAGTTGAATTGAAGGATCGGAAGAGTGAGAGGCAAACTTAAGACATCACAAACACCTGTGCCTTCGAACAGAAAATAGATAAATCGATCGAAAAAATGTTTTTTCTTACTGGGACTCACGGACGCCCACAACGCTGAATGAAAAAATGAAGGGACAACTAATTTTTAAATTTAACCATCTACAGAAATTGCAGTTATGTGATGACTTGATCTAAGACGAATGATTTTCTTATCTTAACAAGGGGCTCGCCAGCCACGCCGAAATTTAACAAGGGGCTAGCGTGAGCCCCCCGAGCCCCCTCCAGCTCATCCCTGATGTACTGCCAATGGATAGTAACCAACAATCCTGCTCAACACTAAAATCCCAAGTGTCAAAAGAAAAGGTAATTAAGACTCAGAAACTTTACTATATATTTAAAAATAAATACGTACTGTTGCTTATTGTTTAGTGGTACAATTACTACTTTGCGTGTATTGTAAATGATTTTATTTTTTTCCTGGCAGTTTCAATACCAATTTGTATTTTACATTTTAAATGTTTTATAGAAATCTAGTCGATTTGTTTTCTAGTCGAATTCATCTCGAGTGGTTAGTTAAAATATAAATTCATGGATATTGTCGGTAAAACAAAATCTGTTACGAACTAACTGGCTAGTGATACTGAACTAAAATGTTGAATGTTATTAGAATAATAATTTAAATGCATTCATTCTTTTTGGTCGCACTGTACAATAACGCCATCTGTAAACGTCTGGTTGTATCCATCAAAAATGTGAAGTGAACCGTGTGACGTAGGCGAGCAGAGAAAATCACCGCAAAGGCTTTCATAGTCGCACTGCGGTTCGAATCTCGGCTAAATTGTTTTGTTTTCGTCGAGAGCTTTTTTACGAGACGCCCCAATAAGAAGACAAGTGAAAGACTGCTACAAGGATAGCTTAATTTTTTTAACTCCTTATGCGCAGCGTCACAGCTCCGATCATATATTTTTGTTGTTGAAGTTATCTTCAATCAAACATTTATCATTCAGTACGTTTTCGTTCGTCTGTAGTCGAGTAGTCAACATCGCTGGCTTAGTTAACAAAACTCACGGGTTCGAATCGTAGTGCGGACAGTTTCATGAATTGATTTTGAAAGTGGTTTATGGATTATATATACCTAATGATTGATATATACCTAATTATCTTAAACAATGGAGCGTAGTGATAACGATTAACTAACTACTAATCCTGTGATAGCCCTAACATTATATCCCTATTCTTTCCAAAAAGAAAGGTTGAGCAACTAAATAAAAATCAGTTCTTGTAAACGTTCTTATTCCCCAATGGAAGAAGTCAACTTCTTTGATTAAAGTGCTATGGAAAGTGTGATCTATGTTTTAGCGCATTTGATTTCGGTTACGACTCTTTGGGGCTCAAGTTCCAGTTTGAATATTTTCGTCGATTCAAATATATGTGTGTTCAAGAGTATGGATGATTTTTGTGTATAATATTTGCACGACCCGTAGCTTTTATAAAAATAATTATATCTCTAAAACTAGACAGTCTGTGTAGGTAAAATAAAAATTATTAGCAAAATAAAAGATTGTTTATAATTAAAAAAGCTTTATTTACAATTTTTCAGATTTTATATTTTTATACATTAAAGTTAAAGAATTAAAACGACAAAACTTAAAACATTTAAATCATAAAATTACAAAAAAAATATAGAATTTTCTAGGTATGGAAAGAAATCTGTATCCCCATTGAAATATGTTGTATTGATAAAGCTGATTTACTACAGTCCACCTAACACAACACATATTCCAAGAGTCGACCTAGTAACGTAGATGTTTATATTATTAAATATGACAAAAATATTGAAAATATATATCAAACTGAAAATAAAATTATGGATCGGTATCTCAAAGTCATCATTTATTTACGTAAGTTAATATTCATATTTTGAATACTATTATCATAAATCAGCGTAATCCGATAGCAAAATGTACCATAATCACTGGTCCCATACAGGACCGCTGGGCGTTTAAAAGTTAATGATCATTTCAGTTGAAAATCCTAATCATGAGCGAATCGGTCATGATCATATTAAATAAATATGGAATAAGTATAAAACATTGTTTTATTTTTTTAATATAAAGACTTTCCACCAAGTATTGATAGTGACCAACTTAAAAGTGAATTTCATGTTATTTTTTAATGGTATACATAAAAGCTCTACTTCTTTGTTAGAGGTGATGAAAGGGTTAAATATAAAGTAGGTAAGTAATATGGAAGAATGTTTAGGGGTTTTATTTGTACATTAAGCTCGAGTTAAAAATCGGTGTCCCTTTATAGGCAAACATTAGCGGAACAGAAACGAAAGCAATGCTTTTAAACATAAAAACAAAACGAGACCAAAACGCTGGTAAAAGAACGCCATTGTCTTTTATACCGATGAATTCCGTAGTAGTAAAACATTTACGGAAAAGTCTTAATGAATACAATAAAACTATAGTAAAAATGTTAAGAGCGAAGATAGTAATGTTGAAAAATTCATTTGTTTAAGATAGGATCTCTGTTTGAATATAGCGTTGCTTTTTTATGAAGTGTGTTTTTATCTCAAAAAAATGATAACTTTTTTATTTCAGGCATGTAAATATCTACACTTGTGTCACATTAATTGTGATAGGTTTCTAGAGTAGTGATTCTCAACCTTTTTGAAATCACTATGTGTCACATGAAATAATGACGGTGCACCAAAATCAAACGGGTAGAAGAAAAGAAAAATATGCGGACAAAAAATGTATTACAAATTTAACAGTTATTCATCAAGAAATAATTAATGCAAATATATCGACCGTGTACACGAAAAAGGACGTAACTCACACATAAAATTTTACAGGAGGCGCAAAAAACGTGTTTTGATGATTTTGGGCCATATGCAAATTATGAATTATGCACAACCCTGAAGTGCACGGAGGCTTCTAAGCTGGTGTTTAATTGACTTAATCTAATATTTATTAAATAAATTGTCTAGGAAAAACCTTTATTTTTATATTTCGTTTTTTACAAGATCATCTTTTTCAAACTTAGAAGCTAAATTTACATACTAATTTGGCATTTGCAGCCTGCATCATTTTGATAGAATGATGTGTGTCATGTTTGATACATTGTGATTATCGAAAAAAAACTGTTTTGAAAAAACTGTTGGTTACGTCCTTTTTCCTTTCCACAGTCGATATACATATGTATAAGGAAAAATTGAACCAAAATTTCCTTTAATACAATGGAGATTATTTAATAATATCAATTAATATGAAACTTGAGCTTGTCGGCTTTATATGCAAAATCGATTCCTTAGTATATTCGGTATACTCAGTATAATCAGTATATTATATATTCCTTGGTATATTCACGAAGCTTTTTTTCGGATCTCACCATTTCGCAGATTTTTTTAGCCTTTACTATTTTTATCTGCGGTGCACTTGCAACAAGCTCGCGGTTCACCGGTTATTATTCAATATTAAAAATGAACTTTCGAAAAAAGTGAAGAACCGAATTAATCGAAAATATTATATTTGTATGCAAAATAAAAATTCAACGTTTTTTCCCTTATCGTGAAACCAGGTGTTTTCCTTACGTCGCTTTCATTTTGAGTAGATTCGCAATCAATAGATAGCGATTAATTTGATGCAGGGACGTCCTGAGAACATAGGCGACTAGGCAGTTGCTTAGGGGCGGCAAGTCCTAGGGATCGGCAAATGATCACATTTTTTTAAATGACTAAATATTTTTGACACTTATTTGGCTAAAAAAAATAAGATGCCTCAATGTCTTTGATAAACAAAATATCAAATCAAGAATCGATACTTATATAATGTAAGCTCATTTTAAATTTACATCATTTTTAATGATGTGTAGTGAAGATAAAAGTTTTTTTTCCATAATTATTGAACAATAATATGAGCTTTTGGATTAAATTTATTTGTGAGGATCTTTGAGCTTTGCGTTTTGCTTTCAGATCTTTGAGATCTGAAAGCAAAACGGAATAAGTGACAAAAAAATTTGTTGCGTATGTAGGTGAGTAGAGAATTCTAACTTCTAAATAATATAAATAATGGGAAATAAGTAGAAAAAATTGGCAATATTTTAGGCCTCTGTCTAGGAGCGGCACACAGCTTAGGAACGTCGCTGATTTGATGTAATATATTATACTATACATAATTTAAGCAAAATAGCGGTAAAATATATCGAAAAAATTTAATTCTTTTTTGTTCTCAAATTTAAATTCATATTTTTTATTGCATTTTAAATATTTATGCATCAGCTCATAAAAATAACTCACACCAAGTGACAGTCAATTCTATCGAAAATATTTATATTTATTTTGGTCTAAAATAAAGTCATAATTTTTATTTTTGACTTCCTGTGACACAAGATATAAACACAGTTGGATGATTGATTAATTTTTCGATTTTAATTTAACTTTATATTATTTGGATTATTATTAAAAATATATAAACATATTTACATCCCAGCTTTCATTTTCACAGAAGCTAACGACGTGGACCATTGCACCACGGACCGGTCAACAAAATCCAAATAAATTTAAATGAAAATCGAATCTTTGCAATGATTGTTAGAAAAGTATTATACCTTCAAATATACATTTTAATTATATAAATGTGTATATTATATACAGCATTTTTAAAAGATACATAAGGTCAGATGACACTTGTGAAATAAGCTAAATACGGAATACACTAATTAATAACACCCTTAATTTAACAATCAAGTGACGAACTTCATATTAATAATTCAATCATATAAGATATTTTTTAATGAATATTCTGAGATACATAAATAATTTTTAAATAGATTTGTTAAATTTTATTTCTCATCAGTTGACAATACTCGCCATGAGCGAAACCGGTCCTGATCTTGATAAATAAAAGAAGAAATTAAGTACAAAAGAATATTGTGTTTTTCTTAATATGATGCCTTTCTACCAAGTATTGACAGTGAACACCCTAAAAGTGAACATACATAAATATTGATGCTCTTTTTCTGAGATAACCCAATCAGTGCGTTTGTTTTAATTCCCTATCATAGAAAATAGACATCAATACAGTTATGAGAAAAAATATACCAGATAATTAAAAACCAATGATCGTTGATTATGTAATTCGATTATTTTTCTTGTTCTATGTATGTGTCATAATTTATAATTAATTTTATTCGATAATATAAAAAAATTAATGATAGAAAGATATTTTTTTTAACACACTTACTTACACTTACCTGGATTTTGTTATAGAAATATTTTTTTTATTAAAATTGAAATCGTACATTTATATTTAACCATTTTAGTATGCGACATATCTATGTATAATAGTTTAATAATTTATCGTTGTGTGTGTTTGTAGTGATGCATGCTTTATTGTGTAGGTATACTTAGTCATTTGCCTACAATGGCCAGTGACTGGTACGAGTCAAGGGTCGGCCAGTTGCGAGCAATAATTCACTAGTCCGTGTCGCTGTGCTGTCCTGAACAGTCGACACTTAGTTATTCAAAACATCCGAACAATTCGATGTCGTGGAAATATATGTGTTTTAAGGCATTTGGATTGTCTGACATGACTGGCTGCGACCAAAATTCTTCGATCCATAGACACGATTTGCACTTGATTTAGTGAGCATAGAGAATGGATATAAATTCAATGGCTTATTTTTTTTTATATATATTTTACAACACTTCGCATTGTCTATTAAATATAAACCAGAGCTAAAATATTGTTTAGATTTTTAGATTTGCCAAAATAACTATCAACTAATATTATAAAAACTGTAGAACTAAACGTATTTTTACCCTATTAAATCATTTTTTGTTGACTCGTTTTTCATTTGAAAACTATTAATATTGTACCTGTCCTATGGTCAAGCGGTTAACGCTCTTTGGCGCTTTTGTCATACTTGATGCTATAAGTCAGTGGTCCGCGAAAATTTTAATTTTTTCAATATTATTTGTGATAAAATATTAACAAGTGAAATATTTTTTTTTCGGTGATCCGCAGATTATTGTTTTCAGATTTAGGGGTCCGTGGCATAAAAAAGGTTGGGAAGCACTGCTACAAGTGATATAATCTCTAAATATACTCTTTAATTACTATATTATTATTCGTTTTTGTTTATTTTTAGAAAAATATTGAAATTTACATCCAATGCCATTGTTTTAAATGAATGGTCTAAACTAGGGTATCCAATCCCGGAGCTTTTTTCCAATCCCGGGATTGGGATTAGCTCACCGAGGAATTTGAAATCCTCAATTTCCTACACTTTTTCCTCAGATTATCTCCAAGCCTCGTTTTTTTTTTTAGCTCACCGAGGAATTTGAAATCCTGAATTCGCTACACTATTCCACCAGATTTTTTTTAGCTCTTGCAATTCCAAAATCGTATCAATTTTCGGGATTTGCTAAAAATTTCTCAATCCCGAAATCCCGGGATCGCGACCATGTCAATCCCGGGATTTCGAGATCAGAAAATTGAACGGGATCCCGGGATTGGATGCCCTAGTCTCAACATAATGAAATATTTATTTATATGTGCAGGAAAAATGTCGTTTGTAGCTTGCCCGTGTCTCACATTTATTTTGATTTTTTTCCTTCTAAAGATCTTAATCTTTGAGTATAAACAAGTGTTTCTGAAACGTTTGCAAACATTACAAGTAGAAGATTTATTCAAATTATATAAATAACTGAAACATAGTGTACGCCAGCGGAGAATTTTTTTAGTTTGGGTTATCTATAACCTCAATTACGTCCTGGGTTATCAATAAAAATTTAGGTTGTAAAATTTAAATATATCTATATAAGGGATTCGCAACCTTATTTGCTTTATTCTCCTCTAACACATTTTTTAAGAATAATATTTCTACCTTTCCAAGATAATATAACTCAAAAGGTACATTTGAAAGTACATAAACCTTTTTTTATGAAGGTAGATATGTACATATATATGTGCATAATATATATTATAAAGTTTTTTGTTATTATTTCTTTATCCATGTCCGCGTCCAATGTGGAGTATATGGCGTGCTAATGGATGTATCTCAACAGTTTTGCTCTACAAAAACTGTTTGTTAAATTGATCAAGCTCTCTTTGTCAAAGAGAGTAGGGTTAGAAGGATTGGACTAGTGATTAGCTAATCGCTCTCGCTACTCTGCGCTATTTTAGGATTGGAAAATATTTTTTAGACATCACAAACACCCATGCCTTCGAACAGAAATCAATAAATAGAATGGTAGGACAATGACAGGACTAGTGGTTAGCTAATCGCTCTCTTTACGACCGTTTTTATGGATTTTAGGGATGATTGGGATGGAATTCAAGACATCACATACATCCATGCCTTCGGAAAGAAATTCATAAATCGATTGAAAAATCAATCTATAAAAACTGTCCGTACTGGGATTTGAACTCGTGACCTCCGTGTTCTTAGTCACTTTTATATAGATTTAGAACAGTGCTTCCCAACCTTTTCATGGCACGAACCCCTAAATCTCAAAACAATAATCTGCGCACCCCCGAAATATTTTTATTTTACATGTTCATATATTATCACAAAGAATTTTGAAAGAATTAAAATTTTCACGGACCCCAGGTTGGGAAGCACTGATTTAGAACATGGCGGTCACGAGTTCGAATGACTTTTTACTAACTTATTACAAACGAACTAAAATTACTGAAGTATATATATCAATGAACAAAAATTTTATTATAATTTTTAATCAAGATTTTGTAAAAAAACAAGAATCTAAAAATCTAACGAATCACGCTCTATAACTCTAAAATGAAAGGGGCGTATTCCCGCCTGTTAGATAGTAAATTAAGTACATATTTGATTACACGTTGGCAAAAAACGAGATGAATACAATGAATGTTATTATTTTTGTTGTGTAGATTATTTTTAATACAGTGTGTTGTAATAGTGTTATTAGAGCATGAGTGAAATAATGCGAGACAAATTATCAATCCGAGTTAACGTTTTGAGAATCGTGCTAAATAAATCAAACGACACTTGATTTGCTGCCGAGACGTTAATAAATTGGATGTTAACATCTTATTTAAGACCCAAACAAGTTAACTTAATCTATTTATTCTCTCAAAATTATACGAACGCGATGAAAGCATTTAAATCAAACTTAAATACGCGCATTAACTCATGAAGGATCGATTGAGAAAATTCTTAAATATTTCAAAAGATAATATTTAAAAAAAACAAAAAATGATAAAAAAGAATCAGTACAGAGTTTTAAGAATATAACCCATAATCGGAAAAAAAACTTATGAGACACAATTCAGTAAATTGCGTTTTAAGCCAATAATTGTTCAATATAACCTAAGGCAGTGATCGGCAAACAGCAGCTCGCGAGGCACATGCGGCTCTTCAGTAATCAACTTTTAACTTTACACATGAAATCAATATATATATTTTGCATATTTATGGCTCTCTGATATTATATTTTTACTATCCTGTTTACATTAAAAATTGAATCTTCTCACATCTCTCAAACTTGAAGTTTGCCGACCCTTGGTCTAACTAAAGTGTAAGTGACCAAAAATTTGGAGGGTTATCTCATTTGCCTGATCTTTTTTAGGGCCTATGCATTTTAGTGTTTTGACTTGCTATCGTTTGTTCTACGTGGAACCTGGTGGAGAAACACTAATCTAGAGAACTGAAAGTAGTCAGACAATTATATTATAATATCAGGATATGCATTGACCATATTTTACTGCTTACTAACCGCACTTAATAAATTTCTTTTTCGAACTTGATCATAAACCTTAACCTGTAAAATGTGTAAGTTGTTGGTTAAGATTTTTTGCCTATTACGGATAGATATGCTTTCGTTGAAAACTGTTTGTTGGCGAAGAAGTTTGACACTGAGATGTAATCGTAGATTAGGGAATATTCCAGGTAGCTCCCTGTCACGTCAGTGGTTTCAAAAAGACTTTGGAACTGGTTGGTACACCTTCTGTGGATACCGACGTCTCTACCTTGCTTGTATCTTCTTCCGAACGATAGGCTTTCGATGTCCTGGACGATCGGCGCTACTAAAGACTGCTGGAACGTAATAGGAGGTAAGTGATTGGTTTGAATGGTGATCTTGGAGGTGCAGCATGATTGCTATATGCTCCACATAAAAAAAGGTTATTGTTTGAAAAACATTAACAACTTCCATTACCTTTGCTTTTAAAGATGTTTTCGATATTGACTATATAAATATAAAAAAATATATATAAAATAGTCTAGATATGATAAAATTCTAAAATAATAAGCTTTTATCGTAAATTTTTAAAAAAATATATAAGAATTTTTAAGAAACCAATCAAGATTATAATGGGTTAGAATTTTTAAGCATATTAAAGTTTGCGTGTCTTAAATTATACCAAAATAAGAATCACAAAAAAAAACAGATTTTTTTATTTAGAATTTTGAAGACGCAAGATCAAATGGGGATATTCTTGAAAAAAGATACATTTTGTATTATTTTTACGGTGCATCCGGTTTGCTTAGATGTAAAATGTTTTATGTTGAAATGTTTTATATTTTATTTGATGATATCTCTGCGTTGCCAAGAAAAAGGGAACGTATAAAAATATCGTATTTTTCTAAGAATGTACAAATATGATATCGCTTTTCAAATTAACCGTCTGTTAACACTAAGTTAATTAGTGAGACAGTTTGTATTTTAAGCAGGACGCTTGTAAATTATATGATATTTAAAATCGATTTAAAGCTTATTTTTTCATCAGTTTAAATTCAAAACATAAAAAAAATCATTTTTAAATAACATATTCAAAGGCTTTCCAACATTCTTAGTATACCCAACATCTTTTTTTACAGATACCTGGTATCCACCATATTTACACATCGCACATAATTATCGGTTCAAAGTTGAAATTTGTAATTATTTAGCGCAGTGATTTCCAACCTGGGAGGATTGCAAAGGGAGGCGCGAACAGTTCAAAATATTTATTTACCCTTTAAAACGTGTCTTTATCACTATATGAAATAAAGGATGGCGAGGCGCGAAGATATTTTTTTCTTCAAAGGGAGGTGTAGCAATATAAAAGTTGGAATCCACTGATATAGAGGGCTTACACTGTCCGTATCAAAGAACGTTATTTCTTCCAAGTAATCAATATATTCCAATTTTTCAGTTTTAAGACACATGGCTAAGAGCTCAGTATCTTATGTAACCTATCATCATCAAGTCAATGATATTTTTTTAAAAGAGTACATAGTTACTCAGCCAAAATTCTTTTATGAGTAGTATCCTTTCACTGGTTCGTTGATTCATCTAAAAACGCATTCTCCGTAGAAGAGTACTCCGTACAACGATTCTTCCGAACACAGACTCTTCCATACACAGAACGTTCTTCTTCGTACACAAAATATTCTGTACATTTAAATATAAAAATCATTGGTTTATTATAATATGTAATGTAAATTGTGTCAAATATTTTTTATAATGGAAACAAGCAAAGGAGTATTCTTGTACGGGGAATTTGTGTTCTGAAGACTCTGTTCGCGCCTTTCACCATCTTGAACCTCGAAGATCATTGTCGATTTGTGGCATGACAAATAACTATAAAGATCTAAGTGTAGAGTTTTGGCGAAGCAAAAGTATGCATCAATGAATACCATTTATGAAACTTGGGAGACTACGTCGTTTGTTATTTTGTTTCGAAAAACATCTATATTTAGAACCTTAGTTTTTGGATCTCTTATCTTCACTGCTGTGAACAGTTGATTTACCTGATCTCGCTAGTTAACTTCTGTTAGGATATTACACAATGCACATTGGGACATGGATACAAAATGAATGCAGACGAAGGTCATAAACAACTCTTGTTTATAAGAAACATGAAATGAGATAGTATACGTAAGTAAACGCTCTCTGTGGTGCTTTCAATGTATGCAGATTCATGACGAGATGATCTAACGAAGCGGCCCTGGGCGATGCACCAGAAACATGCATAAGCACTCTGACTACTTCGATTAGTGCACAAAAGACAGATGTGAATTCAGTGATGTTTTGTTATAGAAAATAAAATCAATGGTTTTTAAGCAATTTAATATATAATTGGTTTAAATGGCTAATCTAGGGATTATTATAACGGAATTACCGAAACACGGATCTCAATATTCATGGTGCTTAACACCTCCATCCATGCCCATGATGCAATCGTAAATAGTTGAGCCATTAAGTCATTCAATATTTCTCTTAATATTGTCAATAAGTATTTGTCATTTTAGGTATTCTAGCATATAAACGTTTTTAAAATTATTTTTTAGCTTCTAACTTAGGTTTAAATACTGTCAATAAACAGTAAAACTGAGATGCCATCATGGCAGGGAACGTGATTTTTTAGGATGGCATGTTACGGGTTAAAATGCAATAATATTAGTATTTCGGTATTAAAAATTACGCAAAATCAAATTTTTATGTAAGGTCACTATCACATATTTTATTACAATTATTAGCGATGAAATTAAATATTTTAAGCCTGCTGAAAGTTGTAATTCGGAGATAAGGGAACGTGCAAGACAGCGCCCCGTCACGTCAGTGGTTATAGAGAGACGTTAGAACTGGCTGAGTCACGTGCTGCGGATGCCTCCAGAAAGCCTCAATCCTGTCTGCCTCTTCTTTCGACCGGTGAGAATCCGGCGTCCCGGACGTCCGTCGGGTACTATCCATAGGATGTACTCGGTGGAACTGAAGGATGCTGACATGTCATGGGACGAAGCAAAAAAAAATGCGGGAGACAGGGAAACATGGAGTTGCCGCGTGGCGGCCATATGCTCCACATAGGGAGCGAATATGGTCAAAAATGAAGAAGATGAGTTGTATGCAGCGCTGTGGAGTCGAAGTCGGAGTCGTAAAAAATGAGCGGCTCGAAGCATTAAAAAAATAATATATTTAATGGTGTGTATTTAAACCACAATAGTCCGTAGTGTTGACATTGCATGCTTGGCTGACTAAAGATGATCTGATGAAATAGATATGTATATATAATTCAAAATTAAATTATTGAAAAATTTCTTCGGAGTCGGGTCGAAGTCGTTTTTTTTATTTTTAAACTGGAGTCGGAGTCGTCTTTTTTTAGATGACTCCACAGCCCTGGTTGTATGAGTTGAGTCTATGTCGCAGCGGTTAGTGATTTATATTCGAAGACATGGTGTTTGTGATGTCTACAAAATCCTCTCCCCCCCCACCCTTCCGATCCTTTAATAGCTGGGCGTAGCGGGAGCGCCTGTCCTGTTCAAGCCTATATGATAGATCGATTGAAAAAAATCTGTTCGTACTGGGACTCGATCCCGTGGGATCCGGTACGAACGAACAAGCCAACAACGCTAGTCGCAGCGCCATAGGGCCATAGGACCCGACGCAATTCGAAACCTTTTTTATGTTGGCCAAAGTTACCCGTATTGTCTGTAGTCAATACTCAAAAAAAAGTGTTTTAACTAAGTCTCTTTTTAAAAGTAAAGAAATTGTTAACTTATTAAGTTCAACGTAAGTTGCTTATTTTCCACCAGAGACTTCTGACCCCAAAGTGAATCACTCGTTAAGAACCTCTGAACTAGATTATTATTTTATCAGATTACGTACTATAAGTCTTTCTGCATATGTGTCTAGACGAGTGGTGTTTAAAAAGACACATACAGAATTCTGATAAATTTCTTAAGTATGATTTGATTGTGTTTTTATTTACTGTAGTATTACCATACAACCTTCTTGTATGACAATAGAAATTACAGTAATTACACCGTTATTTTGTTTCTAATTTACGATATTTGAATAGTCGTATATTCAAATATTGTATTGAATTGTACGTATGAATGGTCCATACATTTTTAAAAATTAACAAATCAATCGCTGTTTTACATATGTATGAACTGAATACGATTATTTATGTTAAAACTGATATGCTTTGGGACGCATTCCGGTCGTGAGTAGTGATGTGAATTTATTATCAAAGTAACTCTCTACCGGTTCGTGCGATCCAGATTTTAAAATTTAAGAATAAACGATTATTCTGACCAGGGACGTCCCGAGCGCATTGGCAGTAGTCCTAAGGAGCAGAAAATGATCACAGATTTTTTTTAATTACCAAATATCGTTGACACGAATTTAATTTAGAAGAAATATCATGCCTTTTTGATAAACAAAATACCAAATCAATAATCGATACTTATATAATGTAAGTGAATTTTAAATTCTCAATATTTTTTATGATGTGTGGTGAAGGTAATAGTATTTTTTTAATAATTATCGATCACTGATATGGGTTTTTGGATCATATTTATTCATGAAGATCTTTATCAATAAGGTACACATGTATTATGAATCATCTGAAAGTAAAACTGAATAAGTGACAAAACATTTGTTTGAGTACTAAGGTGAGTAAAGGATTCGAACTTCTATATTTGTATAAGTGTTCCAATAATAATGGGACATAAGTGAAAAATAGGGACTTTTAGGAATCTGCATAGAAGTGGCACATAGCCTAGAATCGTTACAAAATCATTACAAAAGAGTGTTTTGTTATTTTCTCCATATACTGCCTTTCCACCAAGTAAATATTGACAGTTTTAAGTGTCAATTAATTGTTTTCTAAATGCCAGGTTCTGAAGGAATATTAAAAACATTGTCAAAAGATTACTGAATCAAATATTATATGTTAAATAAGTGATCTTAGATTTGAAAATAGTGATGGGCATTATACGTGTGGTATTATTAAGAACAGCATTACGCTTGATGTTCCCGGGGTAAAGGAGTTGGTAATGTCACTATCAACCCACTCATCTTTGAGCTGAACCTCATTAGATGCATTTATAGATTCGACCACCACTAAGCGACGCGTAGATTAATGACTCACTCACAGTTTGCCTTCGTAAATTGTAACATTACATTAATTATTAATTTATATACGACGGGTTTGGAAGCAATGACGGCAATATCCATGTTTCGTCGAAAATGAGTTAGATATGTCACCGGAAGAACTGAAAATTTCGCATGTAGTAGTTGGCTTTTTTATGTAATTTCTAATGCGTACATTTTTGAAAAATTCAAATCGAGTTTGTACCTATAGCGGCAGTTTTCATTTTCCTGTATATAAAACACAGCAGTTTTGAAATGTATTTCACAAAAAAATATCAATAATATTAAAATAGCAAGATAAGATTGATAAAAATATTCATTCATTCATATACTTCTTTCGCCTTATACAAGGGCAAAATGAGAATTCCACCATTCTTGAGAATTTGAAACTTAATATTCCTGATCATTTTTTGAAAAATTGTAGACATGAATTGTTTGTTTTCCCAAGGTGAAGAACCAACCTCCCAGTGAGGATGCTGACATATTTCACTTGAACGTGAGTGAGTTCCAACGAAAGTAATTTTGTATGTATTAAAGTTTGTCTGAGCTTCCTCATTGCCGATTTTTAGTAAAAAATCTACTGTTTTTGAATATTCAATTGTATTATGTTTTCTTTTCTTTACTTTAAAAGTTATAAATTAATAATTAGTCAATTTTTCACAATGTTTATATAAAAATAAATAAACGGTATGTTTACTTGTAGATAAAGTTTTAATTGGTTTGCCAACATTTTAAGATAATAAAAACTGCCTAATTGTGATTTACGACTACGTACTACTTTAACTCTTCTTTGGTAGAACTACAGCTCGTTCTGGTCGAGCTTTGACCTCATTGTTCATCTGGACCGGTTTTAACACCCCTATTTCAATTGTAAATCGCAAATGCAGCTTCGCCATTAGCTTCTTTTTCGTACTCTTTGATACCAGTGGCATCAGTATGCACAAGACCAGTGTTCCCAAACCGGTGGTCCGGGCCGCAGAGACTTTCCGCCAGGCCGCAAACAGTATGCCAAATTTCAAGAAATTCGCCATGCAAAAATAATAGATATAGGTTTTTTTTTCGTCTGGAAGGTTGAGGAACACTGCACTGGACAGCCTGTTCATTTGATTTTCTACAGTTGTATGAAGGTAAACAGTTTCGAAACTTGATAAAAGCATTAATACTTACCAACATACCTGTTTCTCAACAACTCAACATTTTTTATGGACTCGCGTATATTGGATTACACGCCTGATTCAGTCTGCAACAACTCCAACATCATAGCAAAACGGACTGCAACTGGTATGGTCAAAAATACATGTTTTTCTCCTATTCACATTTAAGATTTTATCCAAATCCTAAAGCCAATGAGATGAGCAGCTCGTCTAGTAACAATAGCTATACCCTAGCAATGGAATGGTGACTGTTTCAAAGTCAAGTTTTTTTTTTTAATTTAAAATTTTGGAAAATGTATATGGGTGTTCGTGATGTATTGATTTTTTATCGCGTTAATCTCCAATACTTCCAAATATATTTTATTTATCAACTGCCATAAAAATAAAGACATCGACATTTTATTTGTTACAATTAAATTCTTTTGGGGCCCAATTGTTATGGATACAAACTACAAATGAACTCTCTTAATAAACCGTTTAGTAAACGAACTGGTTAAAAGAGTTTGAATAACGTAGCGCAGGGATGTTTATCAATTCGAAGCCATGTGTACATTCTATTCTTAGGGATGTACATATACATATAACCTTTATAGGCGGTCGAATATTACCACAGTGGGTTTTGAGATATCTCGCAATAAGATTAATGAAACAATTGGGTTGTTAAGACATAAGTTTAACAAACCCAAAGAAATGTAATTCTTGATACATTGATATTTCACTTGTGCTCACTGTAAATTATTGTTGGAAACATATCATATACGTGGCCAAAATGAGAATTCCACCATTCTTGAGAATGTGAATCTAAATGTTCCTGATTATTTTTTGAGAAATCGTGGACATGAATTGTTTGTTCTCCCAAGGTGTAGAACCAGCCTGCCAATGGGGATGCCACTGGGGAGAGCTTTAACGGTGTTCAACAATATTGCTTCGGATGTCGACATATTCCACGTAGACGTGGGTGAGTTCCGACGAATACTATTTTTTATGTATTAAAGTAGAGTTCGTCGGAGCTTACTCAGTTGACTTCTTTGCCATTTTTTTTCTACTGATTTTAATATTAAATTGTACTATTTTTTTCTCCATTGTAAAAGTTTTAAATTTATAATTTGTCAACCTTTTGCAATGTTAATTAAATAAATAAATAAATAAATAAATAAAAAATATTAAAAAATAAAACACTGTTTGTTACTAACTAAGCATTTTTTTTAAATAATTACCAAGACCGGTTGCACTCATCACAATCAAAAGCGGTCATGATCGTTATTGAAAATGGGGTAATATTATTTAAAAAGGTTTGATTAAAATTGGTCAGACTAGACTATTTGTCATTCCATGATGATTAACGGTTTACTCGCTGCAAATTTACAGTTTGTTATACTAGCATATATTACGAAGCAGCATCAATAAGAGCATTTAATGATTGACTCAAGAGCAGTAAATATATGAGAATTCATTGCAGTACTCGAAACTTTACTTGGATAAAAAAATATTTTGCCGAGCGTCAATTTATTTATCACACCACTTAGAGATCAATTCGAATGAAGAAAATAATAACATGCACCTATCTCCAAAATCTCGATTATAATATTGAAACACATCTAAATTTAATAAAAATAATAAAAGATTTTTAGTACTTTTTCCACTTAAAATTGTATTTGATCAGGATCGGTTTCGCTCCTCACGAGCATTATCCCGAAGCGGGAAAAACACTAAATCATCATTAATTTATTCACTTTAGTAATGTAGTTTCATTTTGTCTAAAATTTCCCAAATTTTAATTGTGTTTATAATTAATATCATTTGCCACTTATTATTGATGATTTTTTAATTGTATGTTATAGGTGTAAGGCATTTTAATTTTAATTTTGTGTAATTATAATGTAATTTGTAAAGCCTTTTAATTGTTAGTAATTGCTTTCACCTTTTATTTCAATTCAACTTGTATAAATAGCACTGTTTAATTTATTTTCCTTATCAGTTGATAATACTCGTGAGGAGCGAAACCGGTCCTGATCAAATAAAATTTTAAGTGGAAAAAGTAATAAAAATCTTTTCTTATTTTTATTATAATGCCATTCACCCAAGTATTGACAGTGAACACCTTAAAAGTGAACATCTAAATTTGATATTACCCTTGCTGGGACATGAAGTCAGATCCACCTGATTGTAATGGTACAGTTTTTACCACTAGACTGTAGAGTCCGGCAATTAAAAGAATCTATGAGCGACATTCTAATGAAAGAGAAAATTTTAGATATGACCTTAGTGTTATAATTAAGTTCTTGGATACGAATCGGATGAACAAATCTAAGAGACAAATCGACTAGAAGTGTTTGATTCGAGTCTCAGTTACTAAGAGTATTTATTTCCTACAGTGCATGTACAAAACTGGTTGGATGTACATGAATTGGTAAGTGAACAAATTAATGTTTTTTAGTTATCGTATTTTTACATCTCTCCCCTTTCTAAGGAGATCTTTCTGATATCATTAACAGGCATGGTTAACAAATTAAGCTGGTGTCAAAAATTGATACAGAGGTGTCAGAACAGGATCACATAAGTTAAAGTTGTATCAAAAATAATCAAAAATATAATTATCATCAGAGCAATAGTTGAAGAGTCAAACTGTAAGCTTCGTGGAGTTCATTTCAATAACAAATAAAAATCTACAAAAGTTCAAAAGCTCTTTTCTTTGTAAAATAAATCAACAAAACAAATGTTTGAATGATGAGGTGGGCGTGGTCATCCATAAAGATTTTTTCTTTGTTATTTAATAAAGCTTCGCGGTCATGTAACTGATCAAGTGGAAATATTGAATTTATTATTAATAAAATAATGTTAAAATCAAAAAAATATATAACCTAGTGAAATACTTCGAAAAACTAAAATACATTTGTAAAAAAAGATTTTTTATTATATAAAAGTGTAAGCAGTCAAATAATTAGAAATATATATCTTACATTTAAACTATGGACTAAGTAAATGTTTAAATAAACTAATCAATGTATACACTGTCCATTTTAGCCAGTTGAGTATATGTACACGAAAAAAATAAACACTTACTAGTAATGAGTGCATTATATGTATATACACATACGTAGTTAAATTGTTCACAAACAAGTTGTCTACGTAACTAAAATAAATCAATAAATTATTTAAATCGAATGTTTGGTCCGTATCGCAATGGTACACGGGCTCAAATTCCAGTACGAACAGTATTTTCTCAACCGATTTATTTTCGAAGGCATGAATGATTGTTGTGTCTAAAAATTCTCTTCTTCTCTTCTAATTCTAAAATAAAGGGACGTAGTATGAGCGATTAGCTAACATGATCTAACCCTATCATTTATATATCCCTACTTTCATAAAAAAAAGGTTGAGCAGCATTCAATTCTCGTGGAATAAATTCTGTTAAGATATGGATTTAAAAAAAAATTAAATTTAATGATTTGTTTTATTTGGAAAATCTCGCTGAAAAGATATTATATTAAATATTTAAAGTAAAACAATTATAAGTACTATATGTTATAAATTATGCATGGGTTAAGCCTTAACAAAAGGTTTAACAAAAAGAAACCTTAAATGAGCGCAGATCTGAACGAGACACACCTGTCCGTTCACCGGCCCACGTGACAGCGCATTCTCAGGTAAGTAAATCTAAAGGGTTCTGGTTTCCATCCTTCATACGATAATTGATTTGACTTGTAGGCCGTAAGTGGAGAGATAAACAAAACGCGTGCGAGCTTGAATATATTATTTATTTACGACACCGACAAATAAATGAATCTCAAAAAGACATTTTTAAAAAACCAGATTTACACATTTCTGTAGCCGATGAACTTGATAACACGTTGGGCTTCCATTAATTTAATGTATTGATTTGTCAAACGCACGCATAACGATTGCATCAGTCTTTCAAGATATTAACTTACCATTTTTTTTAAAAAAAGCCTCGTGGTATAGCTGTAGTATTAATTAACAAATTTGAGGTGGTGGAAACTAGAGCATCCAATCTCGGACACTTTTTGTAATCCCGGAATTTTGGGATTGACGACTTTTCGAATCCCGATTGAACATTCCCCATAAAATCGTGTAGAAATTCGGGAATCGGGATTGACGAAAAATCGATTTTGAAATCTTGGGAATTTACGGATATCCTGAAATGAAAATACGCGAGAACGTTTTTTTTAGCTCTTCCTCGATTTCCAATTTAAAAAACAAAGGAATTTACGGAATTGTAAAAATGAAAATATTTGGGATATTTTTTATCATTCTTTCAAATTTCCTCATTCCCGAAATCTCGGGATTAGTACTATCACAATCCCAAGATTTTGGTATCACAAAATTTAGCGGGATCCCGGGACGAGAGACCATAGTGAAAATTGTGAAGAAGAGACGATACGAAAATTCCACATTTAATCAGTTTGATACTATAATTAAAATGATACCATGAGCATAACATCCTTATTGGCCTCGTGAATGGTCTTTTGGAAGAAGCTCTTGTGTCAATTGAATTGTAAATGGAAACAAATATAAATCTTTACGCATAATGTTCCACAGAGTTGTTGTCTTACGTCAAATTTCTTAAGCACAGTGATGGATTGTCTTGAACACTTTCTTGGACAGCAGCAATGTTTTCAGCTGATCTTCTCGTACCCGTATCCCAGTTTGTATTTTTCTCCTACTCTCTTTATTCAAAATCATTTATTTAACGATAAATAGTGGATTTTTATAGCACTTTTGTACACAAAAATTTTCTAATCTTCACAATAATTGATGCTTGGCTTTGATAAAAAAAATACAAATAAAACACGTTGGTTAATTGAATATTTTTTCATAATAATTTGCCACGACTTTCAAAAATAAACTATTAAAATTCATATAGTAGATCAAACAAAGTAGTAAACCATTGACGAACACCCTTTGTAAATACCATCCGTTCGTTGACAATACGATAGACAAATATTGATTTTTTAATCCCTAAACATTTTAACCTGTACTTATTCTTATAACATATTCGTATTGTTCCCGCGTACATCATTTTTTAAAATCTATCTATTGCATCATCTATTGTTTTACATGTGTTGAACTTTACACTTGTTACATTGTTTCGGTCATATGATAATGAACTTCATCGCTGTTACTTAATCTTTCGAGTAACGATTTCTTCACGAAAAATCACACTGCGGGTCAATATAAATATTGATATTTATATTTGTATTTGTACAAATACTTAACGAATGCGTGAAGATTTTTTCTCAATGAACTCTAAAATCAAGAGCTATTCTTTGTATTGAAAATTTGTTTGAATTAAAGTTATGTTTTTTTAAAAGTAAAGAGTCGTTCATAAATGACTATCACTTGAAATATGTTAAGTAGAAGCAAACAGAGTCACGTGAGTAAATTCGAGGAGAAAAAACATTATGAACACGTGTTCTCCCGTTTATAAATCAAATGCTGCAATGAAAAAATGAACGTGATGCATAATATGGAGTTTTCAAAAATTAACCGTGAACTTTTTGGTGATTACGATGAGTCAGTGTTTTATAAAAACAAATCATCAGCCAATGTTTGTTTTTAAGTATTTTATATTCTGTAAAGTAGAATGATTATACGAGATAAACTTGTTGAAAAATCACTCGAGATGAACTCAATGAGAATATGTACATATATTGACATCGTAAAAACCCTCGCCTAAGATTTAAAATTTCAAAAGAGCCAGATCTTACCGAATTTTGATTATTTGATTTTGCATTTACTCAGTAGAACTCCATTGTAATACGGCAAAAATATCAGAGTATTTAGTTCTACATTTTTTTACAAAATTAGTTTCTAGCTATTTCAGCGTACGCCATCATCAGAACTATGTTTCAACCGACTTTACCGTCTTACCGACTACATCATATCGGATGACAAAATGATCTACCAATCGTTTGTTATATGCAGCCAATGTTTTATGGCAGCCTTCCACAACGCTATCGACTAAAAAAGAGTCACATTCGACCCGATAGAACAGATTTTGAACAATGCTCTCTCTAGTTTGCTTGAGAAAAAAAACAAAAAGCATAATAACAGCCCACTTTTATAACTATTTATGTCTATATATAAACATATTTTTTTAATGGTAACTGATTGTAAGTTATTCAAAGTAGTAGTTGGTCAATCGAACTCTTTAGTTTTCTAGATATAATTAGGGGTATGTAAAGAGGGGTGAAAAAATCAAAGAACCGGATAAAAATTCTTAAATCGATTTAAAGATTAATTTAATATAAATGTGCATATAATGATTTGAATCATTGTCTGAATTTCAAATGCCTAAATTGTTTTTCTACTATCTTGTTTTTTACTTTGCAAAAGTAATAAATAAATAATTTGAAACTATTTTGTGATGATGATGTTGATAAAATGAATAAATAATATTTATTGAGCGTGCAACTAAGTTAAACGAAAGCTCAGCAGTTGCTGTTTTTTTTTTCACGTAATACCGTGTGATAATAAGCCCGACGTTCTTCGTTACTTTTCTATTAAGTAATTGTATACCTTGAAAGTTGATGCTTTATATTTCAAATGTAATCCTGGAAGAAGTTCTTACGTCATTAAATTCCAAATTTGAGTAAATAGTTCAGTTCTTACGATACAATTTACATATAGGTATTTTGAATTTTTGTATGCAAATCTTCCATCAAATTGACTTGGGTAAATTTTCAAAGCGTAATCGTTCCCCCCCCCTCCTTAATCTAAACGTCCCCTCTCCACTAGTTATGTAAATAATGATAACTTTTTAACCTGTCCCAATACGACCTTTGACTACGAGCTCGCCCCGAGAAACGAGGGAATCTTCAAAAGATCTATCACCCCCTAGTTCGTGCAGTGACGTGTAAGAAAATACTGCATTACAAATAAAAGTAAATGCTTTCTAGAATTAACATGTGCGTATATTTCTTTGATCTAACATTATTGGCATGTACTGTGCCAAATGGCTCAACTATTTTTCACGGTTTTTAAATACTACGGCCCATTAAAAGGAACAAAAACTATATTTTTACACGTTTTTTTGTTCTAATGCGATTCCTAGAAACAAAAAACAGAAGCGGATAAAGGATTTTTCAAAAACAAAAC
The DNA here is from genome assembly GCA_031772345.1 of Himalopsyche anomala. Lineage (NCBI taxonomy): Eukaryota > Metazoa > Arthropoda > Insecta > Trichoptera > Rhyacophilidae > Himalopsyche > Himalopsyche anomala. The sequence continues at coordinate 6,240,198 of CM062827.1, forward strand.
TTTCAAGAACACAGTACTGTAATAACAAACAAACTGCTTCATTAGATCCTAGCACATTAGACGTGTCAGAAATTTCTGGTTAGACTCTCATAAAAGTTTAGCTTTCAGCAATCGACTGGCATTAAGGCCTCCAACCTCGGAATCCTGACCAATTTTGTGATTTCGAAATCTCGGAATTGAGGAAAAGAAGCGTAAAATTCTCGAAAACTTTTTGAAAGCAGGAAAAATTTTAGAAACGAGTCAGCGACCCATTAGGGGATTTTGGGTAATCCAAATCTCTCAATCCCGAGTCCCGAATTTCGGGACTCAGGATTCTCGAAATTTCCAACCCCGATCTCGGGGTTGGAAAAATTGTAAATCCCGAAATCCCGGTATTACAAAAAGGGCCCGGGGTTTGATGCCTTAATTGGCATACTTATCTCAAAATCGATATTTTCATGTAATTCCACTGTTGTTTTCAGGTAGAGTAGCGATATGTCATTTAGCTAATACGAGGCCAAAATAATCATTTTCTTGTTCAAGTTTATGGACTGCTATATGAATCTATCGGATTCTCAACATTATTAATTATTCTTCTCAAAAACTGTTCAACCAATGTACGAATTTTTAAAACTTAGTTAAATGATACTGCTTCGGATGTTGACATACATATATCACGCGATGACATTATAAAGTCCCGTTAAATACTGTTTTTTTAATTTTTAAAACGAATATTGTCGGGATTTTGTTTGGTAGACCTTTGTCCATCTGTTTTTTACACATAATTTATTAAACAGTGATAAATGTGTGACTTGTTATGTGTTAATTGAATTGAAGTTTTAAACTAGAATGAGATTGCTTATTATTCACCAGCAAAAAATATTAATGATTAAACCTTTAAACGCCCGTGGACTTTTTGTGAACTATTTGCATGACTCGCAGCTTTTATAAAAATAATTATATCTCTAAAACCAGGCAAAATAAAAGATTGTTTATAATTTACGAAAGCTTTATTTACAATTGTTCACATTTTCATAATTTTATACATTAAAGTTAAGGAATAAAAACGATAAAAATTAGATACAACTTTAAAAATTTAAACCATAAAATTACAAAAAAGTAGAGAATTTTCTAGGTATAGAAAAAAATCTGTATCCCTATTGAAATATGTTGTATGGTGTGGATAAACTGATTTTTTATCGTCCGCCTAACACAACGCATATTCCAAGAGTTGACCCTGTAACGCAAATGTGTATATTACTCAATATGACAAAAATATTGAAAATATTCATCGAAACTGAAAATAAAATATGGATCGGTATCTCAAAGTCATCATTTATGTAAGCTTATATTCATATTTTGAATACTATTATCATAAATCAGTGTAATCCGATAGCGAAATGTACCATTATCACTGGTCCCGTACGGGACCGCTGGGCGTTTAAAGGTTAATAAATGGATTCACGCAAGGGTAGGTCGGAGGAGGCTTGGAAAGTCACGCGAGCCCTTTGTTAAATTTTACTAGGGCCAGCGACCCCTTTGTTAAATTAAAAGAAAAAAATATTCTCAGATCAAATTAGTACATAACGAATTATAAGTTTTTGAAATAACAATCGATTACTTATATAATTATTGAATATGAGTGATAAAAAATTTCACTCCTTCCACAAAATACCGATAATTGCTTTGAGATTAAGCGAGCCCCCTTGTTAACGTAATGGCAGCTCATCGCTGGATTCATGCGGTGTCCGATAATAATATAGTCAATGTGTTTATTGTAAAGTTACTTCTTGTGCATGTTAGTACGCCGTTGATGCAACTAAGAGATGATAAACTTCTTCTAACAACTTTGGGAGAATATTATTCAATTGAACCTTGTGGTGAAATTTCGACGGAGGGTTCGGAACCCTAGCAACGACTTGAAAACATTTTTTTTTCAAGTGTTGTAGGCATTCGATTTGGCAAGTTAGTAGCTGCATAGGTACACTCAACTTTCAGAGCGGTGAAAGCGGATCGCTAAATATATTTCGACAAGTAAATTCAAATTTCTAGGCAGGCAATGCGCGAGTGTCTAAAAATAAAACATTTTCATTATTTCAGTCTTCATTTGTATGAAATCGATTTTATTTCAACTGTTGCTGGGAATGGTTTGTTCAAACGTACTAGAATAATTTAAGATTTCGACTGAAAATACTTGGTGGGTGGAATTTCAATATAAAATTTGAATCGTTCAAATTTTGTAAATTCACTAGTCCACGCATAAACTTGAACTGACGCACTAAGGTCAGTCAAGCTCATCTGTCCACTTGAACGCCTGAAAATGCCAAAAGATGAAACCCGGATCGAATCGTTTGTGACAAAGCTTGTGTGAATGTAGGTACATAATTTTAACGATTCAAATTAAGTACTAGAATAAACTAATTATGATTTTTTTTTCATTTTTTTATTATTATGACCATTTAATGGAAATATCTCAACAGAAGTTTTTCTAAGAAAACCGTTTGTCACTCAATCACTCAACCTCTTTTTTTAAAGATTGTAGTGGTGAAAGAAAGATAGGGCTAGAACAGGACTTGTCGTTTACTAATTGCTCTCGTTACGTCCAGTTATTAAGAGATCGGAAGGATAAGAGGGAATTTTTAGACCTCAAAAACACCCATTCTTTCGAACAGAAATCGGTAAATCGGTCGAAAAAATGCTGTTCGTACTGGGACCCGTCAAATCCTGCACGGAAACCAACAACGCTAACCGCTGCGCCATAGTACCAATTTACAAAAAAAAAATACATTCCGGCTAATAATAGTCAAAGGTTAAATATTTCGATTTCTTTTAAATCACATTTTTAAGTCACTCTAGATCAACACGAGAAGAAAAACATTACATACAATTTATGTATTGATTTGGCATTTACTTGGTAGAACTCCATTTTAATAGGGTCAAAATATCAACGTATTTCAGTTATACAGCGAACTATCGCTGCTGTTAAAACCCTTAATGTAATTAATGATAAATATCAATATAATTTTTCTTAATTTACCTTGAAAAATCCCATATTGCTTATTGTTTTTCGAAACATTAAAGCCATAGTTAATAAATTTAATGTAGCATAATTAATAATAAATATCAGTTTAAATTATCCTAATTAATGTTTTAAACACCCCAGACTGCTTATCGTTCTTTGGAACACTAGAATCACATTAAAAAAGTGCAATATTGTAATTATAATTTGAATTAGTATGTTAGAGTGAATAATATGATGCATTGTGTATCTCTTCGTAGCCAGTATATGAAGCTGAGCAAAATTTACGTTAAAGCATAGTTCTGACGTTGGCGAAAGCCGAAATAGCTATCAACGCATAAAATATAAAAAAACTGTATGACTGAAATACGTTGATATTTTTACCCTATTACATACAATTTTTAAAAGCTTGGCCATCTTTTTCGCTAAGCCTTTGATTGGCCTGCAAATTGGGAGCGGACATGAACGAAAAAAAAAACTACTTATTGAAAATATGTTATTTCACTACTATGCCACCAAGCTATTTCTAACTGTGTCAGCTGTATAGATAAATAATATTAGTTATTTGTATATGTGTATACATCCAAGCAAAGTAAGCTGACATTGATTGGCGTGGAGATGTTGGCTTATTTTTTTCCAAAAAAGAAACGTTTTAATTGCTTTTCCCTCCAAATTTGTTTGAGACAAGTCCAGTCAAAGAAAACAAAATATTTAGGCAGACGTTTTCACAATCTAGCTGTATATTTTCAATGTTTGTATTTTATTTACCGTTAGTAAATATTGTTTGATAGGTTATTTTGATAAATATCATTATTTTTTTTCAATCAATCTAAGCTTGTGTTTTTTCTTTACAAAGAAAATAACAGAGATTTATTATAATAGTTTTTTCAGCGGTTGGATAATTGGACGTACGATAAAAACAGAAACATATTATTAGTTTTCGCCGTACATATATTTTTTATACAAAAATTTACAACATTCAATAATTGTCTTCATATAAAATAGTATGAAGTTATAATAAATATTTTCATTGTCTTTCAAGATTATTTTACAAGTTTCATTAGTATGGCAATATGTGTTTTGTGCATATAATCACATTTTTTCTACCCTGCGTCAAAATATGTAGTTAGGCTTTAACAAATACTGGTTTTCGAGTTGCAATACGTAATTGCTAAAACTCGGATTAGTCCGGTTTTCAAAGTTTCACGAAAAAGGATGATTCAATTAAAATAGTGAAAAGTTTCAAATGTTTTTAAACGTTGTTTTTTTTATACTTCATGTTCGCTATCAATCTGGAGCATATGTTCTCCTAATGAAGGTATGAAGACAAATACTTTTTTACAAGAACTGCTTGTTACTCAGTTGCTCGACCTCTTTTTCTTTCAAAGAGACTAAAGATAGAAAAGATTAGTGTTATTCAAGGATTGGATGGGTAATAAAAATCGATAAATTGATTGATACAAAGCTGTTCGTACTGGGATTCGTACCATGAAATCCGTCACAGAAGCCAACGACATTGACCACTGCACTACGGCCGCGACGTTGGAGTTGTTTATTAGTGTTAAAAATATTTTTGAAAAATACTTAAATTTTATCATTAAGTCTGGGTCAAAATGCACTATGTATATGTTAAAATAAATTTTATTATAATATTATTACTTCACTATAAAATACACATTTCATCTCATTTTATTTATAACGAAGGTGGCTTTTAGTCATAATCTTAACCATTTTAATTATAAAAAAACGAATTGAATTTGAAGCTTACCATTGTTGCCAATTTAGCTAAAAACCCTGATTTTACAAACCGGTTTTTAAAAATTGATAACTTTAAATGTCTCACATTTAGTTTGTATTCGATAATTTTTCTGTTTTCGATAATCTTAATTTACTAGCAAAGTTATATCAGTTAATCTATAATTAAAAATTCTTTCGTTTATGGATAACGATCAACTCTAACAAAACATACAAAGAAGCGTTGTAATGATGAATATACTAGTGGATATACAAATCAAAAATCATAAAACATAAATATATTTTTAGTACTTTTAACGACACGCGTTTGTATTATATTTTAATATTTATTTTATTCAATACAAAAGTGAAAATAAAAATTTGAATTGTAAAGTTAACGTATTCAAACTGTTTTTAAAAGCATGAGAGCTTTTTTATTGTCCACATATCACTGTAACATTATACATTCTACCACAAAGACTATCAAACTCAAAAGAATAATTCTGTTTAACATTTTTTGACTTGTAAAAGGTGTTCCTTCCCGCACGGCGTGTCTTTTCATCAAAAGAAGATAAAATAAACACCCACTACACACTTATAAATTAACACCATACGTCGAAAGAGAAGAGAACAAAAAATACTTGTGAGAACTCTTTTTGTGAACTGTTTTAACAGACAAGGGCTACGTTGGTTTCTAAGTAAAGTTCAATTATTATGCAACGTGTGAACATAGATTACGTTTCGTTGAAATGAATGATGGAGTAGGTAGTATTTTTTAAAGTAATGTATCGTTCTTTTGTTTTGTAAATCATGCTGTGATAGGATGAAAAATTATATCTTAATCAGTATTCTCAAAGTATTCGAATTGTAGTGAAATTATTTTGTCCAAACAATTTTTAATGTCTAGGGATCAGTGGCGAATTATTTCATAAGCGCACAAAAATAGGGCCTAAAAATAACTTTTATTCCTTAAAACACAAGAAATATTTTCAGTTATAATATTTCGAAAAACAAAACTTCCAAGTTTGATTGCGCGTGAGGTCTTCCAATAGTTAAATCCGTCACTGCAAGGTGTGTATACTATCTTCATATAAATACTTTTCCGCATGTATTCTATTTAAGTATTGTCTTACTAAAAGAATGTGGGAACAAAACGAAAACCCCTTACGAACATGGACGGTTTTGAATGATATATTTTGAGCTACAAATAACTTTAGTAGTGTTTTAAAAATAATTCACTTCAAGTATTCACGTATTGAAATTAATAGTAACAATTTTGATTAAGACGATATAACATAATTCTTAAAGAAATAAATACATTAGTTCTTTACCGCAATATGATGGAGTTCTAATTAGCACATGCCTATAAAATAAACGCATTCGATTGAGTGAGATGTCTATTATTATGGATTGCAATTGTTGCTAACATTTTTTTCTTTGTGTAAATTATTTCAATCAAAATGCCTATTTAAATACATATTTTGTAATATTTTTCCCCTAAAAATACTCAGTGAAAAAGCATTATGTTAAAAAAAGTGTAACGTTCTTTTGTACTAACTTCACATTTATTTATCTGGATCAGGATCTGTTTCGCATACCACGATAGTTTTTAACTGATTAATATATATGTGAATACAGGTTATATATAGGAAACCATATAAGACTAACAAGGGCGTAACAAATACTTGGTAATAGACTCAAGAAAAGAGTTTATAATAATTTTAGAAAATATGAATAATTGACACCTAAATGACTGTAATCAACATTTTTAAAAATATTTTAGCCAATAAAGATTTTTTTTATCTAACACATAAGGGTTAAAACCAGTCTCCTATTTTTACCTGATGAGAGTGATAAGGGTTACTAAGCCTTATGAATATTTTGTTCTTCTTGTGGACATAATTATTAAGTCAATGCGTATAATATCATTAAATTTTACTAACAAATGTTTGCAAGTCCACTGATTAAATAAATTATTGAAAATTCTGTTCTTTTCTCACGTAATGTATTTGAATTTAGAATGGATCGCCCTAAATCGATAATGTTACAAAGCAACATCTAATCTGCCCACTCACTCCATCTATTATAGTTAACTTCACTCACATTTTCTATCCAAGAGATTGGTGCAACACTAAGCAAGATGCAACTATGTGTTGTGCACTTTGACAACTCTTATCGTATCGTGTATTTGGGCCACGGACGTGTTTGCACAATATACAATTTATTTTGTGAAAATCAATCTGTAGTAACATTGTTACCGTGAAAAGTATAAACTTTAGTTGACTTTAAAAATAAACTAGATACTAGTTTTTTATTATAAAGAAACATAAATATATTTCCTTTAAATAATTGTTGGACAAAACATCCGAAACAAATTAGAGAATCCAATCACGTGACTTTGTAACGTTATGATACAAAATAAGGCGAGGTTAGCTAAAACAGCATTTTTAATTTTAACCGAGTGAATAACTAAAAGGTGGTGAATTAGTTAAACACATTACTTAATATTTATCTACTTGCATTTTTAAAATGTTTTTCTAAGTAGGTAACCTAATTTTTTTTAATAATTAATTATCTAATAAAGCATTTCTCTATATTGAACGATCCGTCCTATCATGTTTTAGGTGTTAAAAAAATGTGTTATTTCAGTTATTTAATACAATGATTTTCCACCAAGAATTATCAGAAGTCACATTGAAATATGGTAAAAAATATTGTTAGTTTAATCCAAATTGGTAATAATTTCAAAAGGTTTTTTTATAATCATCATTTCAAATCGTGTTATTATAAACAATAACATATTTTTTCTCTACATAACATTACGAAAAAAGAATATATGTATACATTTTTTATAAAATTGATTGTTATCATAAACGCTTTTCTGATAAGTAAAATACACCAGTAATATATTGTAGATAAGAAGACGATTTTTATAAACAAGGCTTTCATTGGTTTGTTTAACACTAGAAAGAAATATTGGCTAAACTTATTGTAATCTTATGTTAATAAAAAACACAATATACCTTTGTACTTTATTCCACTTTATTTAATAGGTCAGGACCAGTTTAGCTCATTGCTAGCATTGTCATCAGTTGACAATGCTCGCAATGAGCGAAACCGGTGATGACCAATTAAATAAAGTGAAATAAAGTGCAAAGGAATATTGTGTTTTTATTATTATAATGTCTTTCCACCAAGTATTGACAGTGAAAACCCTAAAAGTAATCTTACGTGCTTAAAATCAATTTTAAAAACACTTTTCACCAAAGCAGGTACATAATATACAATAATAGTTTATCTAAAAGAATCAAATACACCAGTCAACTAATGAAAAACACATATTCAAGTCGCTTCAGCTATATGAATCATTGCTACTTCGTTTTTTTTCTCAGTGACAGTTTTAAAACAAAATGTACGTTGGAACACTGTAGTTCTGCAGAAATAATTAATTGAAATCGGAATGCCTTTAAAGATTCAAGCTTTTCATTGTCTACAATAAGTTGATAATAAATGAAGTTGATTGAGTTTATATTCTATAGAATCAAATGCATTGTTTGAATTTCATTACCTCTTCACATCAAGAAATTGAGAAAATATGTTTGACATCCAACCCAATGCGTTGCGCTAGGAATTACAATTAAAGCCCATTTGTACGAAAAATATTAAATTTTATTGAATTTTATAAATATTTATTTATTTTCTTTGAAATCGAGAAGAATACTATTTAAATGTTATGTATTTATCTTCTTGTGCACAAGGCCAATACATATAATGTTTCTAATATTTTTTTCACCAATGTAAAGCCTCTTAAACTTTAGTTCCCTAATTATTGAGACGTAAATCTTATTCTAACTAACACATTTAATAATAAGCTTGGTATTAAAAACAGTTTTTAACACTATTGCTTCGGATGTCAACATATTCCACGTGGACGTGAGTAACTTCGAACGAATAATATGTATTATGTATTAAAGTGGAATTTGTCAGAGCTCACTCAATTGACTTCCTTGCCAATTTAAAAAAAAACATTTCTTCTACTAATTTTGAATATTCAATTACACCCTGGTTTTCTTTTTATCGTAAAAGTAATAAATTCGTAATTTGTAATTATTTTGAAATGGTCATGTATTTTTTTTTTTTGACAGGGATGTACACAATAATTAGCCCAGCCGAAGAAACCTTGTTCTTAGCACAGGGATTGAATATTTCATCATTATCTGATTTCATTGGCTATTTCACAACTGCCAAACTTCGTTTCAATGACATTCAATTAAAAAATAATATAATTTCACTAGTGACAGTCAATGAATATTTCGACTCATAACCGTCAAAAGAACAAAAGAACACTTCAGTGATAAAACAATTTGAGGGTTATCTCATTCGCCTGATCTTTTGTACGCCCTTTACATTTTAGTGTTTTGACTTGTTATCGTTTCTTCCATTTGTACCCTGGTTGTGAAACACTGATTTAGAAAATTAAAATATCCGGATAGAAATTGACCATATATTACTATTTACTAACCATTCTTAAAGAATTTAATTTTCGAAATTAATTCAAAACAACCTTCTCCGGTAAAATTTGCAAATTGTCAGTTACAATTTTCTGTTTATTACGGGTCGATATATTTACGATAGTACCCAGAATTTTTCGTGTATTGGTAAAAATGATTTACTTCAGTATGATTTCACTCAAACGTAGTTATGCTTAAAATACACTTTCGCTGTCACAATTATTCAAATAATTACAACACGGTATTTTCGAATAATCACTTTTCAATCCACGGTTTTGTTTTTTTTTTAATTATTCCAGTTATGGTTTATTTATTCAAACGAACTGTGTATTGATTTGTAAAGAACTCTGGCATAATGAACCGCCTGTTATTTTAACCAATTGAATTGTTACTTAGTTATCGCCCACACTGTTTCAATTCTACAGATACGTTTTCTATGCACGTGTAATTTATTCTATTGTCGTCCTCATTATTGGTATAATGATAAAAAGAAATTAAATGAATATAGTTTAAAAAATTGTCAGAAGTAGAAAACTCTACGATAAAGTAACAAAATCTTATAAAAGTACTATATTTGTGCTTATATCTCATGGGTAGCTAAACATTTGACCACTGCGGTCCACATTCTACTGAAATTAGCGGTAGCTAGTGTATCCAATCCCGGACCCTTTTTGTGATCCCGGAATTTTGGGATTGACAATTTTTCAAATCCCGAAAAATTTTTGGTCGACGATTTTGAAATCCTGGAATTTTTCATGTTGATTGTAAAAACCCAGAAATTGGCGGATTTACCAATGTTACCACCATAAGAAGAATCCGATTTTTTTAAGCTATTCAATGTTTCAGTCTCTCAATCCCGAAATCTCGTTATTAGTACTGTCGTAATTCCCAGATTTTGGGATCACAAAATTGAACGGGATACCAGAATTTCGAAATTGGATACCCTAGTGGTAGCGGTCTACCTACAACGCATGCGCTACATGATCATAAGAATAGTAGTAATTAAAAGTCTAAAATAATTTGTATTAAAAGAAATCAAAATGGATAGATAGTAAAAGACAAACTTATTTACCCGAAGCAGTCTTAAGTTTTGGCACGCTTCTAATTTTCTCTCTAAAAACAATTTTTAATTTACAATATTGTAGGCTGAAAGTTTTTTCCCTGAAATAAAAGATTGATCCACAGGTAACTTAAAAGAAATCATGTGCACCTAAATATAATTTCTTGATAAACATTTATTCATATTTTATAATAATTTATATCTAAGAATCAAGCCACAGGGGTTTGTTTTTTAAATACGTCAGTGGTCTGTGTCATTTCTGTAAGAGAAATATTTTAATTATTCTTAGTACGAAATTATTTAAAATATTAACGAATACTTTCCTTCAGTGGCGGTTCTAAGTATTGGGTTAGGTGGGCTTAGCCCGACCTGCATTTTTCACCCAAAATGTGTAGAAAAAATCTTTAGATGGCTGAATAAAAATGAATAGCAATTCGGCCGCTGAATAAAATAAATACATTTCTAAACGTAACTAACCTTTCCCAAATTAATACAATATCTTTGTTTTGATTTTCCTCTGTCAATATAAAACAATGCTATGTCTACCTACAATAATACTCTCGATTGTGTTTTGTATTACAATTTTAAACCGAGCCGGCATAAAAAAAGCAATAACCCTATACATACTTCATAGTTCATACAGAAAATGCAACGTGACGTCAGTCTGGCGACACCTACGTATTAATAATAATAACAAAGGCTCGGGCTAACTATTATATAGCCCGAGTACTTTGTTTACACTGGGGCGCAATCAAGCACGATTAGATTTTTTTTTGTATTTTATTCACATTGGCCTTACGGAAACGTCATCCGTGCTTCAAAGTTTCCGGCTGCTGTCAGACGTCAGAGGCTACATTATATTAGTCCATACATACAAACACAAATACCAATCTCAATGTCAATTGTATGACAGTTGATTACAGTTCCTCCGTACGGCTTTTTGTACATGTTAATTCACTTTGAAGGAGACGAATTTTAGGTCCAGTTTTTACTATTCTATTATTTCTTACTTACATTAGCTTTGATTTTATTATACAATAATTTATGCTTTGCAGTAGTGTCGTAATGTTTGTTAATTTGCTTGTAGATCAATGTATAAGGTGAAGTGGAAACATACACAATTTCGTAAATAGTACACAATGCTTAACTTTTCTCCAGCCCAACCAAGATTTTAGTTCACGAACCGTCACTGCTTTCCTTACAAAAAAAAGTTCATTATTTTATCAGCACAAATATGACGGCAGAAAACATGGTAAAGGGAATATGGATTGGATTAATTCTAGTAACAAAACATATTTTTTTTTGTAGATTTGAGCCCAGATTTGATATTGAGCCTAGATTTGATATCTGTCTATTTACATGTAAAAACATGATATTTTTACATGGCGATATTGAAAAAAAATATATATTATAAATCAAGGAATGTATTGCTGTTAATTTATTTAAAACAATGAACATATAGATCATATCGATAATACAGTAGTCAATGTAGCTTAAGTGAGTTATTTTGTTCTAACAATTTAAGCGTTCAAAAATTCGATAAAACGTACTTAAAAACGTAGCGCATTTTCCTGCGGTTGCGTTTTCTATTTTCCAATTGCATGCGATAACTTAAAAAAGTTTTTGCCAAGTAAAACTTCAACGCGCAACCAGCCAACGCAGAAGAACCAAACAAGCCATGCTATCTCACTCACGCGTATTGTTTATATACCCAACTAGCGAAATATACCTGAATTAAAATTGAAGCAGAACTTGACTTAGTCTGCTCTCGAAGCTCGTGTGCTGCGGATGCCTGCGTCGTTTCAGCCGCATATGAATTCCCAAGTTATCGTAATATATTTTTCTTCCGTCAAATTGAAATATCCAGCATTCTGGATGATAAAGATTTTTAAAAGCATGATATCAAGTTACACGTTCGGATGATGTTCTGTGCATTAAAGTTAATGTATTAATAGACGCGTGATCGATTGATTGAGATTTTGTTAATTTTTTTTTCTGTTTACTTTTTGAGTTAATGCACCGGAAAACTTTTTTGTTTGGTTTTGTTTTCTGTGTTTGTTTTATTCTTATCTGTGGATCGTTTACGTTCTGATTAAATACTTTGAACAATGTGAGTGTTGTTAATATTCATAGAAATACTTCAGAGGAAAAACTTATTTTTTTTCAGTTACGAACTTATTATTTATAATTCACAATGTATTAAATACCTTCTTTTTTGCTAGTCTTATAGTTTATAATGAGTAATCAAAATTTCTTCTCAAAACCATAAAACAATTTTATACATTAGAAAATTGTGCATAGAATAATGTAAATAAACCCAATTCTAAACAACGACATGCAATTGAAAACATTTTAATAAATTCTTTATTCTTATGTAACATAGTTTTAGTAAAAATGGTAAATTTTATTATAACAACTTAATATTTTAGGTTGCAATAAACGATTTAATAACTTTTTGTATGCTAATATAGTAACGAGATATTAAATCATTTGATGGTAAAAATCAGGAACGATTTCGCTTAGCGATTGTATATTTTTAGTTAATTTCAAACTATTTATATCTGATGAATTTAAAGACTCTAAAAATTGTCTAAATAAATTTATTAATATGTATGCAGATTTCTTTGAAGAAGACAAACACCGTAAACAGCCTTAAATAGAAGTTAGAATAATACAAATGTCATTGAAGTTTTATGACGTATCTTAGATAGTATAATTTTACTATACGTAAAACCATTTTTCATATTTGCTTAGTTTATTATCTTGTTTTTAACGAAGGAAATAGTTTATATCCTTAAAAAAATTCACCTTAGTTATACGTAAAACAGATATTCAATATAATTTTATTTTACATATTATAAACGTTCAGAAAAGAGTGAATTACTTCATTACTTTTACATATTCAAAAACAATATTTTGATTGAACATAGGTAAAGTAGTAAATGATTAGTAACTTCTTTTAGAATAATGTTGAAAAACTTTATATAATATATAGAATCGGAAAAAAACATACATTTTCTATATTTACTCAATATATTTTAAAGTATTTATGGATTAAAATTGACGTTAGTTAAACATTTTAAAATATGAAAACTTATACAATACAGTTTCAAGGATTTTTCTTTTTTTTTTAATGTAAGAAGCATACAATTAAATTCCTCTTACGATATAATACAATAATTATTATCATATACTCTTTTATTTTGTGAAAAAAGATATCAAACACTGTATCAATTCGTATAACAATGTACTGCTGTTACCATCGGCTATTAATTTTCAGTTTAACGTATTTATAATTTATTCCAAGTAACTTAATCATTTAACCCATTGTGGATAAGAGCCTATGCATACCTCTATTTAAATTTAACGATTATGTTCATATATTATATTACTTTCATATGATGTTTTGAGAACTAATCCGTGTCAGGTGTCCAACGTATAATTCTATAAAGATGTGATAAAAAATAATGCCTTCGATTTGTTTTTTTTATTGTTTGAATTGTGATGTTTATTCACGATAAAAAGTTATGTGTAAATCAGGGCTCGGATTTAAAACATTTCTAAAAACCGGAACTGCACAGTTAAAAACAGTCTTAATGTACCTAAAAAGTATCCAGTTTAAAACATGTAAATAATACAAAGAATGTTTTCCATATTAATATAAATAAAACAGTTGGATTAGATGTATGTACGTATTTCACAATTTTATAGCTGTTTAATAGTTTTTCTACACGATCAATGTTTAACAGAACACGGTAAACGATTCTTTATTATCTTGGGACAAGAAGTATAGATTCAACACGATTAAACTTTGTGTCGTTTGTGAAATTAATATTCAATGTAATTTATATTTTTCAATCTCTAAAACTATTATCTATCAAAGTATGCCACAAATCTTTTGTATATTGCAGCTCTATATTATTATTTTCAATTAATCAAAGGATACTTAATCACATTTAGAGTATCGACTATTAATTATTATTAATGGAAAGCAAATATATAATATAATACGTAAATACAATACATAGCTTCAAATTTTTCGAACTTTTTTAATAAAACAAATAATGTAAAGCAGGATGGTTTATGTATTATTTAAATATTATAAATTAGTAATGCTTGCAATTATTACAAACATATGTATAAGTAAAACATCATAGAATATCGTAGTTAAAGATGATACGCAATTTTTTACAGGACCGTCATTTTTGTGTAAATAAATATTTTTTTATAAAAAATATATTTTTCCATATTAATTGAGATATTCACAGTCCTATTTATCACCATAATTCACAAAAATGAGCTGACTGCCTGTACATGGTTTTTTCATTGATACTTCACTTATTCTTCTGAAACTAGCGAAAAGTCCGCAAAGCGAGCAATAGTTTTAGTATTTTGGCTAAGATTAAATATTTTATCACGAAGTTAATAAGTGACAAAATGTTAATTTTGAGATAAACGACTATATAAAGTTTCACCTTCATTTTATCACTTATATCCAAACATAAATAATAACAAAGTCTTTTGACTTGTATAATCTGAAAGTTTCCAAAAAGTCTCACAAATACTAATTCTCTCAATTTCAGAGAAGTTTTCAAAAGTATTCTAAGTTACCGCACATAATGACTTTTTTCAAAAATCATGTAACAACGAATGCACTGAGTAACTATTGGGGTGTCTTGAGCTTAAAAAAACGTGTTTTTCGACATAATGACTTATCTACTGGGCAAAGCGTGACAAAATACGTAAATTGTGACATTTGACTCAGTTTTGAGTGTTTTGACCTACATATCACTTAATGACTTTTGCAGCAAACAGACGATTTATTAATTTCACTTTTGCGTATGAAATTTCGCTAAATGTTGTTTGGGTAAACATTCTGTAAGCTGAATGCTTTGTATAACGAAACACATCAAAAAAACTTCTTATAAAAAATGATTGACTTTTAATGGATAAAAAACAAAAATGTTTGATGCTTACCAGGAATTAATTAATCGTAATGTACTTGTGAAACAATTTGTGATACTTCCACAAATTAATAATTTTAATTAATTTTAACTATCGTAGTTTCGCTTAATCTGATAATGTAAAATAGTGTATATTATACTAAATTTTAACGTTTCCATGATTTTGGCCGGTGATTTTTCTTGATAATTTTTGACACTAGAATCAAGGAATAAAGAAAAAGATAATAATCTAGTCATGTTAACCAAAGTCCTTTTCGTGAGAGGTTACAGCGAGCAATTTTTTAGCTTAATACATGTGTCTTATACTATACAATAATAAATAATTTAGTTTTACTATCTATTTAATATTGATAAACAAAACTATTTTGTAAAATTTAAAACAAAAAAAAAGAAGCAGAAACAAGTTAAGTACTCACAAAAGGAATAAGAATAAGCATCAAACCACTTAGTCATAAGTATATTTTTAATTTCATTATCTATTTTTGTAGAAAGTTTTGAATCATGTGTTTTTGACCATGGCTGTCTGATGTCTAAAAGTGAATTTTGTGGACCAGTGTTCAGTGTTTCTAAAATCATGGCCATTTTTTTGGCTAGCCTGGCGGTCTTCACCGTGGTACTTGGGAATGTGGTAGCCAGTGATTCTTTCATAGGATCCGAAGAGAAGCATTGCTGCGATGGACCTGAAAAACCTCACCAAATCAGGCACAACCACAAAAAAGGTACGTTAATTTACATTAAATACCTAAACGAATATGATATTGAAATATAACTAAAGGGCCGAGCCTAGGAAGTTGGCCGCCCGTGTGAAAATAGAGATTGGCCGACGCCTTTATTTTATGGAATAAACTAGTATTTCAACCTGCAAAATGGAAAAAAATAATATGCCCATTTGATTGATATTAATAGTCGACCATTTTTATTCATCAACTGGAATATAGAATAAATCCAAAAAACATGTAAAATGTATATGGCAGTTTTTTGACCATACATTTTATGTTATATTAAAAAAATTAAAAACACTTTTTACCAATTCCACATTCATTTATTTGGTCTGGACCGGTTTCGCTCATAACAATTAAATAATATAAAATAAAATTACAGCACACTGACTTTAAATAAAAATGTTTTAAACCTCAAATAAATAAATGATACTAATTTGCAATCGCACCAAAAAATAATTAAGCTAGAGAGGTTACTAACAATAAATTCAAATTGGTATTAATCTTGTTTAATAAATGTGGAATGAGTACAGTGTTTTATTTTTTGAACATATGTCAAATGATTTTCCACCAGGTATTAGCAGTGAACTTTTTAATTTTGAATGAGTCTAAAAGCTGATTTTTTATTTAGAAAATTATTCCTCAAATTCAAAGAATTACACTCTATTACTTCGCGATATTCTTTTTTTTTAATTGACCCAAACTTTGATTTTTTTAGCGTATTCGTTTTTCAAAACTCTGAAAATTGTTTTGTTATACAGTAGTTAATCGTAAATACAAATATTTGCTCTTAGACTTTATTATTAGAAACTACTTCTGAAATGTGCGGTGGACTATTTTTAACGTACATACTATCAGACGACGCGTAATGTTTGTCTGATGCAAAGAATTTAAAAATGAACAGTAATTATCGAATATAATTCCATCATAATTCAGCAAAATCGTTCAATAAATTAGAACAAAAAAAAAATCGATGTTTGGACATTAGTTTGGTAAATACATTAAGTTTTTTTCAGAAAAAAAATAACACACGGAACAAGTACCAATAGTGGAACCAATAATGAGTTTTTCATTTGCGATGAAAATGATTTCAAATAAAAAAAAACAACACGATTATTATGGTAATACATAATCGTCACTGCTCTAGCAGAATTAGTAAGTAAGAAATTGATAGTTGTGAGTAAACAGTAAAATATATTTTTTAGCTTTTATGATAAAGCCTCCAGCATTGATATTTTATGCTGCATATATAATTATAATATCAAAAAATAGATGCATTAATGCCAATCTGACACACAAAGAAGAGTATAGATCAGCTATACTCAACCTTTTTTTCCTTCAGGCCGCATTCTGATATTTGCTTCTCTACGTGGGCCGCAACATATTTATGGTATACTCCTTTTTTTTTAGCTCACCGAGGAATTTGAAATCCACGATTTGGTATACTTTTTCCCAGATATCTCCTAAAGTCCTTTTTTTTAGCTAACGGCTTAGAGCTTACTGGGCCGTACTTTAGGGCTTTCTGGGCCCCAATGGCCCGCGGGCCGCAGGTTGAGTATGGCTGGTACAGTTTGACCTATAGAAATAACCGTTTTTTTGCAATCTGGTATAATCAATACACAAAGAGTGTATTTCTAGACAATGAATTTATATCAAAGAATTTCTCAAAATAATTGACCAATTTTAAAAAAATCTTTCTTAAATGTGAACCAAATCTTTTTGGAGAGGAATGTGAAAAATCGATGGAGCTAAGAATAGAATAGCTGACGGTAGATTGTGGCCGTATGAGAGCGAACTTCAATGTAAAATTCTAAATTATGTAAACATCTTTTTTCTTTAATCATGGACTGTGGCTGTAAAAAATGAATTGGAGCCATTATTAGTTGGCAATCCGACTTACATAAACTCCTCTTTAACACAATTCGTGGTTTTTTATGATTTTTTATTTCTTCAATATACAAAATATAAATGACAGGAAGAATATTTAAAAAATAATGTATTTGTTAAAGTGAGATTGCGTATCGGAATAGTCAGTCGAATTTTTGAAAATTGACATAACCTGAGTTACAGTGTAAATTAGAGAAGATATTTATTTTAAAGTGACTCCACAAACCATAATGTAATTATATATAAAACGAATCATGGTTAAAAAACACTAAGTTAATTAAGCACCAGAACTGATAAAGAAATTCAATATATGTAATTACAGGTAAACTAACTAATTCATATACAACTAACAAAAGAGCAACGCACGTTTAAGAAATTTCGAATTCTCGCAATTCGTTCCATAAAAATATCTGTTGGGTATTTTTTATTGTTGAATTTCACTAGTTTTCCGTGAATCATAACGTAATAGAGTTTTGCTTAAACTGCTCTTCAAACAGATATATATACACATGGTGTCAAATTTTTGGAATGATAAGATTACTTTGAGATAACAAAAATGTTACAGAGCGTTTATTTGTTTTCATTTAACAATGAACAGTTTTAAAAATTCTATGATAAAGTATTTGTCACTTTTATGTATGCGCAGAAGTCTAAATTTTATCAAAATCTAACAAAAGATACGGACATATAACATTGTTAATTTAACATAACTTGCAAAACCAGCTGTAGGCTCTTCAATATAGCATGTAATTCATTTTTTTCAAAATACTAGTGTGCAGCTTGATCTCTTTTCAATGCGGTTTTGAAATATTTTATAACGCTAGACTTGAAATATTTATTTTAAGCAAATTCAGGATTTACGCGATGTATAAATAAATATAGTAAGAAACATGTGGTTAGTTTCGATGTGTTCTTAGGTTTATTTTTACGCATTGATTTATTTAAAAAAAAATCATATTCTTTATAATATAGTTGAGCCTTTTATCGGCGTTTTAATATATAATACGTTATTATGGATACCGCATAAAAAGACTAACTGTACCAGTGGCGGCTGGTGACAAGAATATTAAGGAGTACAAAAAAATACTTATTTTTGTAAAAAATCCATTTTATGATTTTTGGATTTTGTAAACACAACACGAACATTAAAGTCCGATATTGACGATACTAACTACTTCTCTACATTTAACATCTCAAGAGCATTAAATCTATCTTAAGTCATAGTATATAGTCATATTTTAAAAAAAATGACTAAACTCTTTTTAAAGTTGAGAAGCAACGCTCAATTTCAACTGAAGTCGAAAATAAATACCTGAACTATTTGAATATACAGATTCATCATGTCCTCTTAAATTTAGTTTGAATGCACTACCGAACATAACACAGTCAATTAAGCTAAAAAAATATACTGATGTTAGTATTTGACTGTATAAAACGGAGGTCAGTCCTCTTTTGCTTCGTTAGACCAGCCGCCCCTGAACAATACCCTGGCCACTAGGGCTTATACAAAAACCGACTTAAGAAAAAACCGGTAGTCGAATGTCAATATTGTTCGAAAACCGGTTTTATCCGGTTTACGAAGTTTTTCAAGAAATGGCTTATTCAATTAAAATAGCGAAAAAAAGTTCATTTTTTTATGTTGTTTACTTATATACATAATAATGCACAACAAAAAATAATTTGGTGTTACTCTTCAGAAAATACAATGATTTAAGAAAACACTGATCGTTTTGTAACAAAATTACCTGATATCGAAAATACCCTTTCGCTGGGTAATGATGTGGGCCATATGGTCTTTAAGCCATCCAATAAAAGATCCAAAGTTTCTCTCATTCTGTTTATAGACTCGTTTATGGACAATTCAGCACAACCGGTTACGAAGTTGAAAAACCGGTTTTCGAATGTCACAAATTAAGCCAAAAAACCGATTTTTGAAAACCGACAAGCCCTACTGGCCACAGATTTATTACAATAATCAAAATATTCATTACACTTCATGTGTAGAAGCTATGAGTTTATGTCCTTCTGATTTGAAACAATCACATATAATCAATATTATATATATATGAAAAAATTAAGTAAAAATTGTAATAAGTACAAAAAAGACACTGTGATGAAAATGTGCGTGATAAAATATATCTACAGAATTATAAATAAGCATACTTTGAGATTAATAAAATGAAACGAGCAAAAAATGCATCATTGGTTTTTACCAACGTATGCGTTTCTTCCGGTAGTGATTAATGAATAGTAAAGCCCTTGTAATCAGGGTTTTTTATAAATAAGCCGACAATTTTATTACCGGTTATAAAATAAACCGGTAACGATATTTTTGTATATTGGATGATAAGTTATGGCAGCACATTTTAATTGCAGTGATTTTTATTACAACATTATAAAACGAAGTTGAGCATATGGACAACAAAAGAAAATAAAAAATAAATTATATTTTAAATATACCGCGCTTTTTTCGTTGATATACTTATTATCAGATATCTATATAATAAGTATAAGCAGACGTTAATGATTTCCAAAATATTTTTATACTAAGAATTCTTATTTTATTGATAGTCTTGAGTTTAATAATATTCCAAGAACTCAACGTACAAAGTAATATTTTTGCTATCCGTACCAACTCAATATAAACATATGAAGGTTCAGTACAAGTATGTATAGTTTAGTTATAAATCAATAGATAATTCATGTAATCTATTCAATAAACTACGAAGTGTCATTGATAACGGACATATTTTTTTATGGCAACAAAAAGTAATTAAAATTGTTTACAAAAAGATTGCTTGCGAAAAATAATATACATAACTAAATGATTTATTGGAAATGAGATATTTGATAGAAAAAATATTTAGTAAATAAATTCTAAAAAAAAGGTTTTTTACTACTTTATACAATGATCAGTACAGGTTTCGTTCATTTTCATATGATTGATTGATTTTATGTCTTTAAAATAATATATTGAATGTATGTGCAGTACTATTTCCTCATGTAACGCGTAACGGCATTCCGGTACCTTTCCTCGTCATTTTTAATGCTTCAAATCAATGTTTGCAACATTTTGTATTTATTTACATTTAAAAAAAAAAAAAACATGATTTCTCAAAAAATTATTAACAGTAAAAAAATAATTATCAGAGCTAAGATTAAATCTATAAGATAGATTCTTGTTCAAAAGCGTTGGAATTTATGATATCTATCTTCTTATCTTTCCTCTCTTTAAAAAAATGAGGTTGAACAACTGACTAACAAGCACTTCTCGTAAAAAATCTCTGTTGAGATACGTCCATTAGTGAACCACGTTTTCCACATTGAGAACGTACAAGTATTAGAAAAAAAACTTGAGAAGATTTGAGTTTCAGCACCCTTTTTCAAAAAAGAGTATTTGTATGACTCAAATTAGAAAAAAATCACATGACTAAAACCGGTTAAATATTTTGCAGGGCATAGCATAAGTACTAAATAATTTAATTTATTTACATAAATCATATTACGAAACTATGTACAGTGGAACCCCGATCTACTGTTCTCGCATTGTTCGTTTTCCCGCATGGATCGTTTATTTTTCATAGTCCCGACCAAACACCCATAAGAACAATGTAAAAGAATCCCGCATTGATCGTTCCCCGATTTACCGTTTTCCTCGATCTATCGTTTAAATACTTTGGTCCCGTCACGAATATTATCCCGATTGACCGTTTTCGTTAAATATTTTTCATAAATAGTTTTGCCTCGCATTTCTTTTCGCGCTTTTTCAGTGGAACCCCGATCTACCGTTCTCTCGATCTTCGATTTTTTGCATGGATCTTTTATTTTTTACTCGACAATATTTAATAAGTCGACGTTTATCATTCCCCGATTTATTGATTTTCTCGATCTATCATCTAAATATTATTGTCCCACCCCAACTATTATCCCGATTGACCGTTTTTGTAAAATATTTTTTTTTCGCTCAAATAGTTTACATCGTATTTCGTTACATAAATAAACAAGTGTTTTGAAAAATAAACATTTTTTTGGTATTATTTGAATATTTCCCGCATTATCGGTATCCCGCATTATTCGTTCATTTATTACGGTCCCTTGAAAAACATAGAATCGAGGTTCCACTGTACTCCGTTTTACATATTTTCGGTTCGCTATAATAATTCGCTATTTATCGGTTAACGTTAACCGATAATTTGATCCCTAAAAGCAAATGAATGTTGTATAATTTTCTAGGTCAAAATTGTCTAAAAAAAAGCAATAAATCAGGTTATGCAGAATCGCAAGGTCGCCAAAATAAATATATAGCAAAATAGTGTCATGATTAAAAAAAATGACCCCGAATTAAAAAAATAAATGTAAACCAGATGTTGTCAATTATTACTGAGTATAGGTTGGGATTATAATATAAAATGAATTATTTCTCTTTTAAAAATATTTATTTACCTGAGTGGTCAATGAATGAACGCTTTCACTCTTCCGTTCATTGGCGGGGTCAGTCGATGGGATTATTGTATAATTTTCTTAATTTTAATCGATCTTAATCAATCAATATGTTTTTGATTTTTCCATTTATTTGTTCAGTATTTTTTAAATTTAGTACAATGATTAAAATATTTCTCTAAAATAACATATAATAATAAATATTTTTTATTTTGTTTTATATATATATTTTAATTATATGTTTACCTTCAAATTATATTGCGCGTGGGACCTCCAAAGTGATTAATTCGCCACTGATGATCATAGAAACATTTAAAAAAACAAATAACGTATTAACTTAAAATTTCAATTAGTGTATATGTATATTTCTTAAATTTTCACAACGCATAATTTTAAAAGTGTTAATAAAAATACTTATTTTTAATTTTTAATAATTCAATTCAAAATTTTTCTTGGACAATCAAGTCCTCATTTGGTGTTTTGGTGGAATGCATATTTTTATTTTACGGAGATAATACTATTGCAATGTTTATTAACTAAGATTACTTCACTTTTACGATACTTTAAGACGTGTAGAATATTACAACACGCTTAACTTATTTTTTCTAAATTACCACTTGACCTCTAATGGGCCCATTTATTATCCGGTTTCTGTTTTGTGTGAACATGAAATCCATTTTATTTTCGTTTTTATTTATTTTTATTATTAATTTGTGCTTTTCAGTAAAACAATGTATTGAGTACCTCTGACTGATGCAATCAATGATTCGTGAGTCACTAATAGTATAGCCTACAAAATGTTGTGTGTACGTTGGAGGAAAAAATAATTCATACATCAATGTCGGAGATAAATTATTCTGCGACGAATCAATTTACTAATTTAATTATGGGCAGAGTTCAAAACATGAATTTCATAAATAGGACGCGACTTTCTTAAAATATATACGGGCGCCAACCAATCAGTGATTGACATTTGATTCGATGTGAGTTGAATCACATCAATCAATCGATCAAATCTTCGTGTATGGTCTGGAATTCTTGACCAGTTTCTGTTGATGGTCATCTATCCACCGATGGAGATAATTATTATTGAATATGTAAAGGGGGTTATTTAATTTCAACTACATGTTTAAATATGACAGTATCGCAGTCGGGTCAGTAGCGCGATGTCAACGTCGTTGGTTTCCGTGACGGGTTCGAATCTCAGTAGGAACACCACTGTCTTAAACGATCTATTGAAATAAATAAAAGTATTAACAATAAAGAAATATTATTAAATTATATCTTGAATAAAACAGGTGGTTCGCCACTGTTAAATTTATTTCCTAACGGTTTAACCCGTCCTAATTGATACAACTCTTTAGTTAATCATTTCTTAATGTAAATGTCATTTGCATTACCATTATCGTTTGTTTGTTTTTCTATCATCCCTCATTGCCTCCCATTTTTATTTTATTATTATTATTATATATCAGAATAGTAAAATTAAAATCATTTGTACTTAAGCAAGCATTTGTGAAAGTAGTCTGACCGAAGATGCCTGAAAGAGGCGAAACACATGTCACAGTTTGTAGTACAATACGTGTAATAATCTATTTTATTTTATATTCGGTCTATTGATTCTTATTCGAAAGCATGCATGTTTGTGATGTATATAAATTCCCTCGTACTTTTTCAATCATAAAATAATGGAGGGAAACGATAACGATTAGATAGCCACTAGTCCTATCCTAACCCTAATTTTTCTATACTTACTCTCTTCGAAAAATAGAGTGATTGCGCAGTTGAGTAAAAAATCTTTTATTGAGATACTTTCATTAAAAAATCCGATGCTTCACATTGGGGGCGGAAATAGATTTGAAAAAAATACTAAAATATTATTTCATTTGTAAAAGAGAAGATAACTATTCTGATTGATTAAAATATAAAATAAATAATTTTGTAAATTTCCAACATTTCAACGAGGAAAAATGATTTGATTGATTTAATTATTTGTTTTTTAATGCTTATGTGATATAAACTGTTTTTTTTAGATAACCATCATGATTAATAACAGAAACGTTATCATCGATGACGTAGAGTTTAAAAGGTGCTCCTTGCTTTCACACAATTGTGACGATTATAAATAAAAAAAACCGATTTTCATTAGCAGTTCACATTATTAATTTTATCCTACCTCAATATTGTGAGTAAGATTGCTTAAGATTACATTTTTCCTTTCGGTATGGCGTATAGCCTTCAAATTGAGTATTTCTAAATGTTTTTTTTTTGCTGTTACATAGCTGGTTGAATGTTCCTCAGTCAACCTCTCTTTTCAAATGGATATAGAATAAAAGATGGAATGAGAATAAGTTGGTAGTTATTTGGACACAGGGACATACACATTAAGGTATCCAATCTCGTACTTTTGTGATTCCGGGATTTCGGAATTGACAATTTTGAACATTCAACATAAAATTGTGTATAGATTAGGATTCGGGATTGACAAAATTTTTGGTCGGCAATTTTGAAATCCTGACAAAAGGCCAGAATTTTTTTTTAGCTCTTCCATGTTTCATTTTCTCAATCCCGAAATCTCTGGATTAATACTGCCGTAATTCCGGGATTTCGGGATTACAGAATTGAACAGGATCCTGGGACTTGGGATGTGAGATTGGATACCCTAGTTGGTAGTTATTTGTCCACAGGGACATGCATATGTGGTATGGTGTAAAATGTTTATTCAATCCTCTGAGATGTCCTATTACGACTTGGTAGCTACTAGGGAAAACTTCTTAGCTTTTACTAAATTTTCATTTTTACTTTTTCCAATACATACATGTTATTTATACATAAAGCATATAAATGCTTACAGACAGACACTCCCGTGTTGAGTCAAAAGTACGTCCATACTCATTTACAGAAAAATGACATCGACGTACATGTACGCCCATACTCCTCTAAAGGTTAATAAAAATATAATGTTATTTCATATAAGATATCAAAACAGCCGATATAAAAATATATCTTTACTCACATTTTTTTGCGTTTTTTTTTCAAAAGTATTTTCAGGGCACTGTTAAGTTTTATAGTAATATTTTTTTGTGACAATTATTAAACACGAAGATTTGTTCAGGGACGGCACTGGAAAAGAGTTCACGGCCAGTCAACCATAATAATGGTATACATATTACATTTACGACAAAATTACAGCCGGAGTTACAATGGGAATGATGACTGTATCTGGTTACACCTTTATTTTGAATGCCATGTCATTACAGGCATCGCCAATTGCAGGTTTCATATTACAATTATACACATTATATTTCATTGACGTATTATTTCGACCACCTATTAGCATTAACATCAGGGAAATTTTCACAGCACCACCGAGAGTAATGTAATTTGATAAATATTAAAAAAAAACTTTAAGGTCAAGGATGGCGAACCTTAGGTACGCGTGCCCGAGGTGGCACGTTTAAAAAATCGGAGGGTACGTGAACGATTTCCAAGTTCAAAAAATTCAATTTTAAAATTTTGATTAAATAATCCGTGTATATAACTATTAATTGTACAACAGCAAAAATCTTATTGCTAAATAACTGACGTGTATTTAATTGATTATGAATTCATTTTTAAGAAACTCTATTGTTATTTTTAAGCTTGGGCACATCACATAATCGAGAAATAATATTTAAAGATTTTTGGCACGCTGACCCAAAAAGGTTCGCCATCCCTGTTTTAAGTTGTTCACTTTTAAATACTTGGTGGAAAAATATTTTATTCATAATATATAAAATACTCATTTGTACTAATGCAACTTTTATTTAGTAAGATCATGTCCGGTTTCGCTCATGACGAGAATTATCAATTGACAGGAGAATAATATATTACATTATTATTTTTGACAATGATGATATTATTTAATAAGAGTTTTGAAAATATTGAAAAATTTTAACGTCTTACGTATTTTGTTGGCGCAAGTGTTTTTTAGTTATCACCTTTCTGAATGATCCCGAATTCCATTAACTAAACGAAAGGTCCACGGCGAAGGCAGTAAAGGAATTGCATTTACGTCTGTATGTACATATTATATGTAAGTATGTGTGGCTCATTTTACATCGGACTCTAACCTCTGGTGGTGCAGAAGCGCTCGACCACAACCTATTTACGGCCCACATCGGCTGCCATGCACTTTACTTTAATTGCCGGCCCTGTACGTGGAGCACATTTATTTGGGAGTATCCGCCGACAGTTCGCGTCCAACAATTTAATTTTGTTAATTCACTTCCACTATATAACGAACTTAGCCCACTCTAAAAATTCATATAATATTTTATAGTTTAAAAGTGTTTTATATGTTGCAAAATAATCAGATTACTTTAACAATTGTACACGATTAAATTGTCTGAATGTAACTGAATTAATTTCAGTTATAAATATGTTGGATCTATGGCGCAGTGGTCAGCGTTGCTACAAACAGCATTTTTTCAGTTAATTTATCGATTTCTGATCGAAGGCAATGGGTGTTTGTGATGTCTAAAAATTCCCCTCCTCACCGTACCAATTAGGGAATCCAATCTCGGGATCCGGGATCCCGTAATTCCGAGATCCCTAACCCGAAACCCCGGAATTGACATGGTCGCGATCCCGGGATTTTGGGATTGAGAATTATTTAGCAAATCCCGAAAATTGACACGAAATTGGCAAATTGTGGATTTCAAATTCCTTGGCGAGCTAAAAAAAAAACGAGTTTCTGTGACAATTTGGGGAAAAAGTATACCAAATCGGGGATTTCAAATTCAAAAAAACAACAAGCTTTGGAGATAATTTAAGGACAAAGTATAGGGAATTGAGGATTCAAATTCCTCTGTAAGCTAATCCCAATCCCGAGATTGAAAATTTATCAATCCCGAAATCCCGGGATTGGATACCCTAGTACTAATCCTAAAACAGTGGAGTGTAGCGAGAGTGATTAGCCAAGCCACTTGTTTAGTCCTATCCCTATCGCCTCTATTCTTTTTATCACCTAACCTGTCTAAAAAATAGGTTGAGCAACTAAGTAACAAGCCGTTCTCGTAGAA
Source organism: Himalopsyche anomala (assembly GCA_031772345.1). Lineage (NCBI taxonomy): Eukaryota > Metazoa > Arthropoda > Insecta > Trichoptera > Rhyacophilidae > Himalopsyche > Himalopsyche anomala. Next base: position 6,267,574 of record CM062827.1, read on the forward strand.
AAACTTCTGTAATGATACCACACTGGTAGTGGATATAGATAAAACATAAGCACCACTGCTAATTTATTTGAATACTGATCAAAATTTCGGTAGATACATCGTGATTATGTAAGAAAATATAATGCTAATAAGATAGTGTTCTTAAAAAAAGTTCAAATAATAACATAAATATCCCGCCCCAAAGAGCCTAGCGAACAAATCTAAATGAAAAAAGAAAAACATTCGCCTGCGGCATTAAAAATTGTAGTAAATTATCTTAATCGAAAGCCGCAACTATTTCTCCATGACAAAGTCGGTTACAACAACCAAAACTTAGCCATCTTCGAAGCAAAATACATATATATATTTATATTTTATTTTATTTTTAGGTAAAAGTTACTATTTTTATTTAATGGTGGTGCCTACAACGTAGACCTTTTGAAGAGACCTGATTTTTTCTTTTTGTTCATCGGTCATTCAAAAAAGTTGCACATATTGCTTAGATTTCTTAAGAAAAGTGCGTATTGCACATCTATTAAAAATACGCAAAGATATACATATATTGATTATTGTTATATTTATAATTTTGGTAAATTTGTCATACTTCACCACACGGACTATTACGGCGAAAAATTTCACAAACTAAGCTTAAAACAACGCCACGATTTAAAATTATTTTTTGAGAGCTTGATAGTTAAAACCACACATTATTACGAAGAACACTGATAAATTATGCGAAATACGAAATATTTTTGAGTACTTCGCCTCTGTTATGCATTATGGTCGCGCGGCGTCATAATTTTGTCACAAAAATGACATTAAAGATCTTTCAACTACAAGTTTTCATTTTTTTTCGGGTCATTTTCTGCTTTTGTATTGCTAAAATCATGTTAATCAAAAGAAGTCAGTCGACGAATTCTTTACATTTGGCTTGTACAGGAGTAACAAAGTTAACCCGGACATTCCTGCCGATTAACGGAAACATTTCGCTATCGACTTTAATATTTATTATTTTGGCACAAAGACGATCAATGTTTGTAACCCTGTTCCTTACATATTGATATCCTACTTAACGCGATCATCGTTTTATAGGAAAATATGGTAGAAACTATTCACCAAACAATTAAATTTAATCTGTCAGTTTGTGGTGAAACTTAACATTAATTATATTTACAATTCATTATTTACTTTTTGAGACGTATTTGCAATACTAGACTTAGTTCTCAATCAAATAGAAGTTAGATAATTAAAATAAAGTACATAGTTTTAAATAATAATTAATCATTGAACATAAATGTGCAACTTAACATAAAACAAGTTTTCTCTTTCATGAAGCGGAATAAATCAGTTCATAAAAAAATATGTACTGATGACAATTCGGATTTAGTTTTGGAGCTTAATACTTCAAATATTAAGTAGAATTCTAATGAATCAGTTTAAAATTTACAAAGGTAAATATTGCAATAAGTTTTGAATTCTAAATACACCATGTACACCTAAATATTTCACAATAAAATCATTTTTTTTGTGAATAAGTTGACTCTATATTCTTTTTGTAGCTTTAAAATAACACGATTAAATATGATGTAACCTAACTTTCTATATTCAATTTTAACATTTTTTTAAACTTTTCACTGCTGTTTTGCGTGTGAAAGAAGATTAAAGCTACTTTAAACTTCATTTTATTTGCGGTCCGTATCCAACATAATTTTGTTTTACGTGGCCCGCTAAAAGAAAAATGTTGTGCATGCCTGCTTAAAACCATTTAAAACAGTTATTTCAAAATTTTGATCAAATGTAAATTTATATTAAAAAAAACTCATTTAGATTTAAATTATATTTGTGATGGAATCGTTGGTTAAAAATTAAAATGCATATTCACGATGCGAAAAGGCTTATAAATTAATATTTTCACCGCAGTTTTTTTGCAATTAGATTTAACACTTTCAAAAATAAAGTATGCCCTTTTTAGAAATTATTTCTCAATTATTTTGTCTGCAGTTTAAATACATCGTTTTCAAAGACATGGTATGAAAATATTCTTTCAATTAAAGAGAGAAGAAAATATGATTTTATTACAACATCATGATATAAACATCACTGAATCCTCTGCCAAGAACAGTTCGTTGAGCTTAAAATATTCCTAACAAAAGTTGAATGTCAGAAATACGATAAATATTAACGCAAGCATAAGATTAGTCACGGTCGTTTTTACCGAGCCGGTCATGAGCGTTGCTTGTAAAAAGTACACTTGGCCTTCGTATATCACGGTTATATGGTTCCACGAACACGTTGTAGACGGTTAAAGTTTTCCAAAAATTATCAAAGTCATTCAAAACACTCTGTTTATATAACAAGTGCAAATCAAAAATTCACCATTCGCAGTGGCTGATTAAGCACATGAGAGGCCTCAGGTGCAATAAAATTTGGAGGCTGTGTTTTCCGGATAACACAAAAACGTCAGAGAATTAATTCCATGTAAAATTATAAAATTAAATTCAAATCAGAACAAAAAGTATATGAATTACATAATTTAATCTATTTCGGAATATAATTTATAGTATATAGAGCGAGGGACACTGCGATCATGCAAGCACGTGCTTTCAACGACAAAAATAAAGTTTTTTAATCATACTCGTATCTTTCATACATAATTTTAAACGAATTAATTTTCATTATGTTGCAAATTTTTGTTAAGATTAAAGCCCACATTACATGAACCAATTTTTACTTATATGTATTACTACCTAAATGTGTCTAATTGCATTTTGATTGCAACACTTTTATACAATTATTATCGCTTTTAGGGTGGCTGAAAAATGCAAGGGGTTGCCATTATTATTTTCAAATTTAGCATTTAAGTATTTTTACGAAGGGGAGGATCTAACGAGCGTTTGAATGAATGGTTTTTAAAAGGGTTGTTGGGGGTTATCAGAAGAGGAATAATGAAATATATTGTCGGCAAATTATAATTATAGTAACAACAAAAAAAAATCGTTACCAAATGGAAGGTGCACCATACTTAATATAAAAATAATTAATGAATTTAAATATATATGTACATATGTAATTTTTCTTTGAATAATTCATTGCAATTTGGTCCCAGCGATAGATACACGAGTTTTTAAAAGTTATTTTTAGTGTTGCTATACCAGAAATCTTACTAGAATACTATTTTTTTTATCTTGAATATTTTATTTGTACTTCTCATTGCAAGCGAGCGAAAAGTCCTGATTTTTCCGCAGGGGATGAGTGAATGTAGAAAATAATAAAAAGGAAAATCTGAAAGGGACAGTTGTGACATCAGACGTGTCGCCAATGTCATATCCTGAAATTATCCTTTAATCAGTGAGGGTCCTGCGCGAACGTGACTTGTAAATATGAATCAGTGTTGATTCTCAGATATTTTTTTTATATTACACGAAAAGGGAAGATTTTTTATGAATGCTTGCCTTCATTGATTACTGTAATTTTACTGGAGATGTATTTGACACATTCCTCTCTTCAGTCCGATTATTTTATGGCCCTTTATGTATCATAATCATCATCAGACGCTACAATATATTTTTTTAAATATTAAAAATATTTTCTATTATCCCTTTTCAAACGTTTACTATCCATCTTTAGGGGAAAGGAATTATACTGAAAAAATTAAACACTCTTTCGTACTGATTCCGTATTTATAAAATCGGGACCGGTTTCACTCATCACAAGCATTTTCAACTGATAAGAATATACATTTATACAAGGTTTTTAACCAAGTAAATCTAATAAGGATATTTTTTGGTAACAATTAGTAATATAAGTATTAAAATAATGTATAGATAAAGATACAAAATATGAATAAGTGACATCAAACTGACTATAATTCGAATAGTAAGAATGGCTTGAAATATGCTGAGTTGTATTTCATGTAGAAGCACATAACTGTCTGTACCGCAACGCACTCACGTGTAACGGAAAGGCGCGTCTGTCTTGCTCTGTGCTCCGTTGTTGTGCCAGCACATATTCCTGAGTTACACGTCTACGTTTAAACATGTGATTTTGCCGCAAAAGTAACCTTTGTTCATACGATTCTACTTAAGTGCATGATTTTTAACTCTAAAATAATGCCTATTTTTACTATTAGTACTCACATCAACTGAAACATTTTGTTGAATAAAGATTACTTTGATAGCTATTTTATCGTAAATAATCAATTAACATGAAATAAGGAATGCGATCATATTTTTTTCCGGTGAAAATCACTAAGTTAAATGTTAATTTTAATATTGCCTAATGTATAGATTTAAAAAAAAATCCAACTTCCTCTTTGATTGTAGATTAAAACCAATAACCTCTTTCCATCACAAAATATATTTAAAAAATTGAAAGAATGATTTGTGTTTTACCATTGGGTATAAAAATCTACTTTTAAATCGATTTCAATTTTGTAAAAAAAAATAAAGAATAGTTTTTACTTGTGTGACGCAACTGTCATAGCATACGCTGGTTGCACATATCTGCTTCATCCACCTGCGCCTACAAATTCTGTGATACCCTACGATGTGTCGCCTGCGTCTCAGAATATGATTAGTCTAAGACAGTGGTAGTGCCGCCTGTGTGGACGAGTGGTCAACGTCGTTGGCTACCGCTACAGAGGTCGCGGGTACGAACCCAGTACGGACAGTTTTATAAATTGATTTTTCAATTGATTTATGAATTTCTGTTCAAGGCATGGATGTATGTGATATCTTGAATTCCCCCCTCCCACCCATCCTATCCTATGAACGGGGCGTATCGAGAGCGATTAGCTTACCGCTAGTCCTGTCCTAGCTCTATCCTTCTATCCCTACTCTCTTTTGAAAAAGAGAGGTTGAGCAACTGAGTAACAAGCAGTTCTTGTAGAAAAAATTCTGTTGAGATAAACTCCATTAGGAGTCCATATGCTCCACATTGGGAGCGGACATGGTTAAAAAAAAAAAAGACAGTGGTTTCCAACCTTTATATAACTGAAACTCCCTTTGAAGAAAAAAATATCTTTGTGCCTCCCCATCCTTTATTTCATATAGCAAAAAGACACGTTTTAAAGGCTAAATAAATATTTTGGACTGTTCGCGCCTGCCAGGTCAGAAATCGCTGGTCTAAGAGGTTTTTAAGATTCTTCCTCGACACTCTTCGCTTACATAAGTTTGTTATAAGAAAAATTTTCTGTATCTAAAATTATTGATGCTTCTTAATAAATCTTTACCCATATCCTACACTGAAAGCTGCATATGCAGCTTTTCATAAAAGTGGAGAACATAATAAAAAAAAAAATACAAAACAAATTGCATCGTGGCTGCGTCGCCTAAGTGCGACAGTGGAAATAAACTACCAACGTTATTGGTGCTATCAATTTTCTTCACACCACCCTAGATACTTTACTTTGTCTCCTGAAGGGTGACCAAGGCTCATTAAACTATTTCGTACTATTGAAAAAACTCACATTCGTAAGCGTCATAAATAATTCGACTCAAGTTTATGGCTCCTTATTAGGGCCTCCAATCCCAGGATCCCGACCAATTGTGCGATCCCGTAACCTCGGGATTGCTGGTTTCAGTATGGCAGGTGAAAATTCCGCTTTCGATTAATCCGCTATTTTTTATTGCGCTGGGTTCACTGGGAGTCACAACTCTTTTAAAGGATGGAGCTTCTGGAGCGAGCTAAAAAACAAGGTCTCACATTTTTTAATAACATGTGAGGTTATAATGCAAAACGTACTATTTCCAAAACTCGAACTTTTCAGTAGAGTCAAATACTATAACGAATAACACGAACAAAATAACATTTACATACAAATATGATATCCAATTTGAAAACGACAGCTTTGTAGAAATTATATTTGTAACTTTTAGGATCAGTCGATTCCTTGGGCTTGAATTACCCAATCTGTTTACCTAACTCAATATCGCTTATTTTGGAAATAGTTCGTTTTGCATTATAACCAACAATTGTAGAATTGATTTCTAAATTTCTCACTTTTTAATTCCAGTGATCATCCCGAATGTCCAAATCCCGAAATAATTAAAACAAAGATTTTTTCACTTCGGCTATGTTATAAACACATTTTCCTATTATATGAGAGTGGGAATGCAATTCACACATCAAATATTACGCTGAACACTTTGAAACGCATTAAAAGTGTGAATAGAGGATCTATTGTCCTCTTTTTGTATGGTTTATTTTGCACGACTTAAAAATTGCACAGCGCAATGAAACTGAATCATTTTTTATAGACGTTTGCTTTATCTTTTTGTATATTTTTTGCATTGTTGCTTTTGTAAATGAGAAATCGGGTTTATTTTTCAATCATTTGTCAAATAATAAAATTTAGTCTAGTAAAGGATGGAGAAGAATTTCACGTTGAAAATCCGCATTATTATCTTTTTTATCTAACTACGCCATACATATTTAGAAAACTTCAAGTAAAGATTTTTAAAAACATGCACATTATTTTTAAACGAATGAAAAAAAAACATCACTGGTTCCCAAGAACTAGACTAGGGATTTTCTTGACATAAATAACAGCAAAGTATTGTAAGATACTCACGAAGATGTTGTTTTGTTTGGTTACCCCATATTTTACCTCAGTTGCATGTACCAGTCTGATGTTTTTCGCGTAATACACAATCGCCATGAACACCTTGCTTCATTTCCTGTTCTTAATGTTAGCATTGCACAATGGCGCTTGAATGTGACTTTTTCAATAACGATAAAACACTCTTTCCAATCTGTCACTTCGACTAAACCACGGTTTTCAATTCCAAGCGCAAATTACTCATAATATAAATGATGAATTTAAAAATGATGTTTGATTAAATACATCGATGTACTGCAGTGATTTTATTTCCATCTAACGCAGTGGAACGGCGTTCCAGCACCATTTTCTCGCATTTTTTAATGTTTCAAATCAATATTCATAAAATTTTATTTTTATTTTACTTTATAACCTTAAATTAGAATTATTTTCATAATGTACGTTTCCATAATAATCTTGGCCGAACACGACCCGGGTTTCGCCTTTCGGCATCTTCCGGTGCTATTCAGTGCGCGAATGTTAATTCGAGTGCATTCGCGCACTGAATAGCACCGGAAGATGCCGAGAGGCGAAACATGGGTAGTATTCGGCCAAGATTATTATGGAAACGTACATTATGAAAATAATTCTAATTTAAACTTAAATTTCCATCAAGCACCTTCAGTCGAAATTCTAAACTTATAACATTAGTTTTTTTTTCATGGAAACCAATATGTTTGTTCCTTTTTTATGTCCCTTTTGAATGTAATTTTAAAGCAATACCAGGTCCATATATGTACTTACTCTGTGACTAGAACCAGGGGTCTAATGCTTCATATATTGTTTTTTTTGTGAATTCTCTTATTTACAACAGTGGGGTCCATAGCACAGTGGTCAATGTGGTTGGGTTTCTTGACGTATCTCACGGGTTCGAATCACTATGGCATCTTCTATGGACGGCACTACGCTCACGGAATTGTAGACAGTATATATACACTCGTGGCACACAACCAGTTAAAAAACGATATGAGTTCCTTAATTTAAAAAAAATGCACAAATACCAAAACTGAAGGTATTACTTGCAAACCCGGCTACTTCCAAAGTTATTGAAACATGAACCATGAATGTAATTTAGTAGATGAAAAAAAATTTTGAAAGTATTTTTAGAAATCAGTCTCAAACATGGCTTGACAACATCTAAAATATCATTCCAAAGTAATGTAAGACTAAAAACACTTTTTAAATGTACATTGTTTTTCAAAATGAAATTCAAGTTTCGTTTTTTAACCATTTTGGAATAAGCTCTGTTTGCAAGTAATACCTTCAACTATAGCTGTATTTGAATGGCTTAAACATTACGTTAAAACACAGCTTCAGAACGCGTGCTCAAATAGCTTCTTGGCAACGTATTCAAAGCTAACATTGTTAAGACATATAGTTATGTGAAACAGCAATGTTAATGTCAATATTTTTAGACATTGAACATTATCTTGGAATTATCGTTAGTATAAAATATTCCGATATGTATAGTTTCCAAGTATAACCTGCATAACCAAGTAAAAGACGTTAGCTTTATTCAATGTAACATCTGAACAATCCTGTTTCAATATTTAGAGTCGCTGATAAGCTTCGAAGATGTGACGTCGACGTCAGCGTTGTTCCTCGTAGCGTCGCGACGCCTAACTAAAAATAGAGATGCTTTTCGGAAATGGCAATGTTGTTGAACGTCGTTTTACTCGACAGACAGAATTACTAAATGGATTCAACTTACATTTTGGACTGTTATGCACAGGGGAGTTCATCTGGCCGTCATAAGGCAATAAACAGGCAAAAAAATATTTTATTAAATGTAAAACAGATACAAAACAATATCAGAGTGTGATAACCTATAAATGTAAATATAATACAAAATGATGTATCATCTATCAAAAATTTTCTTCAATACAATCAAGGATAAATATTTATTTATTTTTCCTGATGATTATGAAACATTATATTTCTACTTTTGTCTGAAACTTTAATATAAAGTAAAACCCCCATTTAAACTAAAGTCGGAACCGTGTAATTTGGAGTAGTGTAATTGGGGGAGTGAATCTCATACAAAATAAGGGATTTTGTTTTTTCCGCGAAAAATGCAAAACTAAGATTTCCATATGGAGGAAAAAATATGGAGGAAATATTTAGTTACTAAGTGAAAAAATGCAAAGCGCGCGCTAAATCGAGCACACAGACAGCCGCCCGGATATGCGTGAATAGCCTGGCATGAGTTGAACACACAGACGTTAGCCAACATTTTACTTTATGCACCGCACAGACGGCCGTCTCTTAGCAACGACAATGGAATGCGACCGTTCAATTGGAAGATTTCAAGCAAGGGCGTAATTCGGAGTAGTGTAATTGGGGGTTCCACTGTATTCGGTTTTGTTCTGAAGTCGTCAATGTGATTGACTTCCGTGAAGGATTTGATGGGGTCGAGTCCCAAGACGAACAGCACCTTATACTATATTCTTCAATAACACAAATCTTGCGATAGTAAACAAACTATAGTTACGGCATGTTACATCTGATGATTGACGAATTTAAAAGCAAAAACCGATATATTCACTTCGCATTGTTTGTCACATATTGATTTTTATTTATGACAATACTTCATTTATTATATCGTATTGTCTTTGTAATGAAGAGCAATATGTATTTTTTAATTAGTTAGCCGACCGTCAATTTTAATATTTATAAGGGAAACAAAACAAACATAACATCTTTCAATATGTCGTATTTTGCGTGTAATTTTCGTGACACGAATAGATAAAGAAAAAAAGATTCCCGGTAAATTGCTCGATTGCAATTGCTCGAATGCAAATTGCTCGAATGCAATTGCTCGATTGGAAATTGCTCGAATAACAAGATGCTCGATTGACCAATTCCTCGAACGTCAATTGCTCGAATTACAAATTGCTCGAAAATTTTTATAAAAGTTTTATAAAAGCTTAAACATTAATTACTCATTCTTTAAAAAAATATGTATGCAAAATAAAATGTAAATAAAAAAAAAATATGCGGGAAATAAAAACCATAAATCAAAATAAGTCTATAAAATATTTTTTCTTTACGAATATTATTTACTTATTGACGCAGATATAAATTAAAAAATAATAATCAACGCCATCTTGGATATTTACTAGATAATTTTTCAAGAATGTTTCATTTTAATCCAATAATAATTATGCCAGTTACCACCGCTATCACAAATACGTTACATCCCATATCTATAAACATTTATGATATTAATTGATTTTGGGCTCTCCTTGTAAAAGTCAACAATACTGATTTTTTAAATTACAGAATTAAGATCAATTAATATAGATAGTATTTCTTAAATGTCTGCCTAAAAAATAATAATTCGATTCAATTACAGCAATTGAAGTTCGAGGAATTTGTTATTCGAGGATCTTGTTATTCGAGCAATTTCCATTCGAGCAATTGCATTCGAGCAATTTACCGGCTCCCAGAAAAAAAGCCTATGGTTGTTTGGTTTTTCAATTGATATATTACATAATTTAATGTTAACAAAATTTAGTACATATATGGAGTATCTTTTGTTGTGTATCTAAACAATGAGAATTTATCGGTTTTTGCATGCAGACTCTTCAATCAACATTAAGTGCTTACACGTACGCTTGTAGATAAACCATAATATTCAAAGTACATTTCAAGGTTTGTGAAAATTTATCGCAATGGTAATTTAATAATATCAATAGTCAAATTAAATTAGGTATCTCAATACATTTACACATAATACATAATCAAGTAAGCTTTGAATTGTTACAAACCGTTCATTGAGAGCCACTTTTCTCAAGTATATCTTATTATTAGCATTGTTTCTGACGTTGAGGCACGGCACCGTCTGGCGACAGTCAAACAGTTTCCATCTCTTTATTTCTAAGCAAAAACATCACAGATTCTGGTATCAGTGGCGTACGTTGTAATGGAGTTTTTCTGATTAAAAATCGCTGAACCAAAGGAGCAACGAATAATATGTATTTTCTTCTATATGAAGGTATTATTTGCAATCGCGGTTAGTTCCAAACTGGTTAAAAATGAAAATTGAATTTCATTCTGTAAAATAATATTTATTTATTGTTTAAAATTAAAATTATAGTACATGACATAACAACTGACGCCAATTCGTCATGTACTTGACAAATATAAAGACACAAAATATAAAATAAAACTACATAATACATAAAAATCAACACAAAAAATCAAGAAATAAAATAGTAAAATTTAACAAACAGTTCACAGATACTATTACTAAAAATGTCCACTTATATATACATTTTTAGTTTTACATTATTTTGGAATACTATTGTGTATGTTAATCAAGCTATGTATAAAAATACGTCCAAAATTTATATTTATTTACTAAATTACACTCATGGTTTATGTTTCAACAATTTTAGAAAGAACCGGGATTGCAAATATTAGCCTCATATGATTTGTAATTTATTTCAAAACTATTGATTGAGTTGGCATCCACTTAAATGAGCCCAATTGTAATAAGGTAATAAAATATATATTTTAGTTCTAAAAAATATATTACTTTATAAATGGTAGATTTTGTCTTATGTCCTCATCAGAAAAATGTTTAATCCCTAATTAACTTAGCTATATTTATTGACTTATAAAAGAATCATAATGCATCTTCTTATCCATTATAACATTTTAATTTATATTGCAGAATATATAATTGAATTTAATAAATTGATTTTAGTTTTTCCCGGAATGATAATAAATACAGGAAAATTTGAAGCAAAATAGTTTAAATTCTAAGTAATCACATAAACATCTTGTAACGGTCTTAGCAACGGTGATAGATTGATATTTGTTTGATCATTAAATATGTTATTGGCTTGATTATGTCTCATGACATAATTTCTAGTTATTTTCAAGTACATTTAGCTTATTATAAAGATGTAAACTTATGGGTGTTGTATTATATTTTTTATCCATATTTTTTTTTAAGCTTAGTTGATTTTTTTTTTTTTATGATTTGTAAATCCTTTTAATAGTTAGTAATTGCTTACACCTTTTTATTTCAATTTATCTTGTACAAATAGCACTGTTTAATTTATTTTCCTTATCAGTTGATAATGCTCGTGAGGAGCGAAACCGGTCCTGATCAAATAAATTTTAAGTGGAAAAAGTACTAAAAATCTTTTATTATTTTTATTAGTTGATATAAGTTTTAACATACGTCAGATGAAAGCATAAGCTGAAATATAAAATAATATCTAAAGATCTAAAATACTCTGATATTTTTTCACCTAATTATTTAAAAAATATTATAACTCCAAGATATTTAATTTTAATCCCGGGATTACGGTAAAAGAAAGACTGGAGTGATCCCTGGATTGTTATCCCTATTTTCGTTTCTATATGATAATGTGCGTTCCATTATGTTACATTTATATCGGTTTGATAATAGCGTCTGTCATATTTAATGTGATTAGATCAATTGGACACGCTTTATTGATGCTCCTATTCATCAATTGAAAGATGACCCAGAAAACTTGGAACGTATTCATCCACGGTTCAGATCATTAATGAAGTGAATATTTATTTGTAATAATTGAACTCTTTTATATGTCATTAAAATCAAGTGTCCCGCCCGAAAATTAAATCATTTTTATGCAGCGCGTCACTGACACAAAATAATACTATAAGATCAAAAATAGGAACTTTTATCTGAATCTTTAATAAAGCTTTTGATATGATATCCCTGTGTTGATTTTATTAAATTGAATTGAAATATTGAAGCTATTTTTGTGAATTGAATTTCAAACAGATAAAAAATGTGGCAGTCAAGAGAAATATTTTAACTGATGAAATTATCATTATGTATAATAGAAAAAATCGCTTAAGGACGGTCTTGAAAATTTCGTGGGACCAAAATGGTTGTCAATTATATTTAATATTCCAAATTTCATTAACTTACCTTAACATAGTTTAACTTTAAATGTTTATGGTTTAAGATACTTTTGTAATACAATATTATATATGATGGTATTATTTGCAAACTCGGCTGGTTCCAAAATGGTTGAAAAATGAAAAAGACATTTTGTAAAATAATATACAATTTAAATATATTTTAATTTTGACATTACTTTGGGATGATATTTTGTATATTATCAATATTAAGCCAGGTTTCAGATTACTTTCTAAAAACACTTTAAAATTATGAAACTTGAATTTCATTTTGAAAAACAATGTACATTTTAAAAGTATTACACTTCTTTGGAATGATATTTTGGATGTTGTCAAGCCATGTTTGAGACTGATTTTTTAAAATCCTTTAAAATTTATTTTTATCTACTAAATTACATTCATGGTTCATGTTTCAACAACTTTAGAATGAGCCGGGTTTGCAAGTAATACCTTCACTTGTCCGTGTTTGATACTGGCCGCTTAATACAGATACTTATTTAAATTTACTTAACTGTGTGTGAAGGTCTCTTGTTTGCATCCATGTATGGACAATTTTATCCAATAATTTTTAAACGACTTTTGTTGTATAGTTCTCGAAAAAAACGTTTTTTGATGTGGTCCATCAAATATATAAAAATGAACATTTGTTTTTTCGTACTTTATGCATTGTCACACCACTCATCCGATTGCAATAAAACTTTGACAAACTTTTTACTTGCACTTCTGGGAAGGTTAAAGGCATAGTAAAATTAACTTACAGTTGGTCTTATATAATATATAAAAATCCATGTTTGTATGTCTGTCATACCGTTCATTTTGATAATGTATGCTTGCACTTGCGCGAAGGTTATAGTTTAATTAACTTACAGTAGGTGGCGCGTGTGTCGTACCATAGAAAATCGTCAGCAAACGTCAAACGTCAAACAGACAGAAAAAGAAAAAATGCACTTCATTGAAACACAATGAAAACACAAACACTTTCTTTGAGTGCCATTGGAACGCTTGCCGGGAGCCAGCTAGTAAGAAATAAAAATACTCTACATTGGAAGATAACATCATTAAAAATGTGTTAATTAATAAATCCTACAAACAATTGATTGTTAATTTTAACAAAAATGGATTTTTAATAAGCCTTAAATGATCGGTGAAATTATTAAGTTTCAAAAACACTGAAAAAATTAATGATAGGTTCACAATAGTAATGGTTCCAAGTTCCGATATAATTATATAATTGCCAGCATTTAAAATTTGACTGAAATAGATATCATTAACCCACCCTTTCTTTGTTGTGTCGTAAATTGACGTCTCAATTTATGTCTTAACACTGTAAAATCCAGACCTCTCAATGAACGTGAAAATAATAATTAGTTTTATGAAAACTTTTGTGAATGTTATTTTTTAAATTTGACTTGCTTTTTATAAGAGAAACGGCAACATATCAACCCGTAATCGACAGTACAACGTATGCAACAATTCATACATTTTACAGGAATGGTTAGGTTTTAGCTGACACCAATTCACAATGTACTTGAAAAATGTAATAAAATTAAAAACATTACATAATACATCAATATATAACAATATTTTGGACAAAATCAAAAAAACAAATTACAACCAAACAAACAAAAAATTTCACAAATATTGTTGCTGAAAATGTCTACTTCTCTCTAGGCAATGAATTGATCAGTCGAACAGCCCCTGAAACATAATCATAACAAAAAGTTTTATTAACTTCCTGCCGTAATAAGTTCGCAAAAATAATTCCTATTTACGGTTAGTAATATGAGGTTAATTAAAATTTCTTTTTACGAGCCTATTGCGAGAAGAAGTCATAAAACAACATTCTTCTTTAAAAAATATGAATTGTCGCTTTAGATTTTTTTTCCGATTACGTGTCGATATTTGGTTAATCAAGAATTTAAAAATATATAGTGTTTATAACATGTACGAGTTATAAGCTCGTTGTCCCCAACGGGAAAATTTTTTCGCATTATAAAAAATCAGACACGAATAATACAATGTATACTTACTTATTAAATAAATCAAAATGAATAAACTTGAATAATTCTTCAAATGAAACTTTTTTTTTATAAATATTTAAAATGATTTTTCAATTGATTATACATAATAAACGTTATACATAATAAACTGAAACTATGCTTTCGCCAAAAAACTAACTATGCAACGTTGAAAGCACCGGTTTTCGTCCGATCCCCATAATTCAAGAGGTAATGCCGAATTCTTTTTTTACCGTTTTCTTAATGTGGATTATTAAGACTGTTTAATAGAGATTATATTTACATGCACCTTTTTAGATCAAACACTTAAAAAAAATCCTTTTCACTAAAAAAAATATTCACCATTAAACAAATATATTGAAGTTAAAACAAATTACATAATAAATGTTAAACCTATTTAGGCTTACCACCACCGTCAGAACGCTATGTAGCCTTGTGATAAACGTCGATGGCTTCGATTTCAGCATTCACTGTCGATGTCAGTAATGTCTCACTACCTCCCACCCTTTTAATCATCAAAAAGGGGCGTGGCGAAAGAGATGAAATCACTATAATCAGTCTTGTGGAAATTGAGGGATGAAGTGGTAGGTTATCCAGAACAACTTTTGTTGAGGTTATTTTCATTAAAATTTCATTTACTACACGTACGAAATGGAAATGGTAACACAAAAATCACGTTTTTGAGAAAAAAATAGTTTACTTTATTGAAATGAATTTCTATCAAAATATTTAATTATTTTGCAAATGAATAAAAATAATATTTTAGACAAAAGATCGCTCGTGCAGATATAGAAATCCGCAAGTTATATAGAATTAAGAAGTAGAAAAAAAGTACCTAGATATTTTACATATTTGTGTTTTCTTATAATTTATTAGTTTAAAATTGCTTCTTACTATATTAGTTTGTCAAATTATGAATCGGTATTTAAATATAAAATAATAAATTATTGAATGACGGGGTTTAATGTGTTAAAAGTTTTCCTTTGTTTTATCTCAAGCAAGTGACATGCGATTCCTTAGCGGGGTCGAGTACATTCTTTTATAATTGCTTTAACGTGAAGTCAGAATTGGTCTGTTTTAAATTAATCTTAATACCTATTTGGACGAATTAACCAAATAAAAATACGCATAAATACACCCTGGGCTGAGATCCGACGAAACAGTTACTAATCTTTTAATTGATCTTTGAATTCGTTTGCGAGTTATCTAAATTGCTTAAAAAGACGAATAAGTAAAAATGTGGCCAAATAAGACTGAAATTAACTGTCTGGAGCTAAGGATTAGAAAGTTTATAAATTATAATTGTTTCCGATTTACGAAACTTTTAAATGTAGGCAATATGGTATCCAATCCCAAACCATTTTTGATCCTGGGATTTCGAGATTCACAATCTCTCATTTTGTTTTCACGAAAATTTCTTTTCTATATAATAATATCTAATAATCTGAATATAAACAAATATCTCGCATAACAGCCAACAATCTTAAATCAGATAAACATAAATAAAACTCATTCGTTTTTGTCAGAGCTATGGAGTCGTGTAAAAACAAGACGACTCCGACTCCAGCTTCAAAATAAAAAAATGACTCCGACTTCGATTTTTTTCTTCATTAATTTCATTTTAACTTATATACATATAATATATGTATTCCATCACATTATTTTTATTCAGCCAAGCATGCAATGTCAACACTTGATATTTTGTTTGAATACACATCATAAAATATATTTTTCAAAAAAAAAATCGAGCCGCTCATTTTTCACGACTCCGACTCCGACTTTACAGTTCTGGTTTTTAATTTTACTTGCGATTAATTGAAGAGAATAGGCACCACAAACACACATTACTAATATTCTAGTTGAAAATTTTGATGTTGAGCTTGCCATCACTTGAACTCATTACTGGTTACCTTCAAAGCCGGCGCTACCATACAGGCGAAATAGGCAATCGCCTAGGGCGCAAAGCGTTAAGGGGCGCATAAAATGAGTAATCAAATTATTTTTACATTCTAATAACAAATAATAGTTTATACTTGTATCTGTTAGTTATAATTATGTATCGTATTATATATACTTCGAAAAGGGTAGGTTGAGCGCCTGACTAACAAATAGTTCTCGTAAAAAACTTCTTTTGACATACCTTCATTAGGAGGCCATGTGATTCAAATTGAAAGTGGACTTGTATATAAAAAAAAATATTCCACAGTTTGTTAAAAAGGGGGCGCGCCAATAACCGTTGCCTAGGGCGCCAAATAACCTCGCGACGGTACTGGTTACCATTACAAAGGTTGACAAAACAATGTACATTTAAAGTTTAATGATGACCAACCTAAAATAAAATTGATGAAACTGAATTATATTTAAAAAAAAATGTATATAGGTTGACAAACTTGGTACCCTAATGATTTTTTTTAAATATTTTAAATGCGATAGTTTTAGATTAGTCTTAATTAAATTACCGATTTTGGTATGCTTTGATACTAATATAAATTTGTATGAATCCAGAATTCCCGATATTGGTATTTAGGGATAACGAAATTATCAAATTGACTGGTATTCCAGGATGGAAGCCGTAGTAAGCAAAATTGAAAAGTTTCGCAAAGACCTATATTATAATATTTATGAAACGAATAAGGATAATAAATTAATAAGGTTTATTTATAAGTGTGAGGTATTTTTATCTTCCTTTGATTTATTTATTTTATTTATTAATCTGTCATATAACACAATATATTGAAGCGGGCATGATTTGCTTCTTGACATTTTCTACTTTTATATAACTTAGTTAGATACCATTTGTATTTGACGTCATGCCGGAAACGAAGGAGGAATTTTTTTTAAATTAAGATAAAGTAATTAATACACAAGGAAAAGAGATAAACGAAAACGTTACGTAAGTCACAAAATTAACAAAGTATTTTTAAAAATTATGATCGCTCTCAACGCAGAGTATATAGATTATAGACTACCAAAATAGAGATTATGTTTGTAAATCAGTTGCTCAGTCTTTATTTTAGTAATAATAGGGCTAGGACAGGACTAGCGGTTAGGTGTTTACTCTCACTATGAATTGTTTTTTTAGAATCTGATGTGTGGTAAGACGTTCTAAACATCACAAATATCCAAAATCTATCAAAACCAATGCTGTTCGTACTAGGATTTGAATCCGTGAGATCCGATACTGAAGTCAATGACATTAACCACTGCACCACGCACCTGGCATTTAATAATATTACTGATATTATAATTATACATAACAGTGTATTTTGACCGGGTACGTGTAAAGTAACTGTAAAAATGATCGTGTATAAAAAAAAATTCGTATAAATAGTATTTATCGAAAATAGCTTCAGTTTATTGATTATATCTAATGAATTTTGCAAGGATATTACTGCTTCAGTTTTCCTTTCCGATCCTTGATTTTGTATGAATAATCTATCATGAAATGCGCCGTAAAAATATTAATAAGAGTTTATTATTGGAAGAAGTAATTGTTTACCTTCAATAATAATTAACTCAAAGTAATGAAAGATTTTTTATTACTTCCCAACCAAATGTCACGTGCATGTTATTGAAAATGATTGATTAAAAGCAATATAAATTATGACCAATACTAAAAAGTGTATAAATATATGACAGCATGTGTTATAATAGCTACTATTTGTAGAGTACAGGCGGCCCTCGACTTTCGCACATAATTGGTTTCTTTTATTTTTTTGCGTTTTTTTGAAATTTTAGCTCGGCGATTTTGAAATCTTGGGATTTTTCAAAAAAAAAAAATTACTCGATTTCATAAAACTAAGAATTTACGGGATCACCAAAATTATAAGATGAGAGAATTCAGAATTTCCGAATCCAAAAATCCCCTCTTGATACTTTCTCAAATATATCAAGATTAGTACAATCACAATCCCGGGATTGGTGACCCTAGTGGCAACTCTATGGACTTATAATACACATAATTATTATTATTTTTTTTAAATGGTCGGATATTTTCCTACTTCGATTACGGAAAAAAACATCCGACTCCACAACCCTAAAAAAATTGCATCGCTCTATAGTTTCACCACTTTCCTTTTATGACATAAGTTATCAAAATCATAAAATGACAAATAATCAAAAACTCGATTACCTAATTCAAATTAAAAATTATAATAATGTGCGGTCACTCGATTTTTGACGCCAAAGATGGCGGTTATTGATGTTTACTCGGTAGAAATTTTCTGCCTAAGGATTTATTTATGTTTCGTATATGTTGGTCGTAAAGTTATTTTCTGTTCTCACAACACACATATGAATGTCGATTAATGTTATTATGACTTACGTTTCCTGTCCAGCAACTCAGGATTTAGAGGTCTGCACGGGCCCGGGCCTGGCCCACGGGCCCTTACCCATACCCTTACCCGGGCTTTGGAATTTGGGATATAATCTGGGGAAAAATCGAGGATTTCAAATTCCCCGGTGAGCTAAAAAAAAAAGGACTTTTGGAGATAATCTGGGAAAAAGTATAGCAAATCGAGTATTTCAAATTTCTCGGTGAGCTAAAAAAAAAAAAAGGACTTTCGGAGATAATCTGGGAAAAAGTATAGCAAATCGAGGATTTTAAATTTCTCGGTGAGCTAAAATAAAGAGTTTCGGGTCGGGTTCGGGTAACAAGTGTGGTATTAGACTCGGGCCCGGGCCGGGTCGGGCGTGAGTTTTTCGGGCTCGGACCGGGTAGTTTTGTAAAATTTTGGCCCGTGCAGACCTCTATCAGGATTGAACTTAATGACGCGTTATCAGAACGTGCACAAGAAATAATTGATTTTATTTATTGAATATAACGTTTTTATTTCTAATATAAAAACATAATTATAAACGTGCGATGACTTTGAAGTTTACGCAGTATTTTTCGCAGAACCGAGAGGAATTACTTTGTGTGCTTAGATTCAGAATTACTATGCATGAAAAACTTTAGCAAGAATCACCGAAATAAAAAAAACAACAACAGAAAATCGAATCACAGCGTCATCAAGAGCGACGGCCATAAATAATAAGTTTTTCGGGAAAACGATTCGTAGAAATTCTAGCATAGGTCGAATGTTGGGGAATGACATTATGTATTGTCCTAATTTGATAACAGATTCATCTAAAGACGTTATAGGGAAAACACTTAAAGAATATTAAATAAATGACCGGATCTAGTCAAAAAATGCTTGTATTGATAATAAGTATAAAACTAAATATATAAATGTTAGATTCAGAGATATAAAATCTTTTTTTTACACATAAGGGACAATTGGTTTTGGCGTGAAGTCGTGCATACTATTTATTAATAAGAATATACTTTTTACATGAGCACTCTAAATGACTATGAACCATTTTATGTTCATTTGTCAATTAGACGTCTTAAAAAAATAGTGTGAGAATTGAGAATTGGCTAATGATCTAGCTCAGTAATGAGCAACACGTGGTCCGCGAGTTACAGGCTCCTTAAATGTGGCACACAAGCTTATCGCTTCTAATGACAAGATTACATTTTTTTTTATTCAGGGAAATATTATTATAAATGCTATGTTGAGTTTGGTTTAATACACCTAACTAGAATAATAGTATTTTACCTTTGTGTCTGAGTCAAGTTGGTGGAAGGGTGAAGAAAAAATAAATAATTGACATATTTTCAACATCTGTAGAACAGAGGTATTTTTTAGGTTCATCAATTCAAGAAACTTTTAAATATTGATGGAATTGTTAGCAGAAAGTTAAATAAAATATGTGATGGTTTTTATGCATTCAAATTTTTATTTTTGATAATTTTCAAAACCAAAATACCACTATTATAGTATTTTAAAATACCATTATTTCGGTGTCAGTAAATACCGTAAATAACGATATCACTGTTTCACTTAAACTGGTACTGAAATCCCGAGATTGAGAAAAAAACAATTTATATATCAATGTTTGAATGTTTTATTGATTAGATTATCATTTCATTGGTATAACTCTATAGTAATAAGATGAAAAAATACCAAAGTATTTCAGTTCTTCAAATATTATTTTACATAACTATTAAGGACTGTTGAGGGCATTTGCCGAAACAGCTATTAACGCTTTATAAGCGGCGCTTTTTAGTGATTAGCGCAAAAATATATTACATTTTAAAAATCAACACAACTTCTAAATCAAACAATATTTTCGGCCAAAATTTTCAAAGAAATCATATGTGACATTTATTCATTAAAAATAAAATAAAAACATTTTGAATATATCGTAATTTCTCTACTTTTCTAAGCTGAATATAAAAACCTCTTATTAATTTAGTAGATAGCACTCCACTTGTTATCAATATGAAATATTCTGTATAAAAAATAACATTAATTCACTGGAAGTGTGAAATCTGATGCCCTAAATATTCGAGAAACATGTGTCGCCTTTTAAAAAAAATACTATGTGTGAACGAACATTCAGGGCATAATAAATTATGAGGTTTATTGCTTATTGTCAAAAAGGGTCACTTGCCGCGGCATTTATTTTGAATAAACCATTAAATTATGAATCAATATACCAACAAAATTGACAGTACACGATAAACGTATTTTTACGTGTCCCACCTATAATGTGTTAACCTTATATAAAATAGTATTTGTGGAACTAAAATAATTCTTCGTTTGGAAATCGAGCTGGCCAATTTATAAGAAAAGTTTCCAAGAGCATTGACCAATCGCTTGTAGGCCCTACATCAGTGATGCACAAACCGCGGCCCGAGAGCAACTGTCGGTGGTAAAATTTATGACTGGGAAACGTGCTATTCAACGAATTTAATAGATGAATTGTATTTAAACAAGTATTAGAGCAACATTAAATCACATAATTTTGCAGTCACCATTTCTAACTTTTTTAAAAAAATCGCGTAAGAAAGAGTAAATCGCGTAAAAAAAGTAACGGTGCCGTTCAAAATCAAAACCGTGCCGTTCAATCGCGTAAAATCAAAACCGCGCAAAAATGATTGCGTATATCATTATTTTTTAACATTTTTACCCTCTGCGGCCCACGAATGATTAGAAAATTGATATAATGGCCCTTCGTTCAAAAAGCTTGTGCACCACTGCCCTACATCTACAGGATGTACATTAATAATTATAATAAAGAACCAATAAACACAGACTATGCATATTTATTTTAACAAGATGTGTCCAAGAAAACATATCTTGATAGTAAATAACGCCTACAGTTACATTAAAACCCGTGGGATCTTCTTGTATTTAAATGACCCATTTGTTCTATTGGTGTAATGAATGCAGTTTTGGCCACTTGATAAAACATAAACAATTTTTTATGTGCGCATTAAAGATCGCTTTTAATTAATAAAACAAACTCGTAAATATTCATTCAATTAAAACTAGTGAATTGGAGTGAGTGAGATAGTATTGTGATACACTGACGATGAGTCAATATCAACCGGAAGGATGTTGATAATAGGACCATTAAGCAGGGGTTTTTAAATATTTACTCTGTATCGGCGTCAAAAAGTCTCGAGAATGAGTTACGGATGTAAGGACCTATAAACAAATATTCATATTTTTAATAACACTTCTTGCAAATGACAGACGTTAAATATTATAGATAAAATCAACTCATCAATCGAGTCGTATCCTGTGAATATTTATTTTTTCTTCTAGTTGAAATTTTATTATTTAAATCAGGGACTCACAAACTTTTTCGTCAAAGGGACAATTTTGAAAACAAAAATATTTGGTGGGCCATCCTTTCTTTTTTTAATATTTCCTGTTTTTAGAAAGCATAAGACAAAACATAATAATATATATATTTTTTAATTTTTTAATCATGGGACGTATGCAATTGTTTGTTTGAAACTAAGTCCTGCAATATATGTAAGATCAAATTTAGTGGTGTGAATACGTAAAACATATACGATATAGTTAACTGGTAATTTGTATCTTATATTAGGTTTTAATTAAGCTCATTTTAGATTTTTTTTTATTTAATATATATACATACTTCCAAATAAATAAGTCATTTGATGAGCATGTTTTATAACTATCGACATGCCGGACTATGCATTCTTGTTAAAGCTTTGTTTTTTAAAATTCCACATTTAAAACAAATTTCGCGGAAGACACTTTGTGAAACTCTGATTTAAATGTATCAATATTAAGTAGCATAACTATAGACTTGGGTTCAATTATATGGTTCCACAAATCCGTGTAATAAAAGGTTAAAACTTCAAAGTAAAAAGTTGCGTTTTAAAAAATAAAGTTGCAGAAAATACAAAAACATTCTTCTCCATCACTTTCATATAAAATCCTATTTTTTCAACTTCGTTTTAAAATAGTTTGTAAGTTTTCATCACCGAAAGACTCTTAAACTCCTAAGCCAGTGTCTGCCAAACTTTTTTACTTCACGGCACACTGGTGAATGAGATTTGTTCGACGGCATACCAAATATATGTGTTTAAAAAAAGGAAATATTCATTTAAAAAATAAATGTTAAAAATGTGTCGCGTCGACCGTTATTTACGAACGCGACAAATATTTATTTGAATAGGCGTGGGGAACCTGCGGCCTTCTGGCCAATTCTGTAATTCTGTAAATTTATGTAAATTCGTAAATTCCTGACATATTCTGATCGTAAAGTTCTGTTTCCGGCCAAAGATTCACTAGTCAATGTTTACTGCGGCCTTGTGTCGAATCAGAAAAACGATGGCGGCCTTTTGATAATAAAAGGTTCCCCACCCTGATTAGATTGTTGAATTTATTTAAAATTGAAGAAAATTTAAATGAATAGGTAATATTTAAAATGAACATTTTTTCTTCTTTCGCGGCACACAGTTTGAAAGACACTGTCCTAAGCGATACACACTTTCAACGAGAAAAATCTTTATATATTTCATGGTAATGGTGCAAGGATTTCTTTTTTGATTTAAATTATTTTCCATCATAGAATTATTTTATATCTAAAAAAATGATAACCTGGACTATTTAAGTTAACTGCGATATAAAACAATATTTCATAATTTATAAGTTGTGTTACATCACCATACTATCTATATGAAGCAAAAATGTATAGGCGGGGAGTTATTCGATACTATACAAGAAGATGACATGTCTACAAAATTACTCGCGGGACACACTTTATGAACCCCTGATTTAAGCTGTCTCATATTCTCATGAATATAAAATAATTGTCGTTTATTGTTTTCAACTATATATAATTTATCATTAATTTTGAGTACCTTAAATTACAAACAAATCTGAAATAGAATGTTTAGTTTCACTGTCTGTGCCACTGTAATCTCAATAACCCGGAGCACACTCATTGTTGTATCCACCGTCACACGCTACGGTTTTACATCAAATGCATCCCATTAAGCAACGCACACTGCACTCGCAATATAGTTCACTGTCAGTAAACATAATTACGTAAATTTTCATGGCCAAATGTAATTTGATTATTAAAACGTTTCATGATCGTATTATCATATTATTGACCGCAGTATGTTATAGTGACCACAATGTTAATTTTTTTCTGACATAATAACCACAAGAGATTAATTTCTATTTAAAAAAGACAAGTATACTGCTTTTTATTGAGAAATAGATAGTGGGTTTGTTATGTGTCTTATTTTTTGTATTAGTTGTAAATTTATTTATCGTCGTAACGAAGAGTCTTGAATCCCCCAACCAAACACTTTCACAGAACGATTTGTTAATCAATTTTTGTGTTTTATTTTGGTTTTTATATACACTACCACTCATTTAATTCTAAAAATTGGATATTAGGGAAAGCGATATGCTTACTACTTTTAATGTCTAAGGTACTCCCTTCTATTTTCTCTCTCTCTACAAATAATATATTTTGTGTGACTGAGTAACAAACAGTTGAGAAAAGCTTTAATGAGTCCATATACATCACAATGAAGGCGGGCATGGTAACAAAACAAATCATTTTAAAACACTAATAAATACAATACTTAACCACGCAAATCGCAATCAAATAGACAAAGTACTGTCGGTCCGATAAATAACTTAAAAATATTAAATACTGACCTGCTATTATAACTTGGCCGCTGGCAGAAATATGAACTAAAATAGTCAATTTAGCACTTGCTGCTGTCAAATGTAAGTTTACGAGTTTCTTCTATTCGAACAACTCCCCAAAACGCAGCGGGGTATGGGTAGAACGATTAGCTTACTATTTTTTCTTTTCTAAAACCATTCTAGAAAAAGATAAGATTGATCGTGAATGTTAGCTAACATCATGAAAAAGTTATGCAATATCTGTTTTTTTTTATTGAAATTAATTGCTTGAATTGTATACTTTATTTAAATATAAAGATAATACTTTTGTGCAATAGTTAGTCTAAATTCCCCAATATTTAACTCACCCGGCCCTAACGACAGGAGTCATACGAATTCTAATAAATTTACTCGAAAAACACATTTTAGTACATGGGCGTAATGAGATTTTATGGGCACAAATCTTTTTAATGCCTTCATTAGTTTGTACAAAATATTCTAAGCGTTCGCTGAAAGAAAATTTAAATTATGTCTTTTGTATTGCTATTAACGAGTCAGGTAAAATGCATTAAACACTTTCGTTAAATTAATGCTCCAGTTTCAGGCAGTGGAAATAAACTGGTTCAAAAAAAATACTTTAAAGAATATAAATATAATATATAACTTTTTTGGGGTTAGATTTTTTTTAGAGATCAATATATTACACAACTAATACTTTTTTAACGTGATACAATGCTTCGAGTAATTTGGAATTAACACATTATGGGCGGGAAACGTAAAAATACGTTTATCGTGTACTGTCAATTTTGTTGGTATATTGACTCATAATTTAATGGTTTCATCGAAATAACTGCCGCGGCATGTGACCCTTTTTGACAATAAGCAATAAACCTCATAATTTATTATGCCCTGAATGTTTGTTCACACATAGTATGTTTTTTAAAGGGCGACACATGTTTCTCGAATATTTAGGGCATCAGATTTCACACTTCCAGTGATTGTAAATTTGTAGGAATGAGGATTTTATACTATAATTATTTATATAAATGTATGGTATGGATTAATGTTATTTTTATACAGAATATTTTGAATATTTCATATTGATAACAAGTGGAGTGCTATCTACTAAATTAATAAGAGGTTTTTATATTCAGTTTAGAAAAGTAGTGAAATTATTTTTAATGATTAAATGTCACATATGATTTCTTTGAAAATTTCAGCCGAAAATATTGTTTGGCTTAGAAGTTGTGTTAATTTTAAGAATGTAATATATTTTTGCGATAATCACTAAAAAACGCCCGCTTGTAAAGTGTTTAAATAATGTTACTTCTGTATAATTTGGAATATTGATTCCAAAAATATAAAAAAACTGCGTGTCAATACGTATGAAAAACCAAAATTAGTCATTTAAATTCGATATTTTTAAAGAAGAAGTAATAGTATCTATTCTCTGCACCCCAATAGAATATGATGCGTGTGCTGATTGACATTTACTAGTAAATCAGACACATAATAATCGTTATATATCAATAAAATATTATCACTGGCGTTTTGAGTTGTAATTTATATTATTATTCATGCTACATGGGTAGTAATTCACTTTTAAGGCACGCCCAGATGATCCTTGTTAGGCCATAAAATGTTTTATGGGAGCAATATTTTATCACTCTGGTCGTAACATTGTATTAAATAAACGATCGCATCGCATCTAGCTACCGGACCGCGGAATGTTTTTATTCGAGTTTTTCCATTCACGACTCCAACTTACCAAAGTGATTAAATATTCATTCAAGTGGAATGTCAAATTTTAATTGGAGATGAGTTCTTAAATTTTTCAATCAGATAGACAAAACGAGAACCAAAAAAAACAAAGATCGTATGTTTTGTATTAGTCTTAATTCAAAATCTGTTACGCTATGGCAAAAGCTGATATGTCATTTTTTTCATATTGGGCGTATTCTTTCAATTTATATCCTTCAGAACACAGTGGTGAAATTTCGTACGACAGTCATTTATATCCATTTAATAAGAGTACTTATGAATTAATATTTTTATTTATATTGCTTGATGACTAGTTAAGGTTCATTGTTGTTCTCTTGTAAACTAATGTGAATTTGACATATCACTTGCGCCATAAGTTCACAGAAATACTCTTACTATCAATATTAAAATGAAAAATAAAACATGTTAGGTACTAATTCCACATTAATATTAACCCTCCAAGGACGAGCGTGACCATATGGTAACAGTAAACACCGTTGTCTATTGATCCCACTATGCATCCCTTTTCTACCTGAATATCATTACTTTTACTCATATTTGGTTAAGAAGGGTACAGACTTCAGTTAGTCATCAGCCGCGGGGACAGAAACGGCCACCAAAAACACATGCGATTTTTTGAATTTCCGTTTTTTTAACGGACTTTTTGAAACTGTTAGTTATTTTTTTATCAAAACATTAAACTATTTATAGTTCTTTTGATAATATATTTGTATTGAAATTATTTTGATCTAAAGAGGTCAAATTGTAAATATTTAAAAAAAAAAACACGATTAGCTATATTTCAACCCCGAATGTTTGTGTGCCCATACGGTCACTTTTGTCCTTACAACTGTCCGTACACAATATTACACGGTAATAAAGGATGAGCATGACCATATAGGCATGCGGGTTTTCTATACAACGACTTTGCGTTTTTTTTACATATTTGTTAAGAATAGTTGTTATCCGTGACTTAAATATGACTTAAAAAAAAATTTATCGAAAAAAGCTCTCGTCTCTGGGGGTTAAACTTTCAATAGATTCTGGACACTCAACAATAATGAGGTTTGCTAAGACTTTAGATATATTTAAAATGCGGAATGATTAACCTTAAATGGTAGTATAGTACGGAGAGTAGTTTTTATATTAGTAACTTTTGCGTGATAATGGTGCATACTATAAAAAAATATATTGTTTGGCATGGCCACGTTTAATGTGTACCGACTCGATTAAAGATAATAACCAAAGAGGAAAGTGGGTCCAAAAATAGCTGTCTCAGATTGTTCTTAAAATGGAATGATTTTTTTTCCAAAAATATCCGCCATGAATGTTGAGTATGTGAACCGACAACTAAAGGATGAATAGTGGGATCAATAGACAACGGTGTTTACTGTGACCATATGGTCACGCTCGTCCTTGGAGGGTTAATATACGAATATTTGAATCTAAAATTATAAATTGCAATTATTAAAAAAATATTAGCTAAGATTTATAATAATAATCACTTTCAATTTATGTGAAAAGTTATATAATACTTGTTTTTGTACTAATTCTACATTTTAACCGATTTTGCTTATAACGAGAACTATTAACCGATGACAATGCTCAGTTAATTCAATTGATAAGGAAAGTAATGATTTAAGCTGACCCTGATCATTATTAAAAATGTGGATTTAGCATAAAAAGGCCTTCATTTTTTAATATACATACAATGAAATCAGTTCTAGTAATGAATACAAATACACAGAAGCGTATACGTGAAGGGAAATGCCCATGTATTCCAACAAAAATCGATAAAGCTAGTGGAAAAATAAAGTTATTTATATTTTTTCCTCTGTGCCAAATTTTCTGTCTTAAAAAATCTGTGCGGAGTATTCATGTGCGGAAGAATCCTTCCTAAAATATTTTCCATAATAATTATTTGATATGACTGACGCTCATGACTAGTTTCGACCAATGATCTGTCTCGAACAAAGCGCCTTAACTGTTCCGGAAACGACATTAAAATATTAATAAATGCAGCCTGTGCCCGTTCGGTTATTGAAAATCGAAGTACTTGGCGGTCGTCGAACCCACAATACTTGAATAACTAAGAATAAATATTTGATAGAGTTTATTTTACTGACCATACATACTGTATGGACTGCATTTTAAAGATGTGATGTATCGTATTCGTATATGGCAGGCTAATTTTGTTTCGCTGAACGCTACACGAGATCAATGATGTTTACTGACATAAGACATCAATTAAGTCATAAAATCAAGCTCTGAGATAATTGCATTGAAATACTTAAAATTCTCCCCCAAGCACAGTGGATAAATTACTAATCATTTAAATATATTTAAAAAAAAACACCTTTTTTGCACTAATTCTATGGGTGGGCTGAAGGGGCTCGCGAGAGCCGTTTGTTAAATTTTACTAAGGCCAGCGAGCCCCTTGTTAATTTGAGTGAAAAAAATATTCTCAGATCAAATTAGTACATAACTGCAATATCTTACTTATATATTATCTACGACAGCTTTAGTATACACAGTAGTAAATTTTTGGACATTTTAAATCAGTGATGCACAAACGCGGCCCTTTTTGAATTTTGTAGCGGCCCTTAAATCTCTTTCTCAAACATACTTTTTTCACGTAAAACATTTATTAAACAAATGTAAGCAAGCTTTTTCTTCAATGAAGGAGAATAAATCGGTTCATAGAAACAGGCTTACAAATATTATGTCAAATTAAAAAAAATAGTTAAAAATTAACAAAGACCATGAACGCATTAACTTATGAATTGCATATAAATGAAACATAAATGACTTTTAATAAGCAAGTACTCATGATCTTTTTTTGCATGGCTTATTTATTTTCTAAATAACACGGTCAAAATAATAAAATGGAACCTATTACTCATTTATCTAAATTCACTTAATCTTTTTTACACGTTTTTAAGGCTGTTTTACATGGAACATACATATTTTTTGTATAAAAAAAGGATTGAGCGTACTTTAAATCATTTTTTTCTTTGCGGCCCGAACCCACGATAAATTTGTTTTATGCGGCCCGCTAGAAGGTAAAGGTTGTGCATCACTGCTTTAAATGATACGTTTACGGTAAATTGCATATTGTTACATATTATAAGTGTATTAAATAACAACCGATTGCTTATTTAAGTATTGCATATAATTGGATAGGAATGATTAAAAAAAATACTCCTTTTCCAGAATTGTTTTGAGATTAAGCGAGCCACTTGTTAACGAATTGGCAGCCCACCACTGTGACGCGTTCTACAATTATGTATTTAAATTCAGGAACAGTTCTGCTCATCACGAGAATTAACTGTTATAAATATACATTGCTACTTACACAAAATCATTTTTATAACTTCTTAAAATAATTGTATCCGGCGTAAGTAAAAAGAGAATCCAATTTAAAGTAACTTAATACCAGCTATAGCTATCAATGTACTAAATATATAATCTAAAATATATTAATATGGAAGAATACAATTAATAAGCAATTGTTAATTTGACTAATTATTATATTCGTTTATATTTAATCAATTTGAGCGGAACAGGATGTGAGATACAACAATGAATGATAAGCATAGTTTGAAATGAGATCTCCATAACACTTCCTTTGGGAAAATTCTAATTATTTGATGACTATCTTTTTCCGGATGAATTCATCGCATCTATTATAATATTATTATATTTTTTTCTAATCGCTGGAAATTTACTGACGAATTATCTGAGACAGTCCAACATCAATAACGTGTACCAGATAAACTAAACTAAATTACACACTTAATTAACCGCTTGAATACCAAGCAAATAAATCATTAATATGTCCCAGAGATACTGCGTGTTTTTGAGAAAAATAATTTTGCCTGATATACACTCACATTCGACATTTTAAAAACCTATATTGACTCAGTATAGATGGAACTACACATTTTCATCAAAATATTGCTTATATTCTATTAGAATACCAAGTATTTGATTTTTTAAATATCTTGAACATCCGTGTTCGCTTGCATATGTTCCGGACACCCGTGTCTGCTTGGTATTCAAGTGGTTAATATTTTACAAATCCCTTTTTTATATGGTACCATGTAAATTATACAATATATTGTATTTTATTTTAGAAAAAATAATACTATTATACATTGCTGGCTGCTTCATGACGTACGCTCACGTTTATGAGTGACTGGATGTAAATCACTTTCATAGCTAAAAATATTTGACACTTTGATATGAATCTTATGAAGACTTTTGTTTGTTATAATCGTCCTGTGTTGTTGAATTTCTTGTTGTAATGAAATTTGTTTCCCGGTTCTGTGTTTTTTTTTCACATTCTGTTTGTAGATTTCTTGATCTTGATACCTATCCACAGATCCTTGATACACAGGCGCACTAAGATTTTAGCACTATCCACTCTTTTAGTTTTGAGAGGCGCCTCGCACTCAGGCGCATTAATCCTCGACTCGGCCCAGCCCATCTATACAAGTATGCAGGTCCATTGAAATTTTGAAGTTTGTTCTAGGATGGAATCATGGGTAAAAAACGCTTTCCATACCCGTGGCAAAATCCAGGCATTCGTCGATCAATTTAACTTATACCTTTATAACTACCGCAATATGTTATAGCTCCAATAAGTTCCTGATCGTATATTGTTTTATCAAACAATAGTTCATAAATGTCCGCACTTTGCTGGTTGTCAAAGCTTTCTTCTCCAATTGTATGTGATAGAGTTATAATTTCAGAAAAATAAACTGATTCTTGTATTACAGAATATTCTACCTTTGTTACATTATGGCCAAATTTTTAACAAACATGCGTTTTAGGTTATCGATTCGAGATTCTGAAAATCATGTTAAAATAAAAACATCGTTTTAAAATATATTATTCGTTCTCTGTAGCTGACCGTGTTATTTCAAAATTGTGTATAAAAAAAAATTGAATGTATATCGACTATGTTTAGGTGAAAATATAAAATTATTATTTTTTATGATAAAAAGCCTTTATGAAGGTCCTTTTTCCTCCCTGAATTTTTCACACTAATAAACTTATGATACTAATTTGGCATTTGATGTTTCAGTCATTTTTGCAGATGACATATTTAGTTGTAAATATTGTGTCTATCAAATAAAACTACTATTCAATCATTTAAAATAATTACTTCACAATTCTTTAATTTAATTTTTAAACCTTTTGTTAAAAAAAAAATCTAGATATGTAATAAAAAAGTGAATCTAAGACAAGGGTGGGAAATCTTTTCATTTCTAAAGGCCACATTCATTTATCTGATTATCTGATATGGCCGCAGTAAAGAAAACCTTGAAACCCCTCGATTTTTTTTCGACTCCCAAAACATATAATGGGTTGATAACGCTCTTTTTCCAAACGCTTGCGTATATTTTTTTTCATCAAAGTGAGAATTTTGATCAAGTTAAAAAGGCCACATCAGAGTAGCCAAGAGCCTGATCTTAGATTTCTCCAAAATATTCGGTATTCCGGACGTTACGATATTAAAACTATTAGCCAAAGATTTATGGGAATTGTGACAAAATAGAATAAAAATATGATTAATGGACCGCCTAGTGCCAAACATAATAATTAATGGGATCTATAAAGTATGTTGCTGAGATTTGTTGGTTGGCACAAAACAAATGTGGCGCCGTGCATCTTGTCCGCTTATTAATTCCGATTTCAAAATATTAAGACATCCGTTATTCATAAATGTTAGAAAGTCAAAAATGCAGTATTATTAATAATGCTAGTCAAGTCGCCATGATGGATGTTCATGAAAATTAATTTAACGAAATGTCCGAACTATTTTAACTAATGACCGGATTCATAATGCAGCATTCTTTTTGTATCGTAAACAACGAACGCTCTGTCCGAATTTAAACATATTGAACAAGTGCATTGCATTGACCAACATGATAATAGCAATACCACGTATCTGCATATTGCTCACATAGCTGAAGATTTTTTTTTATTATTATGTAAAAAATTGTAATTAAAGTTTTTAGATGTTGCATGCTTACTATAAAGGTGTATCTATATTTTCACAATGATAAGATAAGTATAACTGTTTATCTGAAATTTACATAATTTACGATTAGATACGTCCTTACGTTGTTAAGCATGCGATGTTATATTAATGTTATCCAGATTGTATTTTTTTTAAATATCTCATTTCATTTAAGTATAACTAAAAATTCTTTTCCCTCATTTGATCCATCTCCATAGCAATCTACGACTCTTGGGTCACATGCGTCCGAAATGATATTTTTGTGCGGTCCATTCTTCTCATTCGATCATCGATAGTAAAATTAGAAAACGATTTATTTTTGTGTTAAATTTCTTGGTCATTATTTTTAATGTCAAAAAATAATTTCTTACCTGCGGCCCACTTTTCATTTTAGATTTCACATCTGGCCTTTCAGTAAAAAAATGCCCATGTCTGATGACTTAACCATTTAATTTATATTCATTAAATTACTTTTTTCAATTTATTTACGATTGATTTTTAATCATATCGTGAAATAAAAAAATAAATATTTGGAGATAAAAGTTATAATGCATACAAGATACCATTTTTAAATTGAATAGAATATTAATTTAAAATTGTGTATCTTTCGTACTTCCAACGACTTATTAAAATTGAGTAAATTGATTACTAAACGCAAGCAAAAATTCATCGAAAACTAATCACTATTTTTGCTTAAGCAACCAGCTAGCTGGCAAACAGTTTTGCATAATATGCACATTTTATGTTTACTCGAACTGTATTCCATTCGAAACAATTTATTATGTAATAATTAATGTTTGTTTGTTCGTACTCTATATGCTGCCAAACCGCTGATCTGATTGCAATAAAACTTCGACAAACTTTTTGCTTACACTTTCGGGAAGATTATAGGCATATAAAATTAACTTACAGTCGGTCTTAAATATAAAAATCAATGTTTGTATGTCTGCCATACCGTTCATGCAACTTGCGCGAAGGCAAACGTCAAACAGATATGCACTTCAATAAACATAATTAGACCACAAACATTGCCTTTCTTTGTGTGGCATTGCAACTAGGGCTTATACAAAAACCGACTTTTGAAAAAACCGGTTTTCGAATGTCAATATAGTTCGAAAACCGGTTTTCGAGGTTTAAAAAAATGGTTAATTCAATAAAAATAGCGAGAAAGGGTTATTTTTTTATGTTGTTTATTTATATACATACACAATAAGAAATTATTTGGTGTTACTCTTCAGAAAATATGATTTAAGAAAACACAAAGCGTCCACTGATCGTTTTGTATCAAAATTTCCTGAAATCGAAAATACCCTTTCGCTGGGTAATGATGTGGGCCATATGGTCTTTCAGCCATCAAATAAAAGATCAAATTTTCTGTCTTTTTGTTTATTGACTCGTTTATGGAAAATTTGGCACAACCGGTTACGGAGTTGAAAAACCGGTTTTCGAATGTCACAAATTTAGCAAAAAAAACGGTTTTTAAAACCGGTTTTTTAAAACCGACAAGCCCTAATTGCAACGCTTGCGGGAACCGGCTAGTAATAATTAAAAATACTAGCTGTAAGCCCGTTGACCTCAACGGGAGGATTTTTGTTGCATTTTTAAGTAGTCAGAAAATTACAAACCTATTTATTGAATAAGCCAGAGATTCTAAAAATAAAATAAATATATCGGGGCATATATCGACAGCCCTGCCCTGTAGTATTTAAATTGTAAATTATTAAATCTTTGGAATAATGTTCAAGTTTGCTAACAATCATTTTTCATAGTAGCATAAATCGATCTCGGCGCATATATCGACAGCCCTGCAGTTTTTAAATTGTAAATTATAAAATTTTTGGAATAATGTTCAAGGTTGCTAACAATCATTTTTCGTAGTATATATTTTATTTAACTAATTTTCAAGTACGCTAACAAAAATATTTCGTAGAAAAAGAAAAAGACCCGAGGACATCAGTACGCACACATTTGTGAATTGTTAAATGTGATTTGTGAAAAGTGATTATTTTATCGACTATTAATATATAGATTTTGTAATTTTTAGAATAATCTAATATTCTAATTTTTAGAATAATTTAATATCTACTTTTTTTTCACTTCAATGGAATGTGAGAAAAAAGTCGGAAAATAAATGGGCAAAGAATAAAATTATATTTATATAAAAAATGCAATTTTCACATGCAAAATATTATAAATTAATTGGACATTTTATCAAAACAAAATTATCAAAATTTTGACTTATTCTCCAAATAGAACTTGTTTTTTAGAATATATATATATAATGATTTTTACTGACGTTATTTTATAACTCATACTGAAACTATGCTTTCGCCAACAACTAACTATACCACGTATGTACCTAGATTAAAAACAAATCTTGAAATAATTGCGTCTTATATTTATTTTTTGAAAAACATATTTCGCTAGTCAATCGGATTTTGTTATTTTGGTAGCATTTATTTTCATACGATCAAGATGTACTGTGATTTAAAAAGAAAATTTTCAAAAAAAAAAAATGTTATAAACCCAAAAAGAAGCGCTCTAGGCTAGATTCGAACCAAGTTCCTACAGATTACCAGCCGAGCGGCTTACCGCTAGGGTACAGAGGAATAAAGAAATGTTCGTAAAATAAAATATATAATATGCAAGGTTCCAATTTCAAACGAAATTTAATATATAGTTTCTATTTTTATCGCTGCCGATAATTGTGACGTTAGCTCTCATTGTTTGACATATCGTTCCATTTTCAAATTTTTATTTTAAATACACTATTTTTATCGCCTTGATATTTATGACGTTAGCTCAGTTGATAGAGAGCTCGACTGGTAATCCAGAGTTCTGTGTTCGATCCACGGTCGCGGCGTTTTTTTGTATGAAATTTTTTCAGCGATTTGATTTGTTTCGTCAAATAATAAACAGTGTATTGGGAAAATATGTCTTTAGTATGAATAAAAAAAATAATTAATGGCGACAGCGGGGCAGGATTGGGGGGGGGGGAGGAGGACCGTCTTTCTTGACGTCATCGAAAAGGCGAAATCGCGACCATATACAAACGAAAAAAGTATGTATTTAGTATGAATAAAAAAATGGATGACAGCGGGGTTGGGGCGGAGGAAGGGGGAGGGAAAATCGGGGACAATTTACAGACGGACGGACGGACGGACGGACATTATCGACTATTAATATATAGAGTTTAGATCATAAGAAATTCTTGCTAATTTGAAAAAAGAATAAATGCACTTTATATTACAGATTGTTTTCTTAAGAGTTATTGCAAATGTATTAGAGTTGAAACCATCTCTTTTATTTCAAGTAAAAAAGAGAGACAGAAAATATCACTAAATTTCGGAATATTTTTGATCGGACCTGCAGACTGCCCATTCTATTCGAAATTCAAATGACTAAAGCAGAGTTGTATTCCATAAGATTAGAAGAATTTTAAAAATGTTTTCTAATGCGTTTAGTGCATACAAAATGGAGATAAAATTTTCGAACACATGCGTCAATGTTTGAAATGAAGTCAAATTCGTATCTTAATGGCTGAAGCATTTAGTTATGTTATGTGGTTATGCGATTTCGGAAGCAGTTAGTGACACATTGAATGTGTATGTTTGTGATATATTTGTTTTAAAATAAAATGAGGCCAGTAAATATTCAGTGGCGTAAAAAATAGTCATGCAGATAGTTCAGATTGTCAAATGTCAACCTTTGGTATTTCCGCATCACGCGTCAGATATAAGGGACTGGAAATAACGGAAGAATGTCAATCAATACCGGTAATCACAAAAATGTATGTTTTTACATAAAATGAAATTCTTTCAAGTCAATCAATAAATTGAAAATATTGTATGCGGTTGTCGTGTTTCGAAAACTTACATGAGTAAATCTCAAAAACATCCATATTGAAAAATAGTAGAGATTGAACGAAAAATTAGACTGCTAATGTAAATTAATTTACTGTTTGCGAATCCCTAATAAACAATTTCGTAAGCCTGAGTGTTTTCGTTTCCTTCCATCTGTTTGTAGCTGATTGATTATCTATATATTAATAGTCTATAAAATAATCACAAATCACAAATAATCACAAATATGTTCGTACTAATGTCCTCGGGTCTTTTTCTTCTTCTACGAAATATATTTGTTAGCGTACTTGAAAATTAGTTGAATAATATATATATTGTATATATTTTATATAATAGAGGTCTTTTTCTGATATATATAATAGAGTTATATTTTTGCTACTACGAAAAATAATTGTTAGCAAACTTAAACATTATTCCAAAAATTGAATAATTTACAATTTAAATACTGCAGGGCTGTCGATATATGCCTCGAGGTATATTTCTGCTACTACGAAAAATGATTGTTAGCTAACTTAAACATTATTCAAAAAATTAAATAATTTACAATTTAAATACTGCAGGGCAGGGCTGTCGATATATGCCACGAGATATATTTCTTTTACTTTTAGAATATCTGGCTTATTCAATAAATAGGTTTGTAA
This sequence comes from Himalopsyche anomala, assembly GCA_031772345.1. NCBI lineage: Eukaryota > Metazoa > Arthropoda > Insecta > Trichoptera > Rhyacophilidae > Himalopsyche > Himalopsyche anomala. Next base: position 6,304,403 of record CM062827.1, read on the forward strand.
TTTAATTTTTACGCCAGTAAATTTTCTGACTACTTAAAAATGTAACAAAAATCCCCCCGTTGAGGTCAACGGGCTTACAGTTAGTTCATAATTAATGTTCGTTTTAATTGATTTTCATTAGTGCTGATTTATTTTTCGGGTCATCATGTATTTAAATTAAATATTTCTCACAATAAATGAAATTCGCTTAGAAAAAATTACGGTCATTGTGAAAATATTACACAGACTCTAGATCACGGGTCCCAACCTGGGGGTCGCGAAGGGTTTTCTGGGGGGTCGCCAACTTTTTTCGATTTTGGATATGAACAACAAAAGGAGTTTCGTTTAGCAAATCGAGGATTTCAAATTCCCCAGTGAACTAAAAAAAAAGGAGATTTGGAGACAATCCAGGGAAAAAGTATAGCAAATTGAGGATTTCAAATTCCTCGGGGGTCCCCTAGTCACATGGTTTTTATAAAAAGGGGTCGCCACCCGAAAAAGGTTTGGAACCAATGCTCTAGATACATATCTCAAGTGATTTGAAAGCATTTTTTTCTTAAATAAAAACAGATACAATAAAAACATTGAATTTTATTTTTGATATCACAAATTAATTTTTATACGTCAAGTAAACCTATATACCATTATTTTTAAAATTTCAGTATACTTTTTTACATAGCGTTGTGAAGAACGTATCCAATGTAGAAAAAGAGAGTCCAATACTCGCTCCAATACTCGCAAATATTCGCTCCCTATATGGAGCATATGGCCGCCACACGGCACCTCCATGTTTCCCTGTCTCCCGCCAATTGCTTTGCTTCCTCCCATGATATGCCAGCATCCCTCAGTTCCGCCGAGTACATCCTATGGATAGTACCCGACGGACGTCCGAGACGCCGGAATCCCACCGGTCGAAAGAAGAGGCAGGCAGGATTGAGGCTTTACGGAGGCATCCGCAGCACGTGACCCAGCCAGTTCCAACGTCTCTCCCTTATCTCTGAATTCTTCACAAAATCAAACCACCTCACCCCCGTTATCCGACGCAAGCATCTGTTCTAGAAGCTCAGTAAACGGTTTTTCTGAGTCTTCGTCAGGTGCCATGATTCGCAACCGTAAAGCAGTACCGGCAGAATGCAAGCATTGAATAAGTGGCATTTGGTTTTAATCGAGTACAGCTGTGTGTCCCAGACAGTCCGGATTGAGTTGAATGTGGCTCCAGCCATTCCTAAGCGAATGGCGAGCTCCTTTTTAGATTGTCAAAAATAGATTGTCGAAAATCAGACATCATTTTTAAAATAAAAAAATAAGAACTACACATTGTATGCAAATGCTCGCTAACGATATTTCCGCCCGACGAGTCCATATATTAATATATTTTTAACTTCAGATATTTTTCCCAGGATATTGTTATATCGTTACTTTAAGACTATATATATCATTTAAAGATGTCGTTAATAGTATTTCACACATGTGTTTTCTGTTTTAAAACGCTGAGAAAATGGACTGCATAGGAATGAATCATAAAATAATGGCTGCAGTTAGTGAAATAAGTGTATTATTCCACTTTTATTCTCTGTTAACATTCTTCCGGTTAATTAATTGCACTTATAGCTGTTTTCACATGTAGTGCTCTATGTTTTCTATATTCTGCATATTTTTCTAAAATAAATAATATATCCATGATAATTAAATTTTTTACCAAATTACGTATATACATTCACTCAAGTTTTTCAAGTCCATCCGTGCACTTTAACGCCTGAAGATACCGAAAGGCGAAACCCGGGTCGTTAGTGGCAAAACGTGTGTGAATGTACATAATTTTCACAAATCAAATGTAATATTGAAATTCCACGAAGCACATCCAGTCGAAATCTTAAATCTTAACACATGCTTATTAATAATTTGTTGTAACTTTCTCGTTCAAATAACATGTGTGGAGAGTGCGAAGAAAAAAAGATGGGCCTAGAAAACAATTAGTTATTAGGTAATCGCTCTCTCAGCGCATGTTTTTAAACCAATAAATAAATTATTTAAAATTGTATAGAATAGTAAAGATTCTTTCAGCGAAAGAAAATCGTCAACTGATGAACATACTATCAGGGTCCAAAAAGATAACAAACACCAATCTCAATATACATACATATTTTTAAAATATTGTATCAATACTGCGTATGTTTAAAAAATAACTTCTGCTTCTTAGTATCTCGTTAATTTTCCTTAAAAGTTACATTAAAATATTGTTTTTAAATAACTTATTAGATATTTAAAATTTTAATCTTAACATACGAAGTAAATTTTAAGGATTAATAATTAGTCAGAAGATGCTTCTCGACGATGAGTGAAAATACGACGGTGACATAATTCTTGCAGTACTCCTATTTCTCGATATACTTTTAAAATACTTACAAAAATAAATTCCTACCAAATTATAGCTGAACATTGTTAATAAGTTGTTTTACTGGCATTCATAGAATCATAATATCACTCTTTCTTCATAAATTGAAGTAGGTAATGAAGATATCTAGTGGGCGATGACAAAAGTATCATATGTATATAAATTTGGATACATTTAAATCACCCTGACAATCAGTGGACACTTTTAGTATTCGGATAAAGCTGTTGAAATCCTTTTTTATGGCTTAAACTTTAAACTAAACTGAGAATTTCTTTATTTTGTCAGTAAGGCGTGTTAGGTTTCAAATAATGATTCTGGTTTGTTTATTGTCAACACTAAATTCACATAATAAAATACTCTTTGATATCAGTACTATCTTACTGCAATTATTTATTATGTTTAAAAATAATAACAATTATATATTTGAATCATTTTTATTAAGTCACTGCCAGTGCTTTTTTCCCATGTAACGCGGTGGAACGGCGTTCCGGCACATTTTCTCTCGGCATTTTTGATGTTTCAAATTGATATTAGCAAAAAAATATTTTTCATGTTCTGATTTGAAAATTTTTGATTTTTGAATCTTATATTGATGTGACGCATTATGAGAATTGTCAGAACTACGTTTAGACATACAAGATCTTAAATGTAAAATTTGACATCAGGCGTGGGAAACCTGCGGCCTTTTGGATACTCTGGTGCGGCCTTCTGGCCAATTCTGTAGTTCTGTATTTTTTTGTAAATTAAGACCTAAAAAAAGGTTCCACGCTGGTAATTTTTGGGAAATCCGCAAATTTCTGAGCTTTAAAAATTGGCATGATTTTTTTTCCGGCAAAAGATTCCCCAGTCAACGTTTACTGCGGCCTACTCGAATCAGAAAAATGAATGCGGCTTTAAGAGAAGAAAAGGTTCCACACCCCTGCTTTAGATATTACTTAAACGTCTTATTTAAGTAACTTCAGTTAATACACATTGCAATAGTGTTATCTTCGTAAAATAAAAATGTGTAATTCACTAAAACACCAAGTAAAGACGTTATTTTACTTAAAGGTTCTAGAAAAAAGTTTTACCATTTTACTCGTTGACTCAGATCACCTCTCGAGGTTTCATTAGTATATTGTGACTCGTTCTTAATGAAATCTGTCAATTAATATGAAGACCTGAGAGTCTATCTAATAGTCGGCCAGTTCAACGATTGAGTATGTAGCTGTGCTTATCGCGGTTTAGTTGATAGGTAATATTTTGTGATAACTCCAACCTACAGAAATAAACTATGCCCACTTTCTTAACAAACACAAATTGCTTTCCCACCGAATCCGTGCTGCAATATTAGTAACATGACAAATAAAACAGTCGAATAAATCAAAAATTCACTATCGGCGTGTGTATTTAAAATAAATTGTTCGTGTAAATTTTTAACGCCGTATTTTATTACTTGTATAATACGACATCGGCCACAAAAGAAATATCTTTTCATTATGGATTCATACATTTATTTGATGATCCCCGCCCACTGCACAGAATCATAAGTTCCACGTCCATGTTTCGTTTCGTTGTCGGTGAAAAGTTTCGCCTCGCTGTGAAATATTCATTCTGTAAGTGATGGTTCCGTTTTGAATACGGCCGGAATGTTTTATAGAAATGCCGTACATAATCCGGCTTTTCGCTACACGTACAGAATGTCCAGAAATAGGCATACCTATATTCGGCCACTCTATTAATTTTCAACGGCCAATTCAGAAGTTACCGTCCGTGAGTTAATGCCGTAACGTCTATGAAAGAGACATTACCGAATGAAAAACAATACTACATTTAAAACATTATACAGTAAAACCCCCATTTACGCGAAAGTCGGAACCGCGTGATTGGGAGTCACGTAATTGGTGGAGTGAATCTCATACGAAATTAGGGGTTATGTTTTTTTTCGCGAAAAATGCAAAACTGCCAAAACTAAGAATAAATGAAAAAATATACATGGACGAAATATTTAGGCGCTCGCGAACGTTTAACTGTGTGCACGACACAAAAAGCCGCCCGGCTGTGCGTACAGCAGCAACGACAATGGTATACAACCGCGTAAATGGAGGAATTTGCGGCGAATATTTTCGTTCGGTGCGTAATTCGAGGTAGCGTAATTGGGCGTTCCACTGTATTTGGCAATACTATGGCTACTGTGGTCAGACTTGGTCAGAAACATGGAGATAAAAGAGCGGACTAACCAGCCCCTTATTGTGTCTAAAATAAAACGACGATGTACCTGGCTTAGACATGCGCTGTGGATACCCCAAGAGAGTCTGAACCCTGTCTATCTCTCCTACCAACTGTATTGATTCTCGACATCATAGAAGGCCACTGATGACCATCCATATGATGTTCTTGGCAGAGCTACGGGACACTGGGATGACTTGGGAGGAAGCAGAGGTTTGCGGGGTGTAGAGAATCTAAGAGGAACAGTGTAGTGGCTATTTATGTAATTCTTATATAATATTATTTAATTATCTGGAACTGTATTTTTTAAATCGAATTATTGTTTTCTGTTCGGAGGCATGTATATTTGTGATGTCGAGAAATTCTCTCCTTTCCTTCAAATCATAAAATAACGAGGCGTAACGAGAACGATTAGCTAACAACTGGTCCGGTTTTTACTCTATCTTTTCTTCCTTAAAAATAGAGATTCTGCAACTGAGTAACAAACGATAAGAAAGTAGAAAAACTGTTTCTCCATTAGGAGGCCGTATGCTTCATATTGGGAACAGACATGGATTTAAAAAGAAAAGTACGCTAATTGTTGGAAGGGGAATTTAATCATCAAACACATTCATGTCTATCATTAAAACTAGATAAATCTTTATGCGTTATCATAGTCAAGAAATGCACAATATAGATGTTTTGTTTTTGCTTGTCTTACATGTAGAAATTAAACGTCATTTTAGGATGATATGGAAGCAATCTACAAATGAATCTGATTATTTATAATAAAGTACGTTTGTATTTTTTGAATTAAAACATTAAAAAAATATTATATAATATAAAACTCTCATGTTCATTAAAAATTACAATGATTCTCAACGGCACAATAAATCTTCGCGTACATCATAATAATAATAATCAGAAATTTTGATTTGAATAGGTGCTAAGTAGCAATCAATATTGCCCTCAGGCACGCATCAACGTCTAGTTGTTTGAGACATTGCCACAATCCTACGTGAGAGAAGCTTTATTTCTGTTCTTCAAAATATGTTTTTGTTTTCGACACTCACAGTGTGCGTGAGATAGTAGGATATGAAGAATAGCCATACGTTGAATATTATAGTTTAGTAACTGTAGTTTTGTAAATTATAGCATTAATAAAATATACATATCGTCGGCTTAGAGCACGAAGTCTATAACTGAGAAAAAAAAACCCAAAGATGAATAAACAACTTTTGAAAAAGTGATTTTATGTTATTTTAAATCACACAACTGTGACGTAAATAGAAGTTTCTAAACTCTTGCATTTAAAGAAGACATAAATTGAGTACGTTATGATATTTAACTCATGTTTAACAAAATAGCTGGTACTGACTTCTCAAACTAAGCTGACGGTATATTTTTTAAAAACAAGTCTTGAAAATATTTTTGATTCTGACCTAAAATCGACCATATTAAAGATGATTTTTATTTCACGATTTCAAACTGATTTCAAATTCTCGTGATGAGCGAAATCGGTCCTGATATTTTTTTTTATTTTTTAAATATATTTTTTTATCAACGTTATAGATATTCTCTGTATAATCTAAATATTATGCATTAAGTTTTAATGAAAGTAAGTCTTAGAAGCATAGACAAAGGATCGTCCAGCCTTCTTTCGTATGTAAAAACGCGTTATTTCCAGATCATTCTACTGAAAAAATATATGAAGGCAAACCTTTACTTTCGTTCATAATATTGGGCACTGAAAATGTGTACGAAAACTGAATTGTCGAACCAACTTAAACTTGCTTGAGCTTAAAATTTCGTATATGAATCATCTTTTTATCGAATCTTCCATGACAAAAATGTACGAAATAGCGAATTGTAATATGGAAGAACGAACGGAAATTGAGTGTAACTTGTATAGTTTTCACTTTTAGGGTGTTCACTGTCAATACTTGGTGGAAAGGCATTATATTAATAAAAACACAATATTCAAACGTCAGTTGACAATGCTCGCAATGAGCAAAACCGGTCCTGAACTTTTAAACAAACTGTAATAAAGTACAAAGGAATATTGTGTTTTTATCAATTGTATTGTTTTAACGTGAAAGTAAGTAAGGTTAATTAAATTGGCTGTAAATTCGTAGTAGGTGGTGGCAGGTGCAACGTTGGGTGCACTGGAGAGAGAGAGAGAGATCTGGTTCTAGTGAGACTGTAAATTTTTGTTTTTCTTTCAAAGCGCGTTTAAAACAAGTATTTGATCAATTCTTTGTTACTGCCTGTTTTAAATAAATTGAATAAATTTATTTTATTCTATTTTAATTTTACACAAGAGTCTTTATATGGATACATGTATATATAATCGTATTATGGAGCTGATTCGATAAAATCAATATTTATTATCCACGTATTCCTTAAAAGGAATGGTCACCTTCGTATAAATGTATGAATTATGTGAACTGGAAGCTTTCAACTTAACTTTCTCACCTCAATTTTGGTCGACCGATTCATTTCATATTCCATATTAGTTAAATATATTCGAAATTTATTTTAAACGCCTTGGCACGGAAATTATTTATGAACATTTCGTTTTCAAATGGCATCAAATAATCTCAGTTGTGCATTTTCGTATTTATTATAATAAAATTTCGAAAGTTGATATATAAAATTGTATATGCGCAGTGCATGGATTGCGGCTTATTAATTGGTAACCCCTGTCAACGACAAACACCAACAAATTTTTAATTTATATTTCCTTCATTCGTTTTAAATTAAAATACAAAACATATTTCGCTTTAAATATATATATACAAATAGCGGTTTTGTGTAATAAATAATATCAAATTTATAAATATTTCAAGTCAAATAAATATGTTTTAAATTGTGACGTACTTATGTTTTAGCTTTTAACTTATTTGTCATGTTTAATTTTTTATTAAAAAAAAAACATTCAACATAAGTGACATCTGTTACATCGTTGTAGCATTACAATTTAAATAAGGAACAAAAAATATTTTTTATGTAAAAATGTGTGTGCCAACCAATATTATTACTAATGTTATTTTTTCTTTCTATGTGTATTAAAATTATGTTCTGTAAATTTATGAATTTATATTTAATTTTCTATCAAAGTTGTAATACATATGAGATAGATATCTACATCAATAGCCCCATTGATAAAATACCAAATCTATCAAAAATGAAATAATTAATTACGTGACTTTTTTAGGAATGTTATTTTTTATGTTAATTCGTAAGAATAAATACAAAAACTTTAAATACAAAAATTATAAAAGAATCTTTTACATCAACAATCATGCGGAAATACAATGAAAATATATTTTAAGTTTTATTTAGAATTGATAGGTCTTATTTATTGTTCAACAGTTATAATTGTATTGGCATTTACTTGGTAGAACTCCATTGTCATAATGTGGAAAATAGCAATGTATCTAAATTTGAATCGATCAAATTATGCACATTCACACAAATTTTGATACTAACGGGCCGGGTTTCGCCTTTCGGCATTTTCAGGCGTTCAAGTGCACGGATGAATTTGAACTGACGCTTAGTACTATAGAGTTCAGCCAATCTTGGTGTACTAGCAATATTGATATAATTTAAGATTTCGACTGAAGGTTCTTGGTGGAATTTCAATATTAAATTTGAACAGTTTCTCATCTAAAGATGCCGAAAGGCGAAACCCGGGTCGTTAGTGACAAAATTTGTGTGAATGTATATAATTTGAACGATTCAAATTTAATATTGAAATTCCACTAAGCACTTTCAGTCGAAATCTTAAATTATAGCAAAGTATTTAGTTCTACAATTTTTTTTTTTAGTTCTGATGAAGGTATGTACACATTAAAATAATTATCAACTTAGTAAAGAAAATATTATTTGTCGAACAAAAATACTTCGCTATTTTTCGCTTTATTACTATAGTTATTATTTTAACTTTTTTCCTGCCTATTCTACTTATACATATTACTCAGAACATTAATGGGGAATATTTGAGCGCCATATACCTTCGTTTAATTACTTGTAAGGTTAAATTAAATAACTTCAATTAGATGATGTGTGTACATCATCTAATTGAAGTTATGTTACTTTGTAAATTCATAGACACAATGAAACGAAAAAAGTTGTATTCAGTCATACGGCATTGGCGGATCCAAGGGGGAGGCCATGAGGGCCATGCCCCCCCCTGAGGATAATTTATTTTCTATTTTATTAAAACTTTATTGTGAAATAGGCTCCTTAATCGTTTAGTTTACTTTATTTTGTAGAATACATACTTAATAATAACATAATTATGTATTGACTATTTTAATACAGATATATTAGCTTAAAATCATTTATTTTTTAATGTATTATGTATGTATCATGTTTATTTTCAAATTTAATGGCCCCCTCCTGGGACAATTTCTGGATCCGCCAATGTCATACGTCCGCATTTGAGGTTAACTGGGCTAGAAGGTCGTAAGTCTCTCACATCTGGCTTAGTATTGTGTAAATATTCAATTTTGGTTTTATGAAAAGGCATTTGCGATAAATAACGTTTATCAACAGGACTAAATCCAGTTAATAATTTGTTATATAGTAAAATTTTACATTTTACCATCGTTTTCTTTTTTTACGTTAAGTTTCTTTTTCAGTGTCGGTTGATTTTATATGAAGGTTCGAAAAACAAATGCGTCAGTTTACGTTATTTTTAAACGTTCCCAAATCAATTAAAACGTTTTTTTCGTTGTATTATCTTGCCATTTTTAATATAATTTATATTGTTTTCTGAAACCCGTTTAATAACTGCCTTGTTGTACAGGAGTATGATATTGATAACTGACACTTTTTTTTACGAAACCTATTTTGATTATCTAAAAATGTACACGTTAGTGGAGGGGAACCTGCGGTCTTTTGACATGATCGAAATATTCACTTTGACAAAAAATTATACGCAAGCGTTTGAAAAAAGGGCGTAATTAACCTATTATATGTTCGACAGTCGAAAAAAATTGGGGAGGTGTGAACGTTTTTTTTTCTGCGGAATATGTTGAATTATATACATAAATGTGGTCTTTAGAAATTAAAAGGTTCCCCACCCCTGCGTTAGAGCCTTGTTAAAGAAATGACATTTCGAAAAAAAAGAGACTTCCATCTTTCTTTTCAGAGTCCTCCTATAATCTATGAACCCATTCGGTAAAGAATAATAAAAATAATTTGAATAATCAATCACACGGTAACCAACACCAACATCAGCAGCTGCAACGAATATATTCGTCGATGCTCGTGCACGTTCGCGTTCGTCCGCGATGTTTGGGCCGAGTTTTGTAATTGACTTTTAATGGAATAATAAACGTCAATTAATTATTATCAGCGCAGTTGGGAGTTTGGGAATCGTCATAAAATTTTAATTATCTCTCAAAGTTGAAGAAACGCTTATTTCCATAAAGTGTTCGGCTTAGAATTTTGATTTTATCTGTACAGTAATAATATCCGAAGCGCCTGGGAGCTAATTTCGACGCACTCTAATGAAGATTTATTTTACAAATTTGTACGGTGTTTTCATACGAATGTTCACTATATGATAATCTCTTAAAATATGATGCCTACCGCATTTAAACGCCTTTTTTAAATTAGTCGGAAATCGATAATATATACTACGAGTTCATACGAAAATAACTGCATAGTTAATTAAATATCTAATAACGTTTTTAAAATAACTTGTTTATTTCTAATTATAATAAACCAATTATGCGAATATGTTATAACGGAATAGTTGACAAGCGACATATAGAATTTTTAATTAAAATTAAGCACATTTTTTCTTTTTTTAAGTAATTTCTTCGTATCGTGTGAATAGATATTTTTATCCGTAAAGACATGACCGGCGCTAGAAATTTGGCCGCCCTGATAATATTCGAATTATAAAAAATCACTTAGGTACTTAGATATTTGGAGGCATCTTCAGATCTCTCCAGATTAACCGCTACAAGCGATCGCCTGCTCCGCTTGTACGTAACCTCAGCACTGGGTGATGGTAATATTGGTTGTAAATACTTCAAAATGCTGGAAATTGTAAGGATAATATACATAGAATAACAGTACATAATTTTTATTAGCTTTATAAAAGCTTCCCCTCACCATTCAATCCTTAATCATACTATATCTGTTTCAAAATTAAAAGTTGTCTCATTAATGCCATTAACTATCATTCTTGCTCATTATTATTTAATTATTTTTCGTGTAGTTATACCAATTCAATGTATTTAATTAACCTTTATTAATATCTTTATATATTTAATTATTATTATTGTTGCCTATCAAATTGTGCCTAAAAACATGTATCCTAACTGTATCATTGAGGAGATATCGTCTTCGGTGTGATGCAGAAAGGAAAACAAGTTTATCGAAAAAAAAAAAAAAGCTTTATAAAAAATCTTCAAAGTACAAATAGTCACTTTGAAGTAGCTAGAGCCACTTTTAACTCAATGTGGACTGTCTCATGATTAAAACCAAATGACATTTTTTTAACGCTTGTATTTTACCGCTTTACGGTAGCGAATCATGACACATGATGAAGATTCAGAAAATCGTATACTGAGCGAGAATAAATGCTCGTATCAGATAGATATAGGGGCGAGGTGATTTCGTGATGAATTCAAAAATTAAGGAAAGTACAAGATAACGCATTGTTCCATCAGTGTTCATAGAGAGAGGTTGGGACTGGCTGGGAAACGTACTTTGGAATCCTCCTAAGTAATTCAACCTGCTTGACTCTTCTTCAGATTCCAGCGTCTTGGACGATCTTTGGATATCCAGGATGTACTTAGCGAAGCTTAATAATGCTGGCATGTCATAGGAGGAGCAAAGCACTTAGTGGAAGACAGGAAACCATGAAGGTGCTTGTTGGCTGCCATTATTACTATATGCAAATATGAATAAAGGAAGGCAAATTTAATACGTTTCTAATTGTTTATATCTACATACATACTAATCTACTATCTATCAAGTTTTCAACAAAGTGAATGTAGTTATTAAGCCTAATGTTTTTATGTTTAATATTAATTATATTTTATTTTTATCAAATTGCATTGAAAATAAATGAATGTGTTCTTTAAGAGAAAAAGTTTTTAAAAAATAATTGAATAATCGTAATAAAACTGTAGTCATGATCTATATTATTGCAAAAAACGTGAAAACACACGGTTCTGAACACTAATGCATTTACAATGGCTTAAGGTATAATTTGTTGCACGGTCTGTAATTATCACTCATTCAGATACCGTATATTCTTTTTTTCATTTCCAGCGAAGTGGATATATTTTTTTATTAACTGCTTTTTGTTAAAGGGATTAATTGCCCCTCATAAAAGGTATGCCGAGCTTTTTTATTAGCCTGAAACGTCTGCACAGCGCGTATCAGATCAAAAGCTCCCCGCCGATACTTAAAAATATTGCTTTTTTATGATACGCAGAAGCTTTGGGACAGTTTCAATTTTAACGAGTATTAAAATTAACTGATTTCGAATTATTTTTTGATGAACGAGTAAATTTTTATCCTTCAAACATCGGATAAGAATTAATCACGCCAACTGTGGAAGGCGAGTTTGATAATAACCAGTAAAGGATTAAGCACTTTGGAGGCCTCAAGCGCAATACATTTTGGAGGCCCTGTTTTTCGAACGACATAAAAGTGCTGCAAAACTCTTCGTGAATAATAATGAATTTTGAAAACAGAAATTAAAATATAAGAGTGATGCTATCTTTGAGGCCCCCAAGATTTGGAGGCCCCAAGCGCGCGCCTTTTGCGCTTATGGGGCAATCCGCTAGTGATAATAACATATTTTAATGTTTTTTTCATATCTGTTTTTAATTTATTGGTTTTGTTTATGGAGTATTTGCATGTAAGAGATGAGTACAGTGCGCCAACATCATTAACTATTATATTATTTAATATGCACTAACTCTTCTACCGCGTATGCCCGCTATACAAGTCATAATTAGAATATCTAATTCCGGGATACCGGATCCCGAAATCCCGAGATTGTGACAGTACTAATCCCGGGATTTCAGGATTAAGAAAATTACAGAAAATGGAACTTGGAAGAGCTAAATACAAAAAAGCGATTGTGCTGTTAATATTGGAAAATCCCGTAAATTCCTGGGTTTTTGAAATCGACAAGAAAAAAAAATTCAATCCCGAATCCTAATTTATACACGATTTTATGTTGAATGTTCAATCTCGAGATTGAAAAATTGTCAATTCCGAAATCCCGGGATCGCAAAGAGGGTCCGGGATTACATACTCTAGTCATAAGGCGCGGAGAATCGAGCCTCGTAAATTCAGTGGCGGTCGGTCAATGTGGCATTGGATCAATGCACCCCTTGTATATGCAGAGACGGTTATATTTCATGAAATAATATTCAAACATAACATGTATACTATTCACTCATTTTAAATTCTTCATGTATTTATTGTTTATAATTCATAAATATTAAACATTGTATATAACAAATAAATATATAGACAATAAAAACACGAAGAATTTAAAATGAGTGAATGGTATAAATGTTTTGTTTGAATATTATTTCATGAAATATAACCGTCCCTGCATATACAAGGGGTGCATTGATTCAATGCCAGATTGACCGTTCGCCACTGCTATTAATACTGTTAACTGTTTTAAAAATGCTCATTTGAAAATACGGTTGGATTAACAGGAAAAAAATATGTTTATACTATTAAACAGATATTAATAATATCAATTATTTTCTTAAGAAATTTAGTCTAAAAAGTTTTAAAAATTCACGTACAAACGTTTTTTTCTTCATATTTTTTAATGCGGGCAATGCGTTACTAAAGAAATCACGCGCAGATAATTGATTTTGACGCCAACGATAAATAAATTCCCAGTTGAATATTAAAACCAATCGGAGACAAATCGCGACCCGACAACTGCAAGGTTTTAAGTGAAAAAAGTAACAATTAGATAGCCTTCTAAGAACAATTGAAGGTATTTATCGTCTCTTTTGTTTCGCCAAAAATCTACACTTGGTAGATCTCTGATTACGAATTAATGACGTTAGTTCTGTATCACGTTTCCTTTTTTTTGTAAAGGAATATTTTATGATCTCAAGACAGAGCTTCGAAAGCTCGATATCTTAAAACAGATCGAGAATTAAAACCCTGTCGGGAATCTTCGGTCACTAAGCGAAGTTTTTAGTGTTAAGTTATAGAACCTGAATGAGTTGAAAACAACCATTTTTTAAAGATTTTATTACGTTATATATTTTAATACCTTTGTTTTAAAGAGCATTTTAAATGAAAAAAATAAAATGAGATAGTTGTAAGAATCTCTTTTTAACATATGTTATTTATTGAAATATAATTACTATTTTGTTTTTAATTCTACAAATATGGTTTTATTTATTATGGTTGATAGATATTTTGTCTTATAACCCTCATTAGTACTTTGTTTAAACTTATATTAACATGCTGTATATTAATTTAAAGTTAAAAACAAGTTTTGATGTAAGCATAAGCCGGAATAGTTATTAACAGGGCTGTCGAGTCGGAGTTGGAGTCGGAGTCGCGGTATTTTACCAATTAAGTTCTACCAATTCAATCAATAAAATATATTACCGTTAACAAACGACACTTGCAGACAATTCGTCTTATACACTAAACGGTTAAAGGAAACGTAGTTAGAAATCCAAGACACTTACGATTTTTTCTCAATATTATTTGTCTATGGCCGCAGAATCATTTCATATCTCCATAAGATTAAGACGTTGTATAAAAAAATACCAACATGTTTGTTTTGTAAGTTAATGATTCAACCAATCAGTTAGCTGTGTGGAAATTTCAAAGGCTGCGCGGACCGACCAAATATTAATTGAACAACTGTCTTGTTGCAACAAATCATATTACAGACTTTACACTGAAATAATAAGTCAACCGAGTCAAAGTCATCGTTCAATGATATATAATCCTAAAGAATGAATCGAAAACTGTCATCTGCTTTGCTCTTAAAGATTATTAAAAACATTTGAAAATAAATACATGAGACTAAACTATTTCATGAACATAACCTAGAATCGAAACAAAGTACACCTATTAATCTCCTAACCGAGGCAAAGTTTATCCAACGCCTGTCCCATCTTATCTGAAGTTGTTTTAGCGTGTATAATATTTACATACTTATCCTAGAGTCAGTCGAATGCTGCAGGCATCATACCACAAGAATGGGAAACTTGATCTCACTCTGAGCAAACTTGCAAATAGATTTCAGAGAATCCTCCTTGCTTAGATTGGAAGTGACTTCTTATTAACACTAACCAGTGTTGTGTTTATAATTGGGTGCACTTGAAAATTTATCACTTATGATCGTGATCAATAAATTGCGGCTATGCATCATTATTTTTCACGTACACGAATAAATAATAAAAAAAGATTGTCATATCTAGCGGATTTGATTTGAAGAGTTTTATTCATTTTTTTATATCCATGTCTGCTAACAATTTGAAGCAAATGGCATCCCGACACATGAATAATTATTGTATCAACTTTTCAATATATCTCGTTCACGATTCCATGCATTGACTCGTTCAATAAAATGCTGTTTTTCCTAGATTCTTGATCTGAGTCGACTATTATTACATTAGATTTGTTTTCATAATCTGACGGATAATTATTTCTCTCTACGATAACGGACAAACTTCTGTGTTGCATTTATTAAGTGGATTAAATACACTTTCAGCTCTCTGGTTTTGATAAAGTTTATAGCCGAAACGTGCTATTTAACGAATTCAATAAATGTATTAACATGAGTCGTAATTGTTATTCTGAATGCACTTAACCAATTTGTGTGAAATAAGTAAATGAAACACACTGCCGTACTCACCGAAAGGCAAGCCGGCGATGGTAGGAAGTAGAAAAAAAATTCAGCTTTACGAAATTATGCGTTTATTTAGGGATTCACAAACATTTTATTTAAAATCATACAAAAAATTTTACAAATGGGATTTAAATTACAACAACCAAAATCGCCGAAATTAATAGAGAATGACATTACAAAAAAACAAACTAATTTTAGCAAAATTTTGTCGCCCGCGCCGGCTTTTTAATTACTACATCGAAATACGTCTTTTCAAATCGACGGCTCACACAAGAAGGAAGATCCTTATCAATTTACAATTACTCCCTCGGCTGACTGTTGAGCGTCAAAAAAAATTTGCATCGTTGCCTTTAGACAACGTTGCCAAAATAGTGTTGTCGCAAGCAAATCGCAATATCTGGAAATTATTACATATTATTTTTTTAAAGTCATTAATTAAACTAAACTTTTTACTGTCGCCTGTTGTCATTACAAAAGGGAGAGTCAGAGCATCTGCTTATATAACTGGTACCATGTCAAAATATTAAGAAGATTCAGATCGCATGATTTTACGAAAGGTCACCATTTCTTTAGTTAGGAATATTTTTGAGAAAAAATCGCGTTAAAAGATGACTGGGTGTATTACATTAACAGGATGTTTTTAAAAATCTTTACAATTAAGCAGATATTTTGTCGGTTGTGCTGTTGGTAAAAACTATAAATATAAACATTACTTCAAACGTAAGTATATATTTTCACCATGCATTTATAAACCAAGATGAAATATTATCAACGCAATAAACCAGGTTCAACATAGTACGTTCAGGAATAGATTTTTAATGCATTTATGGAGTTAAAATGGAACAGATGTAAAAGCATTAAACGGCTTAAATGGATAAGCCTCGTGCGATATCTCAAAGCAATAAAAATACATTAGGCTCTGTGTATATTATTTAAACTGCAGTTACAATATAATTCAGACATGTTTACAAATTTATTAGATATAAGTTGCTCGGTTGGGATAATAACAGAGCTTTTGTCTGGAAGAAGGTTTTATCCAACAAACATGTTTTTTTAGTATCAAGTGTATAGATTACATATCGACTGTGGAAAGGAAAAATGACGTAATCCACAGTTTTTTTTTCAATAATCACAATGTATCCAACTTGATACACGTTCTATCAAAAGGATGTAAGCTGCAAATGCCGAACTAGTACCTAAATTTAGCTTTAAAGTTTGAAAAAAGATAGGCTTATGAAAATTTAAACCATGAAAAAAGACTGAAAAAAATCTCTTAAATCAAAATTAGATTATGTCAATAAAACACCACGTTAGAAGTCTCCGTGAACTTCAGGGTTGTGTTTATTTCATAATTTGCATATGGCCGAAAATTATCAAAACACGTTTTTTGTGCCTCCTGTAAAATTGCTATTTGTGGGTTACGTCCTTTTTCCTTTACACTGTCGATATATTAACTGGAAAAAAGTAATTGTAAAATTCATGGTTTTTTTCAAAATGTTTCAATTGATAGTTAAGCATAGCTATAATTTTAAAACAGGAATATGCACCTTATACCACTTTATTGCAATGTGATACAAATAGCCGGCTTAACACACATACGCTTTCACGTCCAATTTTGTTTTGTTTATGCTTTAAAACGTGTTTGAACCGGGAAAAGGTATTTTTAAAAAAAATATTTATGTTTTAATTTTATGCACCATCCAATGTGTGTTAAAATAAAACAGAACTTGGATTTTTAGTGAGTCATTTGATTTTTATATGAAAAAAAATTCAGCCATACCCGCTCCCTAACCGGAGCATATAGATACTCCAATATTCTTTGTCCCCTGCCAATCTTCTTGCTACCTCACATGTCATCCCAGCGACCCGTAGCTCCGTCGATTACTTCATATGGATGGTCATAAGTGGTCTTTCACGACGGTGGAGTCCATCCGGTTGGTAAAAGAGACAGACAGAATTCGCAGTACGTGTCCAAGCCAGGTTAATCGTCGCTTCTTTACTTTTGAAGTGGTAAAGGGCTGTTTAGTTCGTTCTCCTATCTCCGTGTTCCTGACAAAGTCAAACCACTGCACTCTTAGTATTCGCCGCAGGCATCTGTACAGCATACGGTATCTATGTGCTTTTGTAAGGTGCCATGACTCGAAACCGTAAAGCAGCATTGTAATGCGTAAAAATGACATAACGTATGTTTTATTTACATAAAGAACTCTCTATTCAAATTTAATCGAACAAATGTTTAGACACGCCTTATATGTGAATGAGTGTAGCGTTACAGGTGATAGAGATACTCCCTTGGCCCAGGAAATAGAAACGTATCATATTCACTCTCTCGCTCATTTTACTCGTCGGATCACTAGAGCGAGTACTGTACTTCACGCTCAGATTCTATTTTATTCAGTCAATTTCACTTTGTTGGCAGTGTACTCAGCAGTTATGAAAGAGGCACTAGTGAAACTACTTTTCTTAAAAGAAAAATAATGACTAACAATGTTATTAATAAAAAGAAATATGTTATATCCCGTAATAAAGTACGTTAAGTAAGCATTTATATGCCATTAAGCCACAGATGCATTGTTAAAAAATACTTACAGTTATAAGGTCCCCAAGGAATACAGCAGAAAATAACGAGAACAAATGTCATCCGGGGGCACAGAGAACGAATTGAAACGTCATTATGACCCAGGTTTCCGCAGGTTGTAATAACTTTTAATTACAGCGGCGAAAATAATGTTGTTTAAAAATACAAATTGTGAAATATGGGGACACCGGCCGGGAAAAGTTGTGACACCTCCGTCTGACACGAACACATATCTGAGACACCCTATCCAATGTTTTACATGGAATTTAAAAATGTGCGACTTGCTCTCTTTGCTTCGGTCTGTATCATGCAGTTTATTTCTCGGAGTTGGATTGTATTACATTTTGTGTTCTTTTATTTAACAATTCTTTTGTTATATTTTAATTTCTTGATTTGTTATCGTTTAATATTATAATTCCTTACTGACAATTATTTTTGTGATGTGTGTAGTATTATAAATCAGTGTCCGCCAACCGATGGTCGGTATAAAATTTTCAATCTCTGTTGTATAAATGTCGAGGAGCCAAGAATTTATAATCTTATTTCAAACATGCAACAGCAAATATCACAATAATATATTTTTTATAATGAAAGTATTGTTATTACAACTTCATACAAAAAATGTTAGTTTTATGATATTTGAAAAAATAAACATATTTTAGTAGTCCGTGAAGCCAAAAGGTTGGCGACCGCTGGTTACCTTAACTGAAAAAATACATCAAAATAAACATTATTTATATAACAAAAATATATAAAATAAGAAATAATAATAACAATAATAACGGCCAATTGGGTTGGCAAACATATTTTAAAGATAAAATTACAAATTTAATCGTAAATAATTTATGCAAATTTTTCAATGATCAATGCGTGACTGAAAGCAAGGAATAAAATTTCTTCTTAAACGTTTAAGGTTAATCCAAAAATTAAAAAGAAAAAATATATTTTGCTTTATTTTCAACTTTTTATTTCAAAATACCGGTATTTTACATTTTAAAAATACTTGTAGAATCGAATAATATTAATATGGAGCATATCAACAGTAGTTGTTTAACTACATCCAATATTTGAATGCAATTTTTAATAACGAAATACCAGTATTTTTGCATTTTCAAAACGTGTAATTTGGTATTAAAAATTCACCATGGATACTGGGATCCCGGTTTCGTTAATACTGGCATTGCAATTGTTGGTCAATGTCAGTTAATCATGCTCGTGAAGTTCCGGCTTAAGAATCCAATCGGATTGGAAGATAATTATAAACATAACATACCTACATTTAATAAAAATATATACATTGATTAAGTAAATAATTTGTGAATGTTTCCGTATTGGGATTAAAACTTGCGGACACCACAGTCGATAAGCACATTACATCACTCGTCCACATGCTTGGCATATTTTCAAATAATACATCATACATAAATATGCTCTATTTTAGAACGCTCGATACTAAAAAAAAACATAATTAAAAACACTTCAGTAAAACTTAAAAAATAAATAGCTGCTAATGAATATTGTATGAGATACCCTTCGCGGCGACCTTGTGAATGAAAACGCTGGTTTAATTCACCCTTTTTAAGCCTCCCTACCCGTACCACCTTAAAAAGGGCTGGGGTACCATATCTACCCCTGTACCACCACCAAAGCGAGCTTTGGACGTACTTTTCACTTCCCGTTTTCCCACTTTCGGCCCATATCGTATATCACTCGGGGCGCGCGCTCTACCGACGGCGGAATGTCGTGTTGACAGTTGAATTTTGGCAAACGCTTTCGTATTTTCATTATAAGGTCTCTTTTACGCGGTAAAAAGCGACCGGGATTGAAGCTGCACAAACGATGAGGTCACATAATGCAAACAGTATAAGAAATGCAATAAAAAATATTTATTGCTACGACATTATGTTGTAAATTTGAATCTTTAAAATTATCGTTAACTGGCTGCAATGTAATTGCTTTCTATTCATACCCACCGGGGCTTGGCTTCGTTTATTAATAAATAAGATAATATTAAAAATTAATTTAGACACAACTTTGAAAATACATGTCATCATGATTTCTTCAGCCATATCTGCTCTCACTGTGATTTGTAAACACTACTTATACAGCTATTTAATAGAAATTGTTTGTGCTCAAACTATCTTCTCGGAGAGAGTGAGAAAAGAAAAGTTGAGTTCTTGGCTTAACGTCGATTTTTTCGAAGAGAGTAGCTATATAAAGGATAGGACTACAACAGGACTAGGGGTTATCTAATTTCTCTGGCTACCCTATGATATTTAAGAATTGGTAGGTCGGGAAAGATTTTTTTAGGCATATCAAACGTTCATGTCTTCGAACAGAAATCGATAAATTGATTGCAAAAATGCTTTTCGTAGTGGAAATTGAACCAGTGAGATTCGTTCCGGAAGTTGACTACTGCGCTACAGACTCGAAATCAGTTGAACTTAAAGAATATTTCACTGGATTGTGAAAACAATTGAAGACCTCTGCATAAAAATCATCAAATGTCACAAAACTTATTTTTTCAGGAGATGGTAAAAACTTTGTATTATGGTTGTTTAAGACATTTTTATGAATGTAAAAATGAGGAATCATGGAAGAGCGTTATATGCAAAATATGGATGTAATTAAATTTGAATTGTTCAAATTATGTACATTCACAAAGATTTCGTCACTAGCGACCCGGGTTCACCTTTCGGGATCTTCAGGCGTTCAAATGCAAGGAAGAATTTGAATTGTACAACTGTAGCAACTACAAAAATGCTGTGGTCTAGTTGGCTAGAGCTTGCTCTACCGATCAGATGGGTCTAGTTTCGATTCCCGGTAAGGTCAATGTGAAATTGGATTTTTTCAATTTTAATTTAAGATCTAAGACATGGGTGTTTGCAATGTTAATTTTCCTTGGGTTAATCTCATGTGACTTACAAAATTCTCATCGAGTATATTTCGTATGATCGTTCAACTTAAAAATATTTGACGCATGGCGTAAACTGTATGTCAAATATTATTTTTAATAACAAATTTAAAAAATCTGATATCTATAATTAAAATCTAAAATCTTAAAATCTTGTGAAAAAATCTAAAATATTCTATTGTCCATAAATTAACAAAAACATACAATATTGTTTGAATGTATTTTAGATAACCTTAAAACTTTATTAAGATCTTTGAAAAAGTGAAAATAGGACATTACAATATTAAACTCGCCCAAAATCTTGTTTCCTTTATTGTCTCAAAACTATGCTTTTTGAATTGTTGCACTTTGAAAACGAGATATCGAGATATTTAACAAATGCAGAGTTCTTGACATTACTTTTTTCAACAATTTCAATTCTCAATGTGTGCCATATGGACATTTTTAAACAATCTCGACATGAATTGGTAGAGCAAGAACAGCTTGTTAATGTTTTCGATGGACTCGGCGGTAACAGCTTGTTAATCATTGGCTTAATCACTCTTGAATTAGTAAATAATTACATACCTTGTAATAAATAGCTTTTTAAAAATATTTTATTACGTAGCTTAACCGGATAAAACTAAGGAATGTTAAACGAATTATGATTTTTCTATCGAAAACATTTTTTTTTGAATCTCGCTAATATGCGATGCTTCTCACACAACACTAAAAAAGTTTATTTATGGAACGGATCTCAGAAATCTTGATTTTTTTTGTGCCTCCAGTTGTAGTAAACATTTCGCAATTTATAAATAAACCATTATTTGGTGTCATTATTATTACAAAAAAAAAGCAAATAAATAATACATATCTTTCAATGTGTTTACCGTGAATAATTCATCAAAAGTATTATATTAAAAAAATAAAGCACTCTTTTGTACTAATTGTACATTTATTTAATATGATCAGAACCGGTTTGTTCCCGAGCATTATCAAAAAAATGTACATATTTCTCAGTTAAAAATGACCGGTCCTAACCATACTAAATAAATGTAGAATTCGGTAGTACATAAGATTTTTTAAAAAATATATATGATATTACAATCTATGTAACTAAAAAGGTCTGCGTTAATATATATATATATATATATATGTATTTAATATATCCGCTCCCAATGTGGAGCATACGGACTCCTAATGAAGTTTATCTTAACAGAAGTGTTTCTACGAGAACTGCTTCTTAGTCAGTTGCTCAACCTTTCTTTTTTTCAGAAGAGAGTAGGAATAGAAGGATAGGGCTAGGACAGGACTAGTGTTTAGCTAATCACTCTCGATATTCCCCGTTCATAGGATAGGATGGGTGGGTGGGGGGGAATTCAAGACATCACATACATTCACGCCTTCGAACAGAAATTCATAAATCGATTGAAAAATCAATTTATAAAACTGTTCGTACTGGGATTCGAACCCGTGACCTTCGTAACCGAAGCCAACGACGTTGACCACTCGACCAAACAGGCGGCAATTTTTTTTAAAACAATGTTCACTCTTAAAGAAAAGCTTATGTACTCTGATGACACGTTTTAACAGAAACTATTTAACGAGACATGTTTGTCACTCTGCTGCTCATGTTTCATTTTTTATAAAACAAGAGAATATGAACGTAAGGGTAAGATTAGGCTCGTACCACCAGTTAGCTAATCTAAGCTCTAATCCAGCTTAGCCAAGTGAGAGAGAATATAAACACACGGACGGACATACATGCTTTTTAACTCAAATTCAAAAAATATTGCAAAACCAGTGTATATAAATGTTTGTGCTGAGATTCTAGCCCGTGAAACGTAATCGACAGTCACTCAAATGCAAACCTTTACATCGTTGCATCACCGTTACAAATTTTATACTTTGCTTCAAGAAAAAAAATATTAAAATTAAACATGTTTTTAAGTGTTATAATGTAATTATAATGCACGACTCAATGTGACAACCACTGCACAAGACAGAAAGAAGCTTCCGAGTTTATGATCAACGTCGAAATAAATAAGCTTAATGTTGTAAGTTCCTCGCAAGAGCTTTCGTAAAACCCGTTTCGTGAGCTTTTAATTGAACGCCCGCCTCGAAACTTTTTAAAGTCTTACTTCATTTCAACTTTTCTCAATTTTATCTTGTATTAAAATGCAATCAGCATAAACTAGATGTCACAGTATCATTGCAAATAACAATTTCTTGAAAAACTGGTATAATTTGACAACCATATTTATAGGTGTTAATATATATGTACATTTTACAAACATGAATATTAATGTACAACACTTAATTTATATAAAATGTTGTATGTTGACAATATAATTAAAATAACCTTCCTTTTTTTGTCAGTTTGAAAATGGTTACTCGTTAAAAAAAACCGGTTATTTAATTAAAAAGTGAACGTTTAAGATATGTATGTGCTACATTACGTATAGGTACTTTTTTATAAGCAAATTTTGTTAAACAGTATACAAGTATAGGCATATGAAACAGTATAGACCAGTCTTGACTTTTATGATACTGTTTAAAGCTTGAGTTCTTCTATATTTAAAAGAGTGGTGTGAAATGGTTACACAATAAAAAAATGAAAAAAAATAGGTGACAGAGATTTACGTATACAATATGATAAAAAAATACAATTGCTGGTTTCAAATAATGTTACTTTAAATTAGGCATGTCCAAACCTTAGCCTATGTGGTCTTATTGGAGGTTTTGTTTGGCCCTTTCAATGTATTAAAATTTCTAAACATTTTGCATTTTTATTGGAGTACATGAAAAAAAATATTACTAAATTTGTGACGAATTTTTAGAATTTTTTCTTGGGTTTCGCATTCCACCGCCAGACATTCATTTGTAGTAATGTCGATTTCTAAAGACCCCCTAAAAAGGTAAAACTATACATTTACATACCATGATCTTTTGTTAATCACTAACTAGGCACTTAGTTGGTGTCGAGGGATAACGGTTGCTATCTCGCTCTTATGGTCAGGATTATTTTTTTTTATCATTTATTATTAATACAAAAATATCGTATTATAATTAAGGTTTAAAACAGAGACATGCATTTTTTTATTTGGCCCGCTAAGTGATTTCAGTTGAGGATCTCTACTCTAAATGTTTTATTGAAAATTGTAACAGGTGTTTCGCTTGCTTAAGAAACATTCTCAGTTCATTTTACTATTTAACAAAGAACGCCTCATTTTCTTTACATGTGTCTTATTGCTAGGAATAGAATTATATTTGTTTATTAGCTTAAAAACAAGAAAAAGTAAAATGTATGTATTTATTGAACGCGATTCTTTACAGTCTACAAAATGATATTGTACTTTTTGCTATGAGGACATGTAAATATTCAGCAATGCAAGAGTGCAAAGTTCGCACTAAGCTCTGTGATTTGACAACCCCCAACCTTCAGAGCGTTAAAATAAAATATGTGAAACGTTTTTAACATAACAGAGATGGTAAGGAAGTTAACGACTGTTTTACTAGTGCAGGGTGAGGGGCGGTTGGTTAGGTTCCGCAGCCAAAACACACTTTTCCGAATGAGTGGTCTCGCTGAAGTCAACTGTCGTCGTGACATTCGGGATCTTTCCAGTGCAGGGAAGTGTAAAAAATATTCTTTTGTACTTTATTCTACATTATTTAAAAGGTCACGACCGGTTTCGTTCATTGCGAGCATTGTCAAATGACAGTTGACACCCTTCCATCCTTCCGATCCTTCAATAACGGGACGTAGCGAGAGCGATTAGTTAATCACTAGTCCTGTCCTAGCCTTATACTTCTATTCCTCCTATTTCTTTTTTTTGAAAAAGAAAGGTTGAGCGATTGAGTAACAAACAGTTCTCGTAGAAAAAGTTGTGTTGAGATACCACCGTTAAGAGGTCATATGCTCCACATTGGGACCAGACATGGATAAACAAAAAAATAAAACAAGTTGAAGGTTTATTTGAATGAAGTAAACAAAATAGTATATATCTGTTTTGGCTTATTTAGTTTCGTGTGTTTCCTTGTAATACTAGCAATTATGACAGTCGTCGAAATGAAAAATGTTCAACCATTTTGAAAAAATCAATCTTCAATGGTTGACGAAATGTCAGTTCATGTGATCTAAACGCTGATTACCATCTAAAACTATCTTCCACAATACGATTTGGATGCTCAAGATAATTTTTTTTACGTCTAGAACTGAGTTCGCCAATTATTACTGACGATCGCAAGTTAAACTATTAGCGTTCTGATGACTGTTCTAACGATTTCACTTGTGGACATAGCCATCAAGACCCTAATTACCTATTGTAGGACTGCTTAGCGTAAACTAGACACAAATACATGGGAGACATTACTCCAGAGGAAATATTTGCAAGCACCAAACGTGCGTCCATGGAAGGTGGTTTTGGAAATTGCCATGTCTCCACAGCTTCAGTTCTTATCTACTAGCTTTTGAGTATGTGTAAAAAATGTGATTTTATAACCTCTAATATCAATCATTGCCGCCTGTGTGGTTGAGTGGTCAACGTTGTTGGCTTCGGTTACGGAGGTCACGGGTTCAAATCCCGGTACGGACAGTTTTATAAATTGATTTTTCAAAGGCATGGATGTATGTAATGTCTTGAATTCCCTCCTCTCACCCATCCTATCCTATGAACGGGGCGTATCGAGAGCGATTAGCTTACCACTAGTCCTGTCCTAGCTCTATCCTTCTATCCCTACTCTCTTTGGAAAAAGAGAGGTTGAGCAACTGAGTAACAAGCAGTTCTCGTAGAAACACTTCTGTTGAGATAAACTCCATTAGGAGTATATGTGCTCCACATTGGGAGCGGACATGGTTAAAAAAATAAATAAATAATAACCTTGCAACTATGGAAGACCACTACGGCACTGTACATTTTCCTGTTTTCCAGAAAATATGGTCGCTTTTTCCGGGCGAATGCTTGCCAAACTACATGGTGTAAAACAAATAGATGAATTTGACGCGCGACTATAATTGAAAATAAAATTTGTTTACTGCTTCTTTTATTCACAAACTCAAGTTGTGTGAACTCTACCGGAAAACAATACAAAGATATTACGAGTATAATTTATACGTGAGATTCTTGTTTATAGTATTTTTCAACAGATACTTGTATTTTTAGATTTTAGAATACATCTTAAAGTTAACGTATAGGTACGCTCAGTTTTAGATGTATTCTAGTAAGTATACACTTTTAGAACAACTTCAAAGTAACAAGACAACGCAATATTTAATTGATTGAGTACTAACTTTGACGTACACAGTCGGGATTTGTGGTACTGTATACATGGATATTTAAAAAGAATATGTTATGTCTGTCTGATAATGTACATTACTTGATTATTTTCATATTTAATAAGAATAAGGAACTGTGGCTTTCTAAGTTTTCAAATGCAATCTTTTGATTCAATCCGAATTTTTCGATTCATTGTTTTTATTCATTAACCTACGGGTTTCTATGTCGTGTATTCGAACTGTGATATACTTATTATTTCAATCATTTTCTATATACCAATAATATCTAGCTGATATTTATTGTTATCTTCAATGATACCTCAATAAATGCAATGCAAAAATTACGCAAATTTGTCTGGGTTCACCTCTCATCGCTCCTTGATTCTATTTTCGACGTTTCGGTACTTAAATGTCAAATAAATATTGAGTTTTTGAGATTATCGTTTTTATCTTAAAGTTTTTTTAATGGTATAAATAAATGTTAACTTTTGACATGGAAAGTTTCTCAACTATGACTATTAGTGCCATGTCGTCGTCAATATTGTAAGAACACGAAACAATTTTTTGTAAAAATACTATTTTTTGGTTGCTATTTATAACACACGTAAATTTTTTTTTTACCGCGGAACTCATTAACTTATTAATTTCGAAAGCAAGTGTAATTTTATTTTAAATATTTTTGCAGTAATATCGTTTTTAAGCCTCTCGTGTCAAATTTACTCAAATTCGAAATAAGTGTTGTTGCAGTATTTTACAACGATATTGTTCTAATTATTTAAATAATATAATTATGTAGTAGCATTATAAATATTCAAAACAAATTCTATATTTGTAATGGCTCGTTAAATGTGGACTATTTGTGAAGATTGTAAAATACAGAACTGATATTTAATACTTTCATTAATGACTGCATAATAATATTAACGATCTGTAATTATCCAATTAATGACCCAAAGCATGTTTTATTTTCCCATAAAAACATAATATACGTACCAAAAATTCGTTGAAGATTACTTCAAAGTTTAATCCCAATAAAACTCAACAATATTTCCGTCGTAGCCTTAAATTTTCATATATTATACACGACACGTTTACTGCTTTTCTACTTGGAAAAGCTCAAACTCTAATTGGGCTGTTTTTCATGTGAAGTTAATTTATCCATAAACTTTAAGTATATACGAATATTTTTGGCTTATTGATTTTGATACTTCGAAAATTCGAGCCTGGTATATTCATAAAATATTTATACCGAGTAATAAACTTGCAGAGAGAGTAAAAAAGAAAAAAAATATATACTTACGCAACTAAAAGGTAAATTTTTGATGCGATGAATTTTTCACAGTAGGCGAGAAAAGCGATAATTTATTATTTTTAAGAAAAAAATATTTTTAACAGTAGGTTGATTATACTCTATGATCCCTGGCCTCTTTTAGCATAATATAATACGTTATACTTCTCAAACTGTACTTCGATATCATGCTTTCAATATAGAGTGAATTGCTTAGACTATTATTATTTTGAGAAGACATTTCGTCAATACAGCAAAATTGATGTTCGTGTATTCAGAATATTACGTTTGTTCAATTTTAGTCTTAAATAGAAGTTTATAAATGTTATTTATTTATTCCTTGTATAAGTCTTCAAGAATTTCATCAGTTTATTTTCTACAGCAATTTTTCAATGTTTTCACCTTAATTTTCTGCACGTGAATTCTCGTTTTATTTATTGTATCAATAAACTAACAATTTTTCTCTGAAAAATACGTTGTCAGATATACCAGGTTTTATGAAATTGATTAATTGTACTCTTAATGAGGCGGCAGAAAAAAAGTTAGAAAATAAACATATTATGAAAGATCTCGAAAGATCTCCAAAGAGCTCGATATCGAAATTTCATAATATCAATTTTTTAGATAAGTATGGCAAATAATAGTTGGGTAGTAAAATTTACTTTAAACACTGCCAAAGATCAATATCGATGTCTAAGCTCACACTTACGAAAAAACTACACTTGTCTTGATGGTAACTACTCATTGATGATAAGTAATATTTTTTTTATATATTAACGAAAACTTGTTGTTATTTCATTTGTTTCAAAACTTGATTCTTGGAGAGTGTGAGGTATGATTCTAGGTTGTCGCCAATATTGTAAAAACACGTAACTCATTTGTTTTATAAAAGTACTTTTTTATATGTTGCGATTTATTATATCATTGGCACATTTTTGTGTTTAAAATATACCTTTATTTTCAACGAAGAATGCATTAATTAATAATTGCAAATGCAAGCGTATAAAATAAATATTTTGCAGTAATATCGTTTTTGTCCCTCATGTCAAATTTATCCAAATTCAAGATAAGTGTTATTGCAGTATTGGCGACGAAATACAAATATTATTATTTAATCGATGCTGTTGATGGTATTATAAAACATTTTTTTCTTTTATGTTTCAGGTAAGGCATTTCAATGGGTGTGAAATACTGAAGATATTAACTACAATTCATTGTAAGTCGAAATTATTTTTTATAAGTTTATTAGTAACCGTAGTTGAGTAAAACTCCGTTCTCGTTTACAATATACATATATTCGCGATCAAATAATTATTATATATAAATTATTATTACACTGTACACAACTTAGTTGATTATTTAGTAACGTAATATAATATTAAAAAATAGGTTCTCGGTGCTCGTTACATATGAGCTCTCTAGAGGTTAAGTGAGCCAACTAATAAAATGGTAAAACTTTTCCTTAGACTTTTAAGTACAATCACGTCTTAAATTGGTGTTTTGGTGGATATATATTTTTATTTTACGGGGATAACACTATTGCAATGTGTATTAACTGAGGTTACTTCACTTTCACAATAGTTTAAGGCGTATAGA
This sequence comes from Himalopsyche anomala, assembly GCA_031772345.1. NCBI lineage: Eukaryota > Metazoa > Arthropoda > Insecta > Trichoptera > Rhyacophilidae > Himalopsyche > Himalopsyche anomala. The sequence continues at coordinate 6,333,482 of CM062827.1, forward strand.
ATATTACAACGTAGCTAAAATATTTTTTTCTAAAATACCACTAGGCTCACTTCACCTCTAATGAGCCCATAAAAAATGAAATATTTTGTTCTTACATTTTTTTTTAATAATAACATTAACATGTTTTCTTTTTTTAAGCTCATTCTTATATAATTTATTAAAAAATGCATTTCAAAAAACAATATTAAAACACCTAAATGAGGTTCTGCTGAACAACAATGAAAACTGACTGAATTAAATAAAATCACTAATAGAATATCGTCTATAGTTTACCATGTCAACACTCCTTTTTTTTATCCCAAAAACGTATATCTACATACGTGGACTCTGAAATAATTCTTAGACTCAGCTTGTTAGATACGGCCTGAAGAGAAATTGTACATACTAAAAAGCAGTAGTTCCCGACATGTTCAGTGCCGCAAAGTAATTATATTGCTTATATTATATACATAGTTAATAATCATTTCTAATTAAAATAATAAATTAGAAAAACTCAAACGTAAAAGAGGTTACGAAGTGTATCAGTATTTAAAAGATTTTTTCATCATTTTTTCATACACGTCCAAAACATAAAAATAGTGTATAAAAATCATTAAATATTGCATAGTGCATAAAAACATAGTGTATACCAACAATTTCACCAAGTGGTCCGACAGCATTGTGTCCATTTTCCACCACAGATTTGACATTTTTAATATGCTTAACCCTCCAACGACAAGCGTGACCATATGGTCACAGTAAACACCGTTGTCTATTGATCCCACTATTTATCCTTTTTCTACCTAAATATCATTGCTTTCACTCGATATTTGTATAAGAAGGGTACAGACTTCAGTTTGTCATCAGTCGTGGGGACAGAAACGCCACCAAGAGCACATGCGATTTTTTGAATTTCCGTTTTTTTTAACGGACTTTTTGAAATTGTAAGTTATTTTTTTATTAAAATCATCATCAGCCAAATCATCAAATTATTTACAGTTTTTTTGTTAATATATTTGTATTGAAATTATGTTGACCTAAAGAGGTCAAATTGTAAATATTTTTAAAAATTTCACGTTTAGCTATATTTCAACCCCGAATGTTTGGGTACCAATACGGTCACGCTCGTCCTTACTACTGTCCGTACACAATATTACACGGTAATAAAAAGATAAGCATGACCATATAGTCACGCGGGATACAACGACTTTATACAACGACTTAACATTTTTTTTTAAATTTTTGTTAGGAACAAAAGTTATCCGTGACTTTAATATGGCTTAAAAAAAATATTGAAAAAAAGCTCTCGTGTCTGCAGGGTTAAGGCGGAAACATACTGCCGACACCCAACGCGACGCGACAGCAGTGCGTTCCTGTTCCATACAATACAATGGCAAATATGTAGCTATGATCTCATCCAACATGCTTACGTGGCGTCGGGTGTTGGCATTATGTTTCCGCCTTTATTGTCAATTCTCAGTAGAAATGTATAAAAATAAAAACTTTTGTCCATCAAACCTTGTTATAAGTCTTACTCGATTGTATATATGAATGTATACTAAAACAAGGAATAAGTGTTATTGAATAAAGTTCATTTTTTCTTCTTCTCCTTTTTGTTGGCGCTATAGTCTTCTATATATCCTCTACCCATTTCCTGACTTCCAGCACTCGCAGTTTCTGTGACACCTGATCCATCCAGGAAAGTCGCAGTCTTTCAAACCTTCCTCTTCCCTCAGGGGTAGTAAATGTAAGAAATTTTGTAGGCTTACATTCATCCAAGCGTGGTATATTTCCAGCCCAATGTAGGTGTTAAGTTTTAAGAAATATGACAATTTGGCTCACTGTAAAGATTATAAAGTTGTGCTAACGTTTAGTTTTTTTTATTGACATTTATTCCAATAAAAGTGATTTAAGCAAAATTGATTAATCTGACAGTAACAGATTTTAATTAATGAAAAAATACCAAACTTAATAACTTTTTTAGTTGTTGCCATTCATAGAGATTACAAACATTAAAATAAAGTCATTAGCTTGGAAGTGTTAAAGAAGACTTGTATATTAGTAAAAACACAATATTCCTTTGTACTTCATTCCACTTTATTTAATATGTCAGGACCGGTTTCGCTCATCGCGAGCATTGTCAACTGATAAGAAATATAATTTAACAATGCTATTTATACAAAATGAAAAGTTATAAACAACAATTGGCATTAAAAAGAAATTACCAATTACATCATAAGTGATTCTAAAATAACACAAAATTAAAATGTTTAACACGTCTAACATATAATTAAAAAGTCATCCCAGATTAATAAATTTAGAATGGCGATTGAAAGTAACTACAAACATAATTAAAATTTGGGTAATTTAAAAAAAAAAAAGACTTGTATAAATAGCTCTTTCAATTTATATTTTCATTAGTTGAAAATGCTTGGTATTGAATAAATAAAGTTTAATTAAATAAAACAATATATTTGACACCAAATTGAATGTAATACCTTCTTAAACCTTGACAATCATCAAGCTTATATCAGTCACGGTCCAAATAAATTACTGACGGTCGTCGTGCGGTCGTGGCACATTTCTATCAGGCTGGGTTGCGATGCCACAGAGTTTGGGAGCCACTTCTACAGGCAATCACCCTACCATAGTTTAAAGCTGAAAACTAACTTTCGCCCGTGCAAGTTTGGACAATTCAACTCTAAATACATAGTCGGAAAGTTGGGAGGTTGGTATGCTAGTTCCTAACTCGGTCGATATTATGTTCACCGGACAAAGTGTTTCCGAAGAGAACAAGTTTAGAAAACAAGTAAAATTAACATTCAGTCAATATTCGTGAAATAATTGAGTCATGCATTGAACAAAGCAAACTTATTTGAAATTAGGGTATCAAATATTCATAAGAATTTACAGTTATAAACGTGTGTTTTTAATCACAACAATTATTATGAAAGTAATTAAAAAGAAAATAAAATCAAAATGAGTGGCAAATCTGTGATGTGCTGTAACCGTGTAGAAGATTTTTTTTGGAAGTCACTCGAGATCTACTCTACATGAATAATTGAGATCACAAGCACCCACGTTTTAGGTCTCAAATTTAAATTGAAAACATCTAAATTGTACATTGATCTTACCGGCAATCGAATCCAGATCCACTTGATTGGTAGGGCAAGCTCTAACCAATAAATAGAATATACCACAACGGGCTATATATCATAAACTATGATACTTGAGTAGGAAAAACTTCATCTGACTTCTAAGTAGCGGAAGTTGAAGTTTATAGAGTTAGGCATATGCTACGAATAATGCTGCGTTTTTCAAAGGAATTCAGTCTCGGAAACTTTTTTAATTTTGTAAAACACTCTGAGAACACTTAAATATATATATTAATCCATGTCTGCTCCCAACATTGAGAATATGATTAACATAAGTTTACCTGCGGGAACTGTTTGTTATTAGCGCTATTCTATTCTTCAAAGAATGTAGGGATGGAAGAGTAAGACCAGAACAGAATTAGTGGTTAAAGAATTGCTCTCCGTACCTCCTCCCTCCCTCTCGTTTATTTTAGTATTGAAAAAGTGGGAAGGAATTTTACAAAGTGACACTTAAATTTCAAAATACAATAATAAATTATGTTTTAAATACCGAAAACCAAAATTTAAAAATTGGAATATCGAGGCAAAAAACTGTTTTAATTCGACTGTTAGTTTTTTAGTTTGACACTTCTTTTTATTCAAGTTTGTATGTGATTTATTGGATATGCTGGTGCTGAAATGATATTAAAATATTATTTTTCCTGTCATGTTAGTACTCGGTCGCTGTATTTTTTTTCGTTTACCCGCACCTATCAATTATTATTTTACGTTGAATAAATAATATTCACGCAAAGCAAAAACAAATTCATGTTTTATTTGATTCTTTTCATTGCCACTTCGGTGTTTTAAAAAGTTTGAATATGTATAATAACTTTTGTGTTGAAAGTTTGAAGAGGCGTAAAGACTGACTAAAAATAAATACTTTATTTAAAATAATGCCTTAATACATTTTTCAGTATAAATATTGCACTAGTTGTCAAGCGATAAATTATTATTCACATTTGTATTGAACAGGATACGGTTTGATTAATATGCATTTTTATTTTCTTCGATAGATTCAGCGGTAACGTTGTGGAAGTTAATTTTAACATTAAATTTGATAACTTTGTTATTCCACTTATTGTGATACATTATGTGACACGTGCAATAATTTAAAGTACAAATGCAAAAATAAAAGATTAATTAATGATTATTTTAATAGTATTATTATCTGTGCTATGGGGAAAGAAATTTAATTTAAAAAAAACTGTTAATTAACGTTCTTTAGTGAATTATGACTTATTCGCTGTGCGAAACCGGCCGTTAAATTAGATAAAGCAGAATTTACTTCGCTTTTGTTTTTACATTTTTTTAAACCATGCCCACTACCAATGTGGTCTTTTACAGAAGTTTTTATACAAAACTGATTGTAAATCAGTTGCTTTACATTTCTTTTATTGACGAGAGAAGGAATAGATCAATCGAAAAAATACTGTTCTTACTGGGATTTGAACCTGTGAGATTCATTACGAAATCCAACGGACAATATTTAAGAAAGCATCATTCAAAAAGTGATTTGTCACACAAATAAAGATCTTGGGAAATGATGATTTGAGTGTTGGAAAAATCACGGTTTGCTTGAATGCGTAAACTTTATGACTTAATTTTTATATGAAAAAACATTTTTTAAACACTAATTGTGATTTCCATTTCCAGAGCTGATATTAAACGGCATTTTTAAAAATTTGTGACAAATAACATTTTAAATATTTGCACATCTTTCCTAATGTAAATAAATTGTGCAATGATTTTTTAGCACAAATCTTACAATTAAATCTATTTTGTTTGAGATAACGTTAGACATGACGAAATCACAAATAAAGAAAATTAAAACGTTTTTATTTAAAATTAAATAAAACGTAGATAAGTTAGTTGTTGATTACTAATTAGCAAAACAAACATTTATAGTTTAAATAAGTTATTCGCCTGGTGGTGCCCATTTTTTAAATATTCTAGAACTTCTGGTTACTGGTGTGTTATAAATATTAAACGAGTTCGTCATGTCGAGTGGCATTTTAAAATGAAACGGCGCGAATTGCATTCGTTTTACTTTTGTATTTCAGCTCGCCAATTTAAATTTTAAATTCTATATGCACACAAGTCCTGAACGAATTTTGAATTGGCGATAATTAAAATTTTATGTATCACAATTCACAATTGTTGCAATAAATTTTAATTTACTTAACGCTGCCATCCCAGTACGGACAGTTTTATAAATTGATTTTTCAATCGATTTATGAATTTCTGAAGGCATGGATATATGTGATATCTTGAAACATCCTTCCGATAACTCAATAATTGAACGTACCAAGAGATATCGGTTAACCATTAGTCCATTCCCAGCCTTATCCTTCTATCTCTACTACTCTTTTTGTAAAAGAGAGATTGAGCGTTGTATCATAAAAAATGTTCTGTTGAGATACCTCCATTACGAGGCCATATTCGAGTGGACATGGATTTAAAAAAAACATCATCGTCAATTTAAATGATTTATTTTAACATTTGAATAAAACATTCCACCTATCATTCCATATCACCTAAATAAAGAGTTTCCTGTTGTGGAAGTCTGTTACTTCACAGCTGTCGGAATTAGTCAAGAAATTTTCTGAGCTTTCAATTTTATAATGATATGCTAATTAGTTTGCAGTGTCTTTCCTCTGCTTCTTATAAACAAAAAACTTTCGACAGACTTTGAAAGATGCAGTTGAGATTATAATTTTGTTTGTGTATGTTCATATATTTTCGTCTAGTTTAAGATTTGAGCTTGCAAAGAAAGCTTTTAGTCTGAACTTGGTATTAGCATGTAATTCTTTTATCGTATGGTATATATAGTACACATAGTGTGTTAATTGCAGGGCTGTGGAGTCGTGTAAAAAAGTCCACTCAGAATCTGACTTCAGCTTTAAAATACAAAACGACTCTGACTCCAAAGATTTTTTTTAATCATTTCATTTTAACTTATATGTGTATTCCATCAGATCATCTTTAGTCAGCCAAGCATGCAATGTCAACACTATGGACTATTGTGGTTTGAATACATATTATTAAAAACATATTTTTTAAATGAAGACTCAAACATTCATTCAAACTCAGACGAGCCGCTCGTTTTTCACGACTCCGACTCCGATTCCACAGTCCTGGTTTATTGTGATAAATCGTCAAATAGCAATACAACAGTATTTCCTTAGATTTCACACGCTAATAACAAGGGGCGTTAAACCTAGATTTCTAATGGAGTAAGTATATCAATATAAGTTGTTTTTACCACACCTGATTATTATTCAGCAGTTCATTCACCTTTTACTATAATAAGAGTACAAAGATAAAAAAAATGTCTTAAAAAGAACTAAAAGTTAGCTAATCGTATCTTAAAGAATAGCAATATATATGCAAATGCCTTCTGATATTTTTTTGTTGTTGCGAATTCACTTTTAAGTAGATTTACTGTAATGCTGAATATCAAAAAGATTACTTTCGTTTAGTCAAAAGATATTTCATAATTTGGATAAGTAACAAAAACCAAACGTAGAAATAATATACACTGACTTAAATATATTAAAAAAAAACACTCTAAAGAATTAATGATGGAATCGATTACTAAAATGGAATCCTAAAAAGCGCGAAAAAAAGATAACGAGGTTAAATAAATATGTCAAATACCTCTCATCTCCAATATCCTGTGATCACACCTACGTATAACCTACTAGCAAGATGTCACCTTAAGCGTTCGCTTAGCGTCACTTCCTCAAACTTCATTCACCCCTACACACCGGAAGTTGCGAGTACAGCCTTGGCAGGGTGACTAATAATTCCACGGCAGACAAACTGGCATTAAAAATTACTTTATCGCTGTAACATAAGAAGCAAATTTTACATTATTTTAGTATCACAAATATGAAAACTTATTTGCTCCTAAAATTTACATAATTCGTGCTACAAGAAAATGAAAAAATAATAATGGCTCTTGACATCACAAATGATTTTCATTTTTATTTATATTCACTTACTGAAACTATGTAGAATCTGTTGAAGACTCTTTCAGTTTAATGTGTTTTTAAGATTCTGCCAGTGTAATGCGTTGAACAGGGAATACTAGAAATCAAAAACTTTTACAAAATAGGGACTGATTGTGACTATTTAAATAACCAAATAGTTAAAATCTTGCGTATAATGATTTTGTTGTCTCAGTGTGAGTATTTTAAATGTAGCAATTTTTCCTCCTAATTTAAAATGAAAATATGATATGATAATATATGACATGTGTATTTTAATAGATTTTGTCGACCAGTGAACAATTGAGATTTAAAAAAGAAATTCCAATTTAATCCATTATATCGGATTTAAAAAATTTAAGGTCTTATTTATGATTCATCGTTTTTAAATAAAGTAAAAGTTTAGTTTGTCTTTCATGAGTAAAAAGAAATATAACGCCTTAAACTTCTGCTACATGGTTTGGTATAGAATCTATGTTTTCTTGGACTATCGATTAACTTATTTATAAAATACTTTTTATGATACCGTATTGTCTATCACGTCTACCTGGCTATTTATGAATGCTATTAAAAGTTTATAGTGTTAAAATGCTTTCCAAAACAGCTTCTGACCGATTCATATTCTGAATTCACCACATGTGTGTCTTGATGCTTCTCAAATATAGCTTGCAGCATTTAGATTTTGCGACTGTTGAAAAAAATCATTTTATGTCGGTTATAATTTTATTACAGTAATAAACACATTTATGATGTTGCTAATTGATTATTAATTATAAATAAGTATTTAAACATATGAAATTTGAAATCTGGTCACCATAAAACGCCATAAAGGAGATGTTGGTAAACCAAAGAAGGGTTCACGCCGTTATTATTAGAGACATGCAGCTAGCAGGGTGAAATGCAAATTGATCACTAATTGAATACAGCCAAAGCGAGTTCTGCAAGTTAAACTCCGTGACGGGGCGTCGGAAAATGTCGGGCGCAGTCGGAAAACGTCGGCACGCGCCGCGACGCCTTCGCGGAGACACCGATAAGCGATTCAATTACGCCAAGTTGTAACTTAGTCAAATGCCGAGATTCAAATATTTCGCTGGAGAAATACTTATAGATTTCCTTTGAACTGTCAGAAACTTTATTCATTAAAGATAATGCAGAGAAGTTGGATGAAATTATTATGTGTTCGTAAAGTATTTGAGAGTTTTTATTAGAATTATAAGACATTCAAGGCCGCATTATAATAGCGAAGTATTGTTAAAAAACCGTCAGAGGTTTAAAGCTCACTGAATAAAAATTTAAATCTTGATTTTAACAATTATTTGACTTGTAATTTTTAGCAAAATTTCATAGTGTATTTAAAGAGTTGTAATGTATTTATTTTTGTGTCATATTTCTATTGTTTTCTTTTGCATTGCTGTATTGAAATGTGTCTAGAATCAATATTTTCTAGTAGTGTTTTTAACCGAAAATATAGAATTAAGAATATGACGTTTTTAATAAAATACATTTTGGTAAAATCTATTTTAAAATTCAATATTATTTTGTAGAATGTTAATAAAATGATGATTTATTCATTTGATAGAAGTTTAATGAAGCTAAAGGTAATCTTTTCATGTAAATCAATATTCAAAAACCTTTAATTAGTTATACTGTTATCATTTTTAAGTAAATGAAAACAACAAAATAAAAAAATTTGATTCAGCCTCACTTGAAGAATATAAAAGCCGCAAATTCCCCACCCTCAAATAAAGCAATATAAAATAATAAATACTGGTCATCCAAACAAAACCGTAATTGTCCATCCACGATGGAAAAGCTACAATTAAACATTGTCCAAATGCCTTGCGAATGTGGCCCACAGAACCTTCTCCCTTTTATTAACTGTTGATCGCTTAAAACCCACACCGTCCACGCAGGATTATCCTCCTAACAAGGAGCTAAGCCCTGTAATTATTAAGGGGATGCCCTGTCAAATGGCTTGTCAGCCGGTCTGGTGGTCAGACCAACTGTTCCAATTGTACCTTTCTTTGCGAAATGTCATCGTTCATATTCATTGTCATTATCTAGTTAAATAAAGTTAACGTTTTGAAAAAAATTCATTATACAAATTTTATTAGTTGTACATGTAATATTCAGTTATAAAACGATTGTAAAAAAGTATTTATTTATTTTATTTATTTATTTATTGTTTAAAATTAAAATTATAGTACATGACATAACAGCTTACGCCAAATCGCCATGTACTTGACAAATATAAAGACACAAAATATAAAATAAAACTACATAATACATAAAAATCAACACAAAAAATCAAGAAATAAAATAGTAAAATTTCACAAACAGTTCACAAATACTATTACTAAAAATGTCCACTTCACTAGGCAATGAGTTGATCAATCGAACGGCCCTAGGAACTGGTGACTCATACCTCCTAAGCGAGGTATAAGTTTTTAGAAATAAAAGTTTTTGCTCATAATTTCGCCCACGTAAAAATAAATTGGGAGCATGTAAATTAATAGTCATGAGAATTTCAGGATTATTTATAACCGGGTCTGTGGTCGAGTGATAAACGTCGTTGGTTTTTTCTACATTTTAGTAAAAAAAATACACTAAAAAAGAAACACAAAATGAAAAAACAACAGCTAGAAAATTGCATTGAAAAAACTTGATTTACATTTTTTTTCTCTTGTGGTACACACAACTACAACTTGGCTGATTTGGATGAAACGTAACGTCTACAACGAAATATTTTTTCGATCCACTGATCGTCTGTTAGTACTGGACAATGAACAACTTTCTCATGGAGAATAGTTTTATTACCATTATCTTTTACCATGTCCGCTCCCAATGTGGAGCATATGGACTCCTAATGGAGTTCATCTCAACAGAAGTGTTTCTACAAAAACTGCTCATGACGCAGTTACTCAAACTCTCTTTTTCCAAAGAGAGTAGGAATATAAGGATAGGGCTAGGACAGGACTAGTAGTTAGCTAATCGCTATATATATACGCCCCGTTCATAGGATAGGATGGGTGGGAGGGGGGAATTTAAGACATTCCATGCATCCATGCTTTCGAACAGAAATTCTTAAGTTGATTGAAAAATCAATTATAAAACTGTCCGTACTGGGACGCAAGCCCGTGAGCTCTGTAACCGAAGCCAACGACATTGACCACTCAGTCACACATGCGGCTTTAATAACAGTTATCTTAAGTGGGTTTCTTTCAGTGAGCAATCTATAATACAAAAACATCTTATATTGCGCTCTAGTGCAGCGTTGTCCAACAGAAATCGTTTGATGGGCCAAATAAAATATTACCAGTATATTGGTGGGCCGCATAAAAAACAAACAAACAAACGTATTAAAAACGATTTATTTATTAATAATAACCATTAATCATGATACCTTTTTTTATTTAAGAAACAGCCAAACAATTATCAAAACATTTTATTTAGTTAATAACTAATGTGACACTTGTTTTTTTTATACTATTTGATATTTTCATATCGACTGGTAATTTATTCGATGCACATCGCGGTTGATTGGTCAAGTTTTCATCGGCCAGCCTGTTGCGACATTTTGTTTTTACTATTTTCAATTTTGAAAAGAACGACTCGCAGTGATATGTGGTCTCAAATGCAGCTGTAATGCACATTGCCAGCTTTTTTAATTTTGGAAATTTATCCTCGAGGATATATTTCTGATAAAACTCACGTTTATTTTCTTCAAACATGCATTTTAACTCGATGCTTGATTGGAGGTCTATTAACTCCATTTATAAATTTGCAGGTGCGGATTCCACCTCTACTACGTTAAATGGAGCTTAAAATATCCTGAACATTTCCTTATACTTTTCATGTTTGAGAATCTATCGTTGAATGCTTTAATTAATTTTGAATTCGCAAATTCACGTCACTGCTTTGATTTGTTTGATTTATGAATAACAAAATGCAAGATATATTTGTAGAATGTTGTAAACTCCAATAGGCCGCGTGTTGGACATCGCTGTTCTAGTGTAAGCGCGCTACTATCTCGAGCGCTTTTGTTGGGAGTGTACTGAGCGCTAGCGTTGGTGAATTATTGAATTATTAATTTGTCGAAAAACAGTATTCCAAATAAGATACGTGTTATTAGTTATTACGGTCACCTTTGGAGCTTAGCAGATTGTCTTAAAAAATACGTTTGATTTTTGATCAAAACTGTATTTAATTTGCGAATAATATGAGTAAAATCTGAAACCTGAGTAGTCTATTGGTATTGAGTAAATCTCATAGGAGTGGAAATTGTTCAAACTCATTAGCATAACATATGTATCTTCAGATCATCTTGTTGAAGTCCAGAATTTAAACATGTAAACAACAACAGGATGTTTCAATAGTTTTCACATTTGGCCGGAAACTATATCGAGATCCGCTATGTTTGTTTTTACAAATAAATATTATAGATAAAAATTGTACCAACGTAAGACATTAAAAGTAAAAATTGAATACTGAAATAAACATAATTCTTCACTACTCACCATTCAAATCTGTGGGCATTCCCATAGGCTAATCGTTTTCGCCAGCAATGGCTTTAAACTCAATGATTTATTTCTTATTTAAACACGAAACATTCATTTACTAAGCGTCAGGCATTTCAAGCGTTCATCCGTACGCTTGAAATGCCTGAAGATGCCGAAAGACGAAACTCGGGTCTTTAGTGACAAAATTTGTGTGAATTTACATGATTTGAACGATTCAATTTTAATATTGAAATTCCACCAAGCAACTTTAGTCGAAATCTTAAATTATAGAAATTTCAATCGAATATTGGATCATTCTGCTCTTAAGAATTTGATTTTTGAAAAGTATTTGAGCCATTATTCGAAAAATTTTCGTTCACAGTAATAAATCAATAGGCTAACGACAAATACAATTCACCATCTTATTATATTTGATAAAATCCATATTGTCTATTTAAACACTTGCTCAAAAAAAGTGCAGACAACAAGAATAATCGATATTTGAATATTTTTTCTCAATAGGTCAGTGCTATTCATTTTTTTAAAATAATTATCGCTAAGTCATTATTTTGTGTTTTGTAGTAAGCAAATTGTAAATGTCGATTCTTACGAACTGATTTATAATTTGTTTTATTTGCAAACGTCATGGTAATTTCAAATATGTAGTTTTTTTTGTCAATATAATACAGACCAGTGATTTCCAACCCGGTAGGCGCGAACAGTCTTAAATATTTATTTACCCTTCAAAACGTGTCTTTATTACTATATGAAATAAAGGATGGGGAGGCGTGAAAACGTTTTTTTCTTCAAAGGGAGGCGCAGTAACATAAAGGTTGGAAACCACTGGTCTGTACCTTTTGATATTAGACTTTGATGAAGAAAACATGGCTCAGTGATTAACATATTATATGTTAACATTACATTTATAAATAACATTAAATTGTAACTTTAGTCAGTGGTGGGCTGCCAATACGTTAGCAAGGAGCTTACTTAATCTCAGAGCAATTCTCGGTGTTCTGGGGAAGGAGTGAATTTTTTTATCACTCATATGCAATTATTAGCAATCGGTTGTTACTTACTACACTTTTTATATGTAACAATAAGCAATATACCTTAAACTTATCAATGTAAATGGCTAAACATGTATTAATGTGTATACCAGTCGTGGGGAACCTGCGGCCTTTTCGCTACTCTGGTGCGGCCTTTTGACTGTTCTGAGGATTCTGCAGAATTTTTGTAAATTCATGAATTATTAAGATTTTGGATGTCAAAATCCTTGGAAGACCCTAAAAAAGTTCCCACGTTGGTAATTTTGGGAAAACCGCAAATTTCTGGGCTTTACAAATTGTTTTCTGGCCAAAGATTCCGTAGTCAAATCCCTGTCAATGTTTACTGCGGCCTTATGTTGAATCAGGTAAATGAATGAGAGAAAAAGGTTCTCCACCACTGGTGTATACTGTAGCCGTTGTAGATAATATATAAGTCAGATATTGCAGTTATATACTAGTTTAATCTGAGAATATTGTTTCTTCTTAAATTAATAAGGGGCTCGTCGGCCTTAGTAAAATTTAACAAGGGTCTCGCGCGAGCCCCTCCTAGCCCCCTCCAGCCCTCTTCTGGACGTTAGTATTTGTAAAACACTTAGTCATAGTCTTAGAAAATAACCAAATAAAGTTTTCGTTAATCGTTTCATTGATTATTTTGTGCTTATATAGATTGGAAATATTATTATATATCAGCTTCAAGATATAAAAAATATGTTTTTTAAACCTCAGCTTAGTAACGAACTAAAAGACAATTAGGAAAGTATTCAAAAGCAAACTTCACGTCACAATCGTACTGTATTTATTCATTATAAATACTTAATTGAATATGTTTGTTTGCATTCACTTGACCTTTTAAGCTGACATTAAACATATTATTGCTTTAGAATTGGTTCTTCGAATATCTAAATTGATGTAGTTTATTGATTGATTCTTGAAAAATAGCAAGATTTTTTTTAAAAACTTGCGCGAGGGCTAAAAAAAGGCCGATATTTTTGTTCATTTCGGGAATTTCGTAAATTCCTGAGTTTTTGATATTTAAAAAAAGGTTCGCGTCGTTTTTTTTTGGAAATTCCGCAAATTCCTGGGTATTAGCAATTGTTGTGCAAAAATTTCTCTATCCCAAATCCCGGGATCACAAAAACGGTCCAGGATTAGATGCCCTAATTGATACAGAGCTATTTATACAAAACACGAAAGACTAATTAATAAGGGTAACAAAACATTTATAATAGAAATGTGAAAAGAATTTCTAGATTATTACAAAATGTTAATAATTGACTCTTAAATTAATAATATTTAAAGTATTGATTGAATTGGCATTTACTTGGTAGAATTCTATTGTAATAAGTTTTGTAAATATTAAAATATATTACTTCCACAAACATATTTTTATATATGAATACATGCAATGCAGTCTGCATATTTACTTTTCTTCATATTTTTTTTTTTGGTATTTTGTGCCTCGTGTATTGATACGCTTGATATTTAAATAAGTTGGAGAGAACTAGAGATGATTTTAATTACTCTCGAGCAGCGATTTTCAAACTGGGAGGCATTGACTATAACGAAGAGAGAAGCGAACAGTTTCAAAAATATTACATTACCCATTAAAACTTGTCTTTATTATTCTATGAAATAAAAGGTGGGGAGGGCGTAAAGATACTATTTTTCAAAAGGAGGTGTAGAAAACATCAAGCTTGGAAACCACTGCTCTAGAGAACAAAGAATTAGTTCTTATGAGGGTATAAGCTGAAATAGATATTAACCGTTTATTAAATCATATGTGTATAACTTAAATACATTGATATTTCTTAATCTTATTAAAATTTTTGACACCTTTAATATGATGGCCTCTCCACCAAATACATACATACAGCTTAAAAGTGATTGAAAGTTAACCAAAAAAAAAACATCAATATGGAAACATTTTGGTATACATAATTCAAAACAATACATATAACAAACATGGCTATTGAACGTTACTGTTCGCGAGTAATTTATATTTATTCAGAAAATTGAATATACTGTTGTACATTCAATGTACAACTGAACTTATAATATATTTAACACGTATACAAACAGAGCTTATTAATATTCATTCTCGCTATCGTCAGACATTAAATCATTTTCGATTTCCCTTGAAAACACACAAACATTCGTCAAAATTCTTTCATTTCCTCTCGAAAATACAAAACGGCGAACAAAACAAATATCACATATTATACTCTTTCACCTTAAACGAAATTGAATTTTAGTTAAATATTTGATTTATGGCACAATAACATCGTACATAAATCAATTTTAAACTGCAAAATGTTGTTTGGCTTTTTGTTTATGGGTACTCTTATTTTGGTCTTGCAGTGGTCGAGCGCCTCTCGTGTGCTCTATAACATTTGGCTCTCAAGCTTTCCATGCCCTTAAATTTCCCCAGAAGAGGAACACAGTTTTATGATAAATGCTATTTACTAAAATAATTACATTATTAATAAGAATGAATTATGAGACTTGCCTGTATAACTTATACACATGTTTATAATAGTATAAATTTAAAGTCTGTTAATTGGAATACGCATTACGCACCTCGTATAATAAAGTAGTACCATTCTTCATTTTATTGATTTTTTGTTAAGACGTTATTTTTTCATTGCTTTGTTCTAATTGGTTATCTCCCGTCTCGAGGCTAATCATAAAGCTCAATATAAAAAAATAATGTTTATTTGTTTGTCCCGTATGCGTTTCTATACCGTTCATCCGATTGCGATAAAACTTTGGTGCGTCGTTGTGCGGACGTCTGCAAAGTTTTATGAGTTAGTTATAGTTTCGCTTTATATCAAAGCAATTCTCGGTGTTCTGGGGTAGAAGAGAGTTTTTTTTATCACTTCTATGCAATTATATGCAATACTATATTGTGTATCCAAAAGTACTTATATAAACATGATTAAAACAAGAACACTTTAATTCTTTGAGTGGAATTGCAACACATGCCCTGTACTCGCTAGTTTTATAATAAATTTTTAGTTCACTGTCAATACTTAGTGGAAATGCATTATATTCAAAACATAAATCACCATTTTGTACTAATTCTTAATTTATTTATCGTGATCATGACTGATTTCGTCCATAAAGACGAGTTTAAACTAAAAATCGTTTATTGTCATTTATACATATTTTGTATCTTTATCTTTAAATTCCTTTCTGCTCACCCTTATAAGTTTCACTTGGTTAAGTGTCAACAGTTTCGGTCCTAATTTTTATTACATTGGTCAGAATTTATATTAAAAAAGGGCAGAATTAATAATTTATGGTCACATATATAAAGTGGTTTTAATTTCAATTAAATTAGTCATATTTTATATTATTTAGTCAGATTTATTTTCACACGTGGTCAGATTTTTTTTTGGTGATAATGATATTGCTATTGGTACAAAGTGGAGTTGCTGGAGTTACAGATCGTCCTATGAGCGAGTCCTACTACTACCTTACCTTATCAGAATGGTATAAACATCTAGTTATATAATATTGTTATTCTGACCAAAAATTGAATTTTATTTTGTAACTATAAATGAACAGCACATTAGTAACTTAAAAGAATAAATATAATACAGTTCAATGACGCGCGGACCACACTTTGAGAGACTGTTGTTGGAAATGATTTGTAGCTCGTAGGCGGACATTCGCCTGACCTATCTATACAAATGTATTTACCATCACATTCAGTTTTAGCGAGTCTAAATACTAAATATATATTATAAAGGACATAACAGCGGAAATACAAAGTTCAGAGTATACTGTCCTGTTCTTAGTTTATTTATTTAATATATGTATACTACATTATTTTTATCTTCTGTTTTATGCTCGAATAATTCGTACATATTGACAAAGAGTTCTAACATAAGAAATCATTTTATTCCACTAACCAACATAATAATATAATATTATATAAAGTTAGAAAACATATTTAGTAAAAAGGTAATTCAAATGCGCTTAATATTCTTAAATTATTCAACTCGCTGATAGATAGACACATCTGATCGCTAAGGTAACATTCTTATCACTACACAACATACGCCAACGAAATCGCATTTTTACTTAATAGGATACGGGCCTATCTATATTTTTACACTTACAGATCGTTGTTTTACTAGAATGTACATCAATGGCAGTGTTTCTTAACCCTTTTGGGCCCGTGGCCCCTTTTAAGTGTCTTAATTTTTTTGTGGCCCCCATACCACTGTTTTGAAAATTTTGAATTTTAAGGAATACCCAGGAATTTTCGGATTTTCCTAAATAGCCAACGTGGTTTTTTTTAGCTCTTCCAAAGATTTCAAATTTAGAAAAATTTGCTCAAATAGCCAGCGTGGGACCTTTTTTTATTAGCTCTTTCAATCCAAAATCACAGATATATTGGAATTTTGGAAAATCTTCCCGAATCCCCCCTAAACTGTGCCCTGGCTCCTCAAAACAAAAAAAATATCTGTGACCACAGGGCTCTTGGTTAAGAAATTCTCATCTATGGTGACAAGATAGTTGCAAATAATGTTTAAAGAATGCAAATTTTCTCCAAAGATGTAAATTTCAATAAAATTACAATATTTCATAACTTTAAAAAATGAGATACACCCGTATTGTATTAATCATGCGTTTGTTGTTTATTCATCTGGTATTGCCCAGTATGTATGTCGAGCAAGCTGAATGAATACTTTGTGGCGATTTCTTCCCACTCGAGATCGATGGGTCAAAATCACTTGAACTCAACTATGTTTAACGTTGACGCATTTGATAAATTTCCATGGATATTATAAAAGGAATGCTGCATAAAAGATTTATCTTGAGATTCATCACAAAGTACAATGTAATAAACTTTACCGCAATGACGAACACTCATACAAAAATACAGGGTACTTTATCATGCTAAATTATGTGAGTAAAAAAGTTGCAACATATGTTTTTCTTTCTTATTTACTTCATTTCTGCAAAACGTCGAACGAAGAAAATCATTGATAAATTCATTTGTTTAGCATTTCGTTACCTTACTTTGAAAAGGTTCTAACTGACATTTTGGCATAAAATTACCTTTTGGTCGAAAAATGTTGTAATTGCCACAATCTTACATATATGTTTATTAATTTAAGAGTCATACATTTTTAAATAAAGAAGTTAGCAGGATTCTAGAGTTATATCTACACACTTTCTTTCATACAGTAATTTTACAAGCTTCTAAGAAACAATAGGACTTTTTATAATTGATTTATAAACAACATTCGTCTTACAGTATTACAACTAAGTATATTATTATAAAACTTAAATCTTTTAAACAAAGTTGCAACAACATTCAGCTTAGACAATCGATCGGTAGGTGGCAACTGTCAAATGCAGACCGAGTGTAGAAAGTTCAACCGGAAGTTACAACCTTTTCAAACTCAATTATTGTCGTTAGTTCAGAGCAAAAAGGTTCTTATTACAGTTTTAAGCACTGATCATCAATTAAATAAAATAATTATGTTCATACTTGCTCATTATTAAAAGTGCATTTTTCTTTTCAATTTCAAAATATGATCAGTCAAATATTCAAACGGTCGTATCTCAAAACATAGTAAAGTGCAAATAGAACCTTTTCAAATTAAAATAACGATTTTTTTCAGTGTAGTCTTACGGAATACGATGTAACATTAAGTAGTAAATTTTAATCCTTGATTCCTCATTAGAAAAAACTCTTATTAAATATTATTCTTGAACTCTACAGCAGTTCGCATTGTAATTTGTTTCATCATTTTCACAACTATACGACACCGTTCAAATATTTTTATTATTTAATTTTTGGAATTGTTTAAAAGGCTTAGGAAACTCTGTAACCAAAATGGAAGTGTTTACAAATGCGCAGCATACGTTCAAACAATTAAAATATGTCCATTGTGTTCATTCCAAATTGAAATAATTTATGATTACAGCTCGTCAATCATTTTAATTTATATTTTCTTTGATAGTTTAAGTGTATGTGATGACCAGTGTTTCTCAAAGCTTAAAACATAATCACCATCGATATATTACATAATAAGTCCGTATTGATCAAACGTGGGTTAATAAAAAAAAATCTTTTTATGCTTTGGATAAAAAATAAGTATTTTTAAAAACATAGCATCAATATTAGTCAAATTCACTGTAACCGTTTTTATCTGTGTCATATATTTTTAATTGCTTAATGAATGCTTAAAAGCGTAATTATTGTTGAAAAAAATGCTTGAAACTATCTGGAAAACAAATTTAGAATTATTTAAAAAAATTGTCAGAGTTTAATAATTCCTGACGATTCGAAAAGTTTGAAAACCGTTGGTTCGTGTGATAAAGCTTGACTACACTAATAATCATCATGCTTGTATTATTTGTGTAAGTACTTCATTCAAAAATGTATTAAAATAAATCACTTGTTCCAAACAGTAGCATCTGGAATGTTAGCGGAGTCAAAATATTTCATAAGCCCCTGCTGTGAGAGCTTATAGGTTTTGCATAATTTTTCAATTTATCATAATTTTTAAGTATGTTAAAAAATATTCTCAGTTTTTGGGTATACCTTTAATGCAAATGCAAATTGCGGTAATTTATTGTTTTTTCAATTTCAAAAAATATATACACACTTTTAGCTGGTGTTTTAAAATGTTATCTACGTGCACAATAAATTTAAAAAAAGTTATTTTTATTTGAAAAATCAAAACCGTAAATTAATATACTCATTTATCTCAGCTCAGTACAGACTATTTTGTACGTCTATGGCCATATACATATAATATGTGCTTAAAGCTATTCACCATTAAAGTGATACATAAGTAAGAATCATACTTATAAATTTATGTTTTTATCATATTTTGACTATATACTGCAAGAGTGGGAACCTTTCAATTTCTAAATGCCACAAATAAAACCTTGGCACACCCCCTCTTTTTTTCGACTGTCGAAAATATAATGGGTGGATTTTGCTCTTTTCCAAAGACTTGCATATAATTTTTAGATCAAAGTGAATATTTTGATCAAGCCAAAAAACCGCAGGTTCCCCTTCACTGATATCTTGTTATATAATAGCTCAAAAGGTGTTTATACAATTAATTACTGTTTATATAACAATTAATTAACTTATGTTGTCAATGTCTTAGGACGCTATTATTAAATAAAGAAACGAATCAACAGTGGCGGATTATCCCATAAGCGCAAGAGGCGCACGCTTAGGGCCTCAAAGATGGCATATATTATATGAAACCATACATTTTAATTTCAGTTTTCAGTATTCATTATTATTCTACGAAGAGGTTTGCAGCACTTTTATGCTATTCGAAAAGCAAGGCCTACAAAATTTATTGCGCCCGGGGCCTCCAAAGTGCTTAATCCGCCGCTGCGAATCAAATTATGAGCCGATTTTACAGTAGTCTCTGTAACAATTCAAATTTCGTATGAATGATCGATAGATGAAGCTTGAAATTTTTGATTTCCGTTATTCTAATTGTAAAAAATAGTTTGAAGTAGCTTTAAAGATGCCCAACAGGGATAAGTCTATAATGAATAAACGCGCAAGGTATGTTTTGGATTTCTATCCTGTCTAACTACTTCCGATTACCGTTGAAATTCCTGGAAAGCTACAATTCAAACTGCATTCACCTGTATCAAAAGCTTGCCCACTTGTTCTTGTGCATTCCTAACTATCAGAGCTTCGCATTAGATCGAGCGAAGGACAACTCTGGGCTTTATCGTCAATTAAGAGCTTTGGAGTTGGGAGTTTGAAACGTTGCTATGAAGCTCATCGTTACACCTGATTGACTTCTGTTTGGCTCGCCCGGGGAGTGGAAATGTAGTCGTCTGTTGGGAATTTACGTCTTTAGGGACGCTGTGCAACTGTTTCATCTCGTGCATTAGTTGTATTTAGTGAGGGCTAGGGATTCTGAAGTCTCGAGGTTTTCAAAGTCCCGGGACTCAAGGCGTGTTAAAGTCAAAGTCTCGGGACATCCCGGGACTCGAGACTTTTATTTCCCCTTCAATAAAATTATAATTTTATTAAAATTAAATATTTTCATGTATGTATTTATGTATTACATACACTCGGTGCTTTTTGAAAGTACGGACTAGTAAAAAATCGCGTTTTTTTAATTCAATGTTTAATATTTATTATTTTTCTTATGTAATGGATGTGTGCAATGCTCACGGTTAATTTTTACTAAGAAGAGATGATAGCGGTACATGTATAAAAAAATATCAATGACGTAACTTCACAATACAGCTATTAGATCTTTTTTTGTCCTTTTCAGACATTGGTATCTTTGTGAAATAGTGAAGAAACATTTGCACATAAAAAAAATCAAGTATGAAAATTTAATTTTAATATTTTGTAATTTCCTTTTGCTACAGTTATATAAAAATATATAAACACGTGGTATTTAAAACTTCTACGAAATTATAAATCCCAGACATCTGTTTTTCTATCTTGTTAAAACCCGTTGTCACGTCCCGGCTATGTCGTGTCCGTTTTTCTTGGGGCTCTAATACCTGTTTTCATTCAATACACATCAGTCTTTTTGAGGGTTTCTTAACCACAAGAATTGTTTTTTTTTTCAAAATTAAAATGTATATGTTATAAGCATAGTCACAATTCCCGGAAAATTTTCCAAAAAAGTCCCGGGACATAAGACAGCAAAAACCCGACAAGTCCCGAGACTTTTGTTCCGGGACGTCTCGACACAGAATCCCTAGTGAGGTCCCAGATCAAACGGATTTTCAGGCTAACCAAATTGCATGGCATAAACAATTGTCCTCCATCACAGTGTACAGTAACTAGAAAGATTATAATTATTTACTAATAATCAGACTTTGTGATTATTGAATGTGTTTATATTGAAAATACAAAATACATTTTTTAAATTTGTCAACTTTTTAGAAACAATAAATTCATAGTGCTCTATTGTTGAGCTTTAGGTCAATGCTGATTATTTGTAGTTGGAACATCTCCATAAAGTTTCACTCCAATCATTTAGTAATTAACACTAGTTATTGAGTCATGTTGACCCTGATTGTACAATAAGCTTCTGTACTAAGCACTTTAACCTTTTTTTTTAAAAAATAAATATGAACATATTATATAAAGCAATTTATTTTCAACTTACAAAACACAACATTTTTTTAATGTTTTGTTTCTAATAGTTCACGTATCATTAACTGTACTTAATCACTGAACCACGTATTTATTTTTTTAAATATATTTCAGTCGATATTTATGATTTTAACGTAAAAAGAATATTATTATTTCTTTAAAAATAGCGAATTTTGGTGGCGTACTCCTGCAATGTTAAGAATTCAATCAAAATCTCTACTTAATTATATGCTATGATTTAATATTTTTAAATTGTGTGTAATGAAAGAGCTTTGAATGTTACAAAATCTAAGGGTTGACGTGTAAATCAGAATCTGGTGTCGATACAATAAGTGTGGTTGGATCATGGATTTTTTTTTATCCATGTTCGCATATCAATGTGTTGCATATGGCCTACTAATGGAGGTATCTTAACAGAAGTTTTTTTTACGAGAACTGTGTGTTACTCAGTCGCTCAACCTCTCTTTTCCAAAGTAGTTAAGATAGAAAGACAAGACTAAGACAGGACTAGTGATTAACTAATCGCTCTCGCTACGCTCAGTTATTGAAGGATTGGAAGGGTCGAAAGGAATATTTAGACATCACAAACAGAAATCGATAAATCGATCGAAAAATGCTGTTCGTATTGGGATTTGAACCCGTGAGGTACGGCACGGAAGCCAACATCATTAACCGCTGCGCCATGGGACCTGACATCATGTATCATGGATACTTGGATATAATACAGTCTTAAATTTCTGGAATTCGTAAATATCCAAACTAGAAAGCACATCGTAGAATATTGCACCCTGATTACTTTTCCTGAAAAATTTTCAGCTATCTAACAAGATAAACGGAAACGTTTTTGGTGGAAAGTGAAACTCCGTTATGCTTCTATTTAAATATAAAATTCTATGAATATTTTTGTTTAGAAAAGCTGAAAACTGATATATTTTTTCTAAATTTTTTTAAAGCAGTTTTTACAATAAAGAAGATTGCTAGAGATGTCAAACGAAATAATAAAAAAATAATACATATTAGTTTTAATCAATACCTTTTTCCAATGATTGAAATACAATACACTTGGGCGTCTTATAACACGGTTATATGGTTCCACAAAAACGTCGTGTAATACAAATCCATATTATACAAGGTTTGAAGTGCATACAAAATTAGGGAAGAAATTTTAATAACATAATATAGCATTCATTCATCATCGCTATCACTTAGAATTTTACTTGTTTTACTCTTTTTCGAAATCGGTCGTATGTTTTCATCATTATCGGAGGACTCTGGATTTCTTGTGGTTTTAGCCTTCAAAATAATAAGGTTAAATTATTTACTTCTACAAAAAATATAGGAACTGGTTGAAGACTATTTCGACTTTATGTGATAGTCAAAATTATAATAACAGACGCTTAAACAGACTTTATGTTACCTATACCATATTGGCTATCAGTTCCGTGGTGCAATGGTCATCGTCGTTGACTTCCATGACGGATATCACGGGTTCCAATTCCAGCAAGAACAGTTTTTATAAAAATCTTACCACCCTTTAAATCCCCAAAATAATTGGATGTCGCGAGTTAGATTTTTAATCATTAACCCTGTCCCAGCCCTATCCATGCTATCCTTACTTCCCTCTAACAACTGAGTTACAAGCAGTTTTCGTAGAAAATCTTCTGTAAAAGATCAATAACAATACGCTATAACTAAAAATGTTTATTTATTTTTTATTGAAAAGACGTATTTTAACATCATTTATATTTTACAAATATATTGCATATCATCGGTAATGAAATAAATTATAAATTTCCTTGTGTTCCGACGAATGGCTTTTTTATGTTTTAAATAAGAGTTAGCCGGAGCTTACTCAGTTGACTTCCTTGCCAATTGAAAATCTATTGCTTTCTGATTTTAATACTGAATTGTATTCTGTTTTTTCTTCATTTTGAAAGTTTTCAATTTATACTTTGTCAATCTTTTTCAATGTTTGTGTAAATTCAATAAATAAACCGCCAAAAGGCATTATATTACAAAAATAAAACACTCTTTTATACTAACTCCACATTTATGTAATATTATCTGGACCGGTTTCACTCATGTGAAACATTTCCAACTGGTCCTTATCATACTAAAGAAATATAGAATAAGTACAAAAAAGTTTTTAATCTTTTGGATGTATTGAATTAAAATACCAATTCATATTGAAAGTTCTTTTACAATCTTAATTTAATAATTACAAATTTTGAAATTTGTGGGATATATTCAAACATCATTTATGTTTCACAAAGATATTGCATATCATCGGTTACCAACAATAATTATGTAGCACAACTGTGTCGGACTGCGGTCTGCTAATTGACAGTCACTGCATAAACACGTCTTGATGTATCATGGTCCGTACTCCCAGGTATGCAGATTAGGCGCGCAGAAGTGCTTGCCGCAGATATTGCGGTAGTATAATTGTGGTGAAGTTGGCAAGCCTAAGTCAAAATGTAAATTTAACCAAGCTCTGTTTACGGCAAAGCTTCTATAGTTAATTGATTTTCTGCAGTCAAATTCATCAATCAATGAAAATTAATCCATTTTCTTAAAGCCTTGCCCGCTTCCAACGTCAACAGTATGGAATTTTAACGGATTTTATTTCAATAGATTTTTTCAGTGAAAGTTACTAGTAACTCATTTTCTTGGCTTTTGTTTTACAAAAAAGTAAGGCTAGGACTTAGCTTGTGGTTAGACAATCGTTTGAACTACGCCTCGTTTTTTTTTTTAAATCGGATGGGAGGAAATTTTAGACATCATTGAATCAGTTGGAAAATAATTCCATATATCGATTGACAAATCAATTTATGAGACAGTTCGTACTGGGGTTTTGAACCCTTTACCATCGCAACATTAGGAACTGACGTCGACTACTCGATCACGGATCTGAAGTAATTGTATTTGAATTTCACAAACTCTTTGAATATATTTGTTAAAATTAGAATTTATTAAATATATATTAGATAGTACAACTGTAATTGAGAATACCTATTCAAAATAGAGCTTCAGGGTATGAATTTTAATAGGATTAGATGTAGGCCTATCTCAATAATCAGCTGAGTCAATAAACAATCAACGATTTGGGGAGACAATTACAGAAGCAGGTCAATAAAACAACGAACTACGATGAATAACTACGGATATTAATTCTCTTAACAGCATGTAAAACATGTTTTGTCGTTAAAATCTATATCTCAAATTGTACCGGTGAATTTAAATATTTTATTAGAAAGAAAATTTTAGATTTAATTACCATGTAAAATTTAGAGAATTTAGTAGTTTTTTTTCATTATGACGTTGGGTATGGTGAGATATTTGAATATTTCAAAATGTACGCATAAAAGAATTAATTCAAACATATTTTTTTAAATTATATCATATTGTATTTAATCTATTTATACCATAATGCAGTTTAAAAACGTTACATTTTTTTTATTAAATTAAAAAGGATATTAAGTTATTAAAAAAAATATTTATTTTAAGTATTTAAAAATAATTTAAATTTTCAACTGAAGGTGCTTGGTATAACTTTAATATTAATTTGAATCGTTCAAGTTATGTGAATTCACCCAAGTATTGTCACTAACGACCGAGACTTTGCCTTCCGGCATCTTCAGTCGCTTAATTGCACGGATTGACGCTTGAAGATGACAAAAGGTAAAAACTAGGTCGATTGTGACAAAACTTGTGTGAATGTATGTACATTATTTGAAGGATTCAGATTAAAAGTATGTTAAGTAAAATGACAATGGGGACGAGCAAGATTGATAAAAAAATATCCCAAACAAATTAAAGATCAGTACCGGTTTTGCTCATCACTGGCATTATCAACTAATATAAATATAAATATATATAAAATGATACAACTGAACAATATATTGGGCAGTTAACAATTAATCGGTGAAGGATTTTATAAATAATGATATTATTCATATTATAAATAAATGCAAATAAATTTAAAATTCAAAAATACCATATACATGTGGACCTCCACTTTCGCACATAATTGGTCCCTAAAAATGTGTGCGAATGTTGAATGTTCGAAAGTAGAGGGATGTTAAAAAAACCCCAAAAATTATCCATTGTAATTTTTATTTATCAAAAATTAAAAAAATCGAAAAAAAACGATTTTTTAAAAATGTGCGAAATAGCGAAATGTGCGAAAGTCACATGTGCGAAAGTAGAGGTCCGCCTGTATACTGGTATTCTGGTTTCGTTAATATCGGTATTGCAATCCCTAATCGTAGTGCAACTCCATGCATATGCAGTATTTAATAGCTTTATGCAAACACGAAAGCATTTCACACCAAGTAATTCTGACTATACTATGCCATGTTAATTAATAATATTCAACTTATCAACATAATTAATTTTGTTTGAATAAAGTTTTGTTCATTATTAGAATTGAGATCTATTTTGTTTTCTCATTTTTTGGCAATATTATTATAGGATGAACGCATACTTTGTATTTTTGTTAATATTCTTGAATAGTTTCTTAAATAAGCAGTTTATATTATTCTTCATCTTCTTTGACCATATTCGCTCCGTATGTGGAGCATATGGCCGCCACGCGGCACCTCCATGTTTCCCTGTCTCCTGCCAATTGCTTAGCTTCCTCCCATGTCATGCCAGCATCCCTCAGTTCCGCCGAGTACATCCTATCGATATTACCCGACGGACGTCCGAGGCGCCGGAATCCCACCGGTCGAAAGAAAAGGCAGGCAGGATTGAGGCTTTCCGGAAGCATCCGCAGCACGTGACTTAGCCAGTTCCAACGTCTCTTCATAATCACTGACGTGACGGGGCACTGTCTTGTACGCTCTCTTATCTCCGAATTCTCAATCATTTGTTCTTGAAGCTTAGTATACGGAGTCTTCGTCAGGTGCCATGATACGCAACCTTAAAGCAGTACCGGCAGAATGCAAGCGTTGAATAAGTGGCTTATACATAAGTATCGCTTATTTTTTTTTTCTCAAATGTTTTAGTGTTCTTACATATCAGTACACATTATTTGACATCTTAAAACCTGAAAATCTTCCACTCAAAAAGACTCTCTCAAAAGAAGTTATTATTTTCGCAAACACGGCTCGTTCCATAATGGTTAAAAAATGAAATTTGAATTTCATTTTGTAAAACAATATACATTTTTTTAAGTATTTTTAGTATTTCATTACTTTGGGATGATATTTTGCGTGTTTTCAAGCCATGTTTGAGACTGATTTCTAAAAATACTTTCAAAATTTATATTAGTTTATTAAATTACATTCATGGTTCATGTTTTAGCAATTTTGGTTTCAACAAAGCTGGGTTTGCCAATAATAGCCTCAAATCGTCTTTTAAGAAACATTAATTAATGTTATGATCCAAGCTAGTAAGCCATGTTTGCGAAAATTTGTTGTAATTCAGTCAGTCGACCCATATTGTCCGGAATTATTGCTAATATGCGGCTTAAATAGGAGTTATTTTTTACCATTGATTCTTTCTACACCCTGTGCTTAGGATCGGGTAGATGAGAAAATCCAAACAGCTATTGAATAAAATAATGTAAAACTAGAAGCTCAAGGATATAAATCATTAATCATGTAATACTTCGATAACATGGCTGGCTAAATAATAGGTATAGTTAAAAAAGATCAATGACATTTTAAAACAAAAAAATATAAAAACCTGATCGTAATTATTTCTTACATATTTAGCAATAAATCTTTATTTTTTACTTTGTATAATAATTAGTAATCTTTGAACGCAGTTTTAATTGTAGTAACAACTTTTTTTTTTACTATCATTTTTCTTACAAAATTTGCCATTACAGCTAATACTAATGCGTCAAATATTTTAATGTTGAAAGATCACATGAGATAAGTCACCGAGATATATTAGAGGAGACTAATTGACATCACAAACACTCAAGTCTTAGGTATCAAATTTAGATTGAGAAAAAATCTATATCTTACATTGACCTTACTCGGAAGCAAAACCATTTTAATCTAAAGAAATTATGCAGAAATAGTACAAATAGTGTTTTATTTTTAAATATAATTATCTAAAGTTTGTTCTGAAAACACTGTGTATTAATATTTTTAATCAATTCTGTGTATTATAAGTGTCAAGTGATTACAAAATGTAATTTACTTTTAATCACATATCTTTCCTCAGTTAGTAATTAAACTATACTTTCGATAAAGATAAATTCAAAAAGTCGTATCAGAAACAAATTATAGAATACAACGCATAACTAGTTCCTTAAAAATCACTTTAATACTACAACAAAACCTTTATGCGATTTAAACAAAAGCTCACAAGAAGCTTTCTAAGAATATCGACTTTCACTTCATATGCTTCCAATAGGAACAATCAATTCGTCTAAAGCTCTCAAATTCTGTTATAGGGAGCTTTCTCTTTCTAACGTCCTTGGAATAAATAAATTGAAGAAACAGACCCTTGAAACCAATACGGAATTCATTTATTATTTATACTAACATAGTTTTATTTTAAAGGTATTTTTTTTACACCTTTATTTTATTTGGAAAGTGCTCAAAAACAAATACTTTTCAGATACACGTGTCTTTAAATTACCTTTATTTATTGAAGCAGAGTATTTATTACTTAACACTAATGGAATATGAGAGAAACTTGTTTTCTATCGCTTGTTAATTTTTATTAATGATCCATTTCATACTATACATAAAACCCATATTTTCCAACGCTGCTCCCAATGTGGACTATACAATCCCCCGAGTAGTGAAGTGAGTCAAATGGTATTTTAGTAAAAAAATGAATTAGATGCATTTAAATATTCTACATGTCATAAGGCGTTAAATGAAGTAAGATTATATTAAATTCATAATGGAATAGTGGTTTTTACCTAAAATAAAAAAAATATACAGTTCACAAAAACATTAACTAAATACGTGATTTCATACTACTTGGCTCAAATCACATCTCAAGGGCTTATATGTAATTCTAATAAAGAATCTTTGCAGACGTTATTTAACGATAACTGATTGTTTTTCAAACTTTATATTTTAAAAAAATACATTATAAAATAGTTTTTTTCTATTCATGGTATAGATTAATTTTGATTAGCATTACATTTGAATGGTAAAATTATCTTGTGCCGCATGCTCATGGTTGTTCATTTTGATCAGTGGTGCATAACCCGCGACCCAAAATGACATTAGTTATTGCAGTTAATACGAAAGTGTGAGACATTTGTGAAATTGTAGAAGACAAAAATTTTGATTCGTAAGAAGTTTATTATTATTTATGTTAACATCATATCCAATCAATACTAAAACGAACGAAAATATTTGTCGAATTCTTGATTTATAGTCTTACATATATTTTCACAGCCATTATTTAAATCTTTGCTGTTCTTTTTGCATTTTTTTTCGGGAACCATTGCATTCCGCTAACCAAAATATTATATGCATAAATTGATAAGAACATGTTGTTGTAAAATCAAAAATAAAACCACGTATGTTTACATGTCGAGTTCATGACACAGTGGTTAATGTCGTTGGTTTCCATGCCGGACTTCACGGGATCAAGTCTCAGTATAAACAGCACTTTTCAATCGATATATCGATTTTCTGTTTGAAGGCATGCATGTCTGAAAATTCCCTCTCCACTATTCCAATCCTTAAATAAGGGAGTGTAGCTAGAGTAAATACCCAACCACTAATCCTATACTAGCCTTATCTTTTATATAACTAATAAAAAGACAGGTTGAGAAGATACGTTCCGCGGAAAACCATACAAAAAAAGCTATGACTAACATAGAAAAGGTAGAGATATATTTTTTAAACTTATTTCCGCTTCCATTGTGGAGCATATGGGCTCCCAATGAAGGTATATCAACAGAAGTTTTTCTACGAAAACTGCTTGTTACTCAGTTGCTCAACCTTTCTTATTCAAAGAAAGTAGAAGGATAAGGCCAGGACAGGATTAGTGGTTGACAAATCGTTCTCAATACACCCAATTATTAAAGGAACTGAAAGGGTGAGAGGGAATTTTAAGACATCACAAACACCCATGCCTTTTAACATAAATCGACGAATCGATAAAAAAAATTCTGTTCGTACTAGGACTTGAACCCGTGAAGTCTGGCACGGAAGCCCACAACGCTAACCGCTGCGCCATAGGACTCGACAAATATTTTACGCATTACATAAACTTAAGTTATCTTGGTTTATCTTAAACAAAAGATTAAGAAGAATAATAATAATATATTCATTCAATGTTATATAGCTTTATTTTAAGATTAGACATTGCTTAAAGTTGAAGACTATAGTTTGATAAGGCCCAGTTGTAAGCCACTCACACAGACAGTTTTCTTTGGTCGTTCTATCAGGGTCATTCAATAGTCTTCCATCACTGATGTAGGGGTGCCAGAGGGTGTACATTTGTCGAAGAATCCATTTCATGTAAAGGCCGTTCATCCGAGAGAGTGCGATAACGGCTTTGTTCGTGCGGGAACCCTCCCAACGCTTTGGGGTAGTGTGTGGTGCCGAAGGTGTAAATGAATGCTCTCGGATATGTGTTCCATATGAATGTATTAGGATTGATAAATCCTGTATAACAATACTCATACCATTGTTAATAGAATATTAATTGTTTAGGTAAATATCGTTTTTATCAAAAATAAATCATAGTATAAAATCGAGAGTTAATTTTTTTTTTTTTTACCATGTCTGCTCCCAATATGGAGCATATGGACTCCTTATGGAGTTTATCTCATCAGAAATGTTTCTTCGAGAACTGCTTGTTACTCAGTTGCTCAACCACTATTTTTCCAAAGAGAGTAGGAATAGAAGGAAAGGGCTAGGACAGGAATAGTGGTTAGCTAATCGCTCTCGATACGCCCCGTTCATTGGATAGGATGGGTGGGAGGGGGGAATTCAAGACATCACATACATCCATGCCTTTGAACAGAAATTCATAAATCAATTGAAAAATCAATTTATAAAACTGCCCGTACTGGGATTCGAGCCCGTGCCCTCCGTAGCGTTAGCCAACGATGTTGACCACTCGACCACACTGGCGGTTAAAATTAAAAGATATTATTTATTTTTTATTCGCTCCATACGCCACTGCTTAGAATATAATTCCTTCCCTACCCAAGATGGTCCAACTCAAAAGATTTATTCGAAATAACATGCATATACACATTCTCAACATTATTTTTTAATATGAGCCCACGAGAGTTGAAATGAGCCAAGTTGTATTTTAGGAAAAATTTAGTTGGATGCGTTATAATATAATATTCCACATGTCCTAAAGCAGCGGTTGGCAAAGAAAAAAATTCAGTGGTCCGCAGAGAAATCTGACATTAATTTATGAACTTGGTGCATTTTTAGATACATTTGAACACTTTTATTTAAATATGTAATATTCAACACAAAAGTCCAGTTAGTCCGCTGAATTAAAATTGTGAATTTAGTGGTCCGTGAGTCCAAAAAATTTGCCGACCGCTGTCCCAAAGTATCGTAAATGTGAAGTGACTTCAGTAAATACACACTGCAGGAGTGTTATCACCCTAAAATAAAAACATGAAGTCAACCAAAACACTAAGTAAAGATGCAGTTTCGAATTACGCACTTGAGAGGCCCCAGGCGCAATAATTTTTTGAGGTTCTGTTGATCGAATAACATAAAATCATTGTAAAGGAATTGTGACAAATGAATGTTTTGTTATAAAATATGTTTTTTTTGAGGCCCCTGTGATTCGGAGGCCCCAAGCGCGCGCCTCGTGCGCTTATGGGGTAACCCGCCACTATTAAAATGTAATTGTACTTAAAAGTCCAACAGAAAAACATTTTACTTATTGGCTCACTTCACCTCTTGAGGGCTCAATTATCTAGATATCTACATGTAGATAATATTTAAAAAATATTGAAATGATTTTTTACTAACTTATTACTGAAATTAGTGAATCATATTTCAATGAATAAAAACTTCAGTAGAATTATAGGTTATTCTCAAATGTTGTTTGCGTACATGTGAAATGATTTTATAAAAAAATAATTCTTGACATATCATGTTGCATTTAAAAATACAAGAAATTTACGTATAAAACAAAAATCTAGCGATTCAACGATCCCCCCTCAAGGAACTATGATTTTTTCCCCATGAAGGAACTGCACTGCGACTTTAAAGTGACATGTTTTTTTTTTCAAAACTGCAAAAAAAGCAGTAACGATAATACCAATGATGCAATCTCTAGTATTAAACGTTTTACATGTAAATACCAAAGGCTTAGAATCGTGAATATGATTTCGTAAACATAAATTTACCTAATACGCCAATTTATGCGTACCTAATCGCTAAGCAGTAAAATCGTTCATATATAATATTTTATGGAACGAAAGAGTTTACAAAAAATATATGAAAAATCACCATATATAAATGACGGCACAATAAACACAATTTCTTCCTGTTTCTTGCTATGAATAATATTTTAAGTTATCTTATGGTTTGATTTATCCATTCGAATAAATCAACAAGAATTATTTTCCCTTGAGTAGGCCATCTTATTGGAAATGTAATCCTATCCTTTCTTACGAACCGTCGTATGATTTTTTTCTGTAAATTTTACTTAAAATCTTTGATAAAAAGGGGTATTTTTTCTATCTGGATTTGTTAACCAAATACTTAAGGGACATTGATATATTTATATTGACAAACGTATTCATGGATAATCCTTGGATATTTATGTATCATATAATATTTTGTAGGTATTTTCAAGAATACATTGTCAATATTTCTAAAAAGGATAAACGGGCATTAAGATTTATAAATGGCCAGTTTATAGCTTCACAATTGTCAGTAACTTTTCTTAAAAGTGATCAGTAAAACTAATAATAAACCAGCAGTAAATAATTATTGCTGAAAAGTATCTTGGTTTAGTAAAGATTTTCTTTAAATTGATAAGTATGCAATGAAAATGTTGATTGATTAATTTATTATTTTAATGTGCGTACTGTCAAATTGACAGCGTTAAAACTTGGTAGAAAGTCATTTTATTTACAAATAATAAAACACTATTTTTTAGTTATTCCACAATTATTTATTAAGATCGTGATTCAGGACCGATTTTACTCAGTTAAAAATTCAACTGACAAAATATAATTGATAAAATAACAGTTTTACAGAGCTGTTTAAGTAATATTGTATAAAAGTCACTGATTGTAAACATTCTACTTAGTGGAATGCTAACCATTTATAACAGTATTGAGCAACCTTATTTTGCAGCGGGCCAATACAAAAAAATCAATTATACGTTCTTGCCACTCCACCAAAAGTGATAGGTGGGTCTGTAGATATATGTTGTTAAATCATTTTTAACAGATGCTGTAAATATGACGACTGTTTATAATTTCAAATCTCACTTCCACCAATACTGCGCGAGGTTGTAAGCTTAATAAATGAGTCTTATACAAGTTCACTCAGACACGTCAAGGTGGAATACGTTTATTTAGTAAGGTGTTTTTCACCAAACTAAAAAATATGTATGTTATAATACTTCTTTTTTTTCATATCCGCTCCCTAGTCGGAGCATATGTATACCACATGGTTTCTCCAATATTCTCTGTCCCCCGTCAGTCTTCTTGCTTCCCCCCATGTTATTCCAGCGTTCCGTAGCTCCGCTGAGTACATTCTATAGATGGTCATCAGCGGTCTTCCATCTGGTTGGTAGAAGAGAGCAGGCAGAATATTTCTCTACTTAATTAAATAAAATTGTAATTTTAAAATATTATTCTTTTTCTTATCAATTTGGGATATTGTTTTGTTTTTTTTTCTTTATATATGTCATTACATCTAATTCCAATGCATCAAATATTTTGAATATTGAGATTAATTCAGAAAAAATTTACATCACAAACACCCATGTCTTAGATTTCGAATTTAAATTGATAAAATCCAATTTGTAATTGCCCACACCGGGAATGAAACTCAGATCCGCCTGATTAGTAACACAAGCTCTAACCAACTAGACTAGTCCATAGCGGGTGACAAATTTGTGTTACTGATTTATAATATCATTCGTACCGCGTTTTCGTGTTGATATATTAAAAAAATGCATTTCATTACTAAAATATGTATTATATTCATTGAATGAATAGTGAGAGGGTTAATAAATCGAAACAGAATTTCCATATTTTTTCAAAAGAACATAGAAATTTCTTGTTTTACGAAACATATAATTTTCTCAAAGGGGTAACAAACTTTGCGCTGAATACCACGAAGGCTTTCGAAGGTGGTGTGTTTTAGATTATTATTTATGTTAAGGCCCCGATTTTAATCTATTTATCTTTCTAAGTCTCTACCACTTATGTAGGTATTCGAAAGCTTAAAGTTTACATGCACTATTCAGAACTATTTGACTGGGGTGATTTTACTATGAAATCTAACACTTTGAGTATGCGACTGTCTAATTAATATACTTTGGAATGAGTTATTTTTAAATGATTTTTTATACAATATTTCACTGTTGAAACTAAAATTAAATCACCCTCTCCCCACCGTTTTTCTGAGAAACATTTTAACGAGAATATGTTTGTTTCAATCTAACAATTATTATCTGAGATTATATAGGAAGCATTAAATAATCACATACGCCCATACTAATGTATGCAAAATTAGTTCAGTAATAATTAAACTTACATTAATAGATTGTATTATTATTAGATATTTTTAACCATGTCTGCTCTAAATGTGGACAACACGGGATCCTAATATAATATATGAACTGTCGTTGTTTTATGAAAATTGGTGGTTATTCAATCGCTTTATCTCTCTTTTCTGTAGATGGTGAGATAAGAAGAGTAGGGTTGAGAAAAAGACCAGTAATCAGCATATCACTGTTTCTACAACCCGTTTTATTATAGAATATGAATGTTTTGTTAAAACAGTAAATATATCTTTAGTATTTTAGTAATTGCTCAAAAGTTGAAGATTTAGACTGAAGGTGCTTGGTGGAATTTCAATATTAAATTTAAATCGTTTAAATTATGTACATTCACACAAGTTTTGTCAGTGGAAATTCATCCGTGCACTTGAACGTCTGAAGATGCCAAAAGACGAAACCCGGGTAATTAGTGACAAAACTTGTGTGAATGTACATAATTTGAACGATTCAAATTTAAGTGATTATTTACTATTTGTATCATTTTCTCTGTTATAAAAATTGGAACTATTGTTAATTTAATTAGGATTTGAACAATGGTTTATGTTTACTCTGTCCTGTAGCTTTGTGATGGTTCTCTAGGAAGAAAAAGACCATGCTTATTACTACGACGCGTGTTAGATATTGAAAAATAAAGAAAAACAAAATAAATGTAGGTACAGGTGTTCAAGGATATTGGCAATATTATAATACAAATATTTTTTGTTACAGGTAAGGCATTTCAACTTTTCCGGCAGAATACCATGTAAGTGGAATTTATTAAAAAAAAACATTAAAGGTGTACCACGATGCCAATCAGGCTATCATATTATTCAAATTCACAAAATTAAAAAAAAAGCATTGATTTTTAAATTTGATTTATTTATGAAGTTGAATCAAAATTGAAGAAACTTTTGATGAAATTATAATATATATTTCCATCCACTTTTTTCGATTAAAGAAAACTGAATTTAGTGTAAGTGGTATAAAAAGCTTCTAGTAAACTCTTTACTCAAACTGAAAAGAGAAATTCAGTGATTGATTAAAAAATAGTCTTCTCCTTGAACCTCTTCATAAGTGACTTATATATTTTTATTCACATTAAGACTGCAATCGGTTAACATATAATATGAGTCGCCGAGTTGCTAAGCCCGCTCTATAGGTTGTTTTGAGTTTTTAATATATTACAAAAAACTCTTTTGGGTATATATAGTGATTTAAAAGTGTTTTAAAAGTTATTTTATACCTTCCGGATACAAATAAAAGCGAAATAAAACCTCTAATTCAACTTATATACCGTACAATTTTTAAATAAAAAAATGGTGTATTCCAAGAGCGTATTTTGGCGTTTTTAGAGCTGATTTTGCAAGTCGCGTCAATATTCATTTTGAATTTTTGACGAAACGGAATATAATTTGGAACTCTAAATTTAAACAAATTATAGCTTTTCGGACGGAGCGCTGAACTGCATTTATAACTCATTTTCGTCAAAAACCGGCCAGAATGGGTTTTGCAACTTGGAGTTACATATAAATGCTTTTATTCAGATTATTATTAATAATAATGCAATGAAGATATGTATAGGTAGAGAAATTAGGTTTTATGAAGACTATTTTGTTTTTCAACGACCTTTGTTAAACACAGATACAAATTGATACAGATCAAATAAATTGAAAAAGTTTTCTTAATAGTAAATATTTTTTTTCATTGGTTAATTTATTCGAATCGAGATACAATAAACATTGAATTTCAGAAAGATATCACATAATCTTTATTTCATACTAAATAATAAATGAAAATATTTCTTTACCCAGACGATAGCGTCCCAATTTCAGCGGGATCCGAAGACTTAAGTCTTAAGACTGGGTACTTAGTTAGATATCCCCTCGGTTACTTGGTAAACAGCTTTAAGAGAACAAGTTGTATTGACTTAAGAATAATCCGAGATTTGGCCGAAATTGTATTTATACTTTGGCTTAGTCAACACTTGGGGTATTATGTTATTATTTGCAAGTAATTTTCGCTGACAGGTCTATCGCAGAATTATTAACTTGGCGATAATGACCTCTCGAGATATATCAAAGTCATTAAAAGTTTCAACAGAGTTAAATAAAACATATTTTTCAATAAAAGTTTCATTCTATTGAAATGAAACTCTTCCCGTTCACTTTGTTTTTTGGTAATGTTCTGTTATTAAAAATGGAAACAGAAATATTATTAAAACATTCGTTAGGCTTTCGTATATATTTTACCACGAAACTAAACATATAAAATTAAAGTGATTTTTTTTTTGTTTTGCTTAAAATCTTTTATTCAAATTTGTTTAAAAAATAAATTCTTTCTAAATAATAACACTTTTATAACATTCTATAATTACCTATCAAAAAATTACATTAGATGTTTTCTCATAAGATTTTTAAAACAGATTTTTCTCAACGTGAATTGCTTGTTAAGTTTCTCAAAGTCTCTTTTATTAAGAGAGTAAGGATAAAAGAATAGGGCTATGACAATATTAGTAGTGAACTAATCGCTCTCGCTACGCCCCGTTATTTTAAAATTGAAAGAGTGGGAGGAAATTTTTAGACAATACATCTTCAAGCAGTAATCGATAAAACGATAAAAAAAAATATGTTTGTACTGGGACTCAAACTCCGCCACGGACCCGGTAATACCCTAAATCCAAAAAAGGTTAGTAACACCTCCATGCCCATGATGCAATCGTAAATAGTTGAGCTATTAAATCATTCAATATTTCTCTTAATATTGTCAATAAGTATTTATCATTTTAGGTATTCTAGCATATATACATTTTAAAAATTATTTTTAAGCTTCTAACTTAGGTTTTAATACTGTCAATAAATAGTGAAACTGAGATGCCATCATGGCAGGGAACGTGATTTTTTAGGATGGCATGTTACGGTTAATATAAAATTGATTGTAGATGAAATCGGTGAGGATCTATTTTTATAGATAAAGTTAGTTTATAGATAATGCTCTTGATAAGCGATGCTAAAACTAATCTTGATTAAAAAGTGTGTTGTTACTACTAAAAAATATGTTTTTTTTAATATTTCTACCTTACCCTCCACCAAAAATTTACAGCTTTAAACACCTTAAAGGTAATTAAAAAGAAAGTAAAATATTATTTTGATATCATCTAACGATATGTTGAATAGTAATGTTTTAGTAATGCATCAAAAAACTTAGATTCACTGTTTAAAACTGACTGATACTGACAATATTGTTACTAATATATAATATCGTCTTATAGTCGTTTGCAGAGCACACAAACTTTTCATAACTTTTAAAACAAAAACGAAAAAATTGTAAATACGGCAAAGGTTAAAAATCCTTTACATCGGTGACTGCTTTTAAAACAAGTAGTTAACCTTCGTAAAGTTTGCTGCCGATGGCCACCCCCTTCACCCTTCCGCCCAGTCTCCGGAGCTTTAAGCTCACCAATCTGAAAGTCCAACATTTCTGTGGCGACCCCGCGTGGGAATTAGAGAGGGAACTTTAAGGGTTCATCTTAAGACTGCCTTCGGACGGGGTGAGGGTAAAAACACTCAAATAGTTTCTGTTAAATGTGATTTAACTCGGTGGTTGAATGGCTGCATCGTCAAATCGTCATGTCATCGATTTATGTTTAAAATACTTGGAGTATTGGTGTAAGATATAATTTATTTTTACAATGAGATATTTTTCATTTTTTTTTGTTAATTTAAAAACTTTCGCTCAACCTCCAGAGAACTAGAAGTCAGTCAATCACTCTGGCTATGCTCTCTTTAAAAAATCGGATTGAAAGCTAGGGCATATACAAAAACGGAATTTTCCGACAAAATTGGTTTTAGAATTAACATATTTCTTAAAACACGTCTTAAACTGGTTTTTGAAGTTAAATAAAAAAGATAGTTCTAGTAAAATATCACTAAACCGTTTTATTTTTTTTAGATTTTCTTAAGCACTTGGATATGTTCACGTCGCAGCGATTAGCGTTTTTGGCTTCCGTGCCGGATCTCGAGGGTTCGAGACCCAGTACGAACAGCATTTTTTCAAAGATTTGCGAGCGATTGAATAACAGTTCCCGTAGAAAATCGTTTGTTGAAATACCTTCATTAAAATTACATATGATTTACATTGAGAGCGGACATGGACAAAAAAATACAAATATAATATTTTTATTTTCTTAAATTGTATATGTTATTTCCCGCCAGAAAATATGTTTTTTTTTATCTATAATGTTTTCAACAATTCATTCATTAATGTATATTGTATACCCACTATCCAATTTGTTTTATAGTATTGAACTGTTAACAATTCAATATAAATTCTAATGTTTTAAGCCGGGTTATTTAATTGAAAAAAAAAGGTTTCGAATGCCAAACATTTAACTAAAAAAACCGCTTTTTCGAATCCAATTTTTAAAAGTGACAAGCCTTAATGAGAACAAATTTATGAACACCACAACCATATATGAAAAAAATGTTATATTTGAAAATGTCCGTTCGCGGACTTGAACACTTTGATACCAATACTGAATAGGTCAATAAACCGAGAGAGAGCATTGTCCACTTGACTGCATTAAATATATTGTACACTTTCATTTCAGATTGTAAAAATTAAAAATTGTAAAAATACCGGAATGGCAGTTGTCTATTCTAAAACGGTCGTCTTCCATCAATAGGGACAAGACGATTAACGGTACCAGAATTTAAGTATTATTTGAATAAAAGTTATCCCGACCTTTTGTCTTATGTAAATGCAAACCTTTATAGTTTCCCGGTTAGATAAACATACAGGGTAACTGTAAATTTAAAGAACAAATATTTTTTTAACTTTTATTGTTTTACAACTCTGCTTTGTTTTCAGAGTAATCAGAAATCACTGCCTTAATTGAAGCGTTGAGAAAAAGGTTAAGACGTCTATTTTATAATTTAAGATTTCAACTGAAGGTGCTTGGTGAAATTTCAATATTAAATTTGAATAACTTTTAGGGTGTTCACTAATGAATTTGAATCGTTCAAATTATGTACATTCACACATATTTTGTCACTAACGACCCGGTTTTCGACTGAATTCAAGTTCATCCGTGCACTTAAACGCCTGTAGATGCCGAAAGGCGAAACCCAGGTCGTTAGTGACAAAATCTGTGTAAATGTACATAGTTTGAACGATTCAAAGTCTATTTTATGTTTATATTTTTTACGTGATTTTGAAATAATACAGTTTACTAAAAAGGACAAATAATTATTTGTAAGCACAAACCAAAATGTCTAGTCCTTCATAATGTATATAATCAAGAAGTGATAAATGGTATTATTTTTCTATTTAATAATATTTTTTGTAATTTACTTATTGAATCTTCATTATTATTTTTTTATACGATTTTCAATACGACAATGTTTTTCTTTTTACAAATAACATTGTTTTTCAAATTAAGAAAACCAATCTTCAATTTTATTATGAATTCTATCACTTTTTATACACGGTTTTTAATAGAACGTATCTACCGTGTAGAAAAGAATTGAGTGTATTTGCTCCTATTGTGCTAACTATGAAGGATGATTTCAAGATTCTGAATCAGTTTTCTGTGACCGCTATACCAGTAGGCTTTAGCGCGATTGATTATTGAAATTCTATTGATTTAATTAGTGATTCTGATTTAAAACAAAAAAATCAAAGCATAATCATAAAATGATTTCTAGTTAGTCAGAGAAAGCCGCAACTTGCAACCGGTCCTTATCAAACAACTCATATCGAGATGTTTCATTACGAGTTTTAATGGTTAGTGATCAACTCATTGCCTAGAGAAGTGGACATTTTTTAGTGATAGTTTTTGTGAACTGTTTGTTAAATTTTACTATTTATATTTGTTGATTTTGTTTGTTGATTTTGATGTATTTAAAGTTTTATTTTATATTTTGTCTTATTATATTTTTCAAGTACATGGTGAATTGGCGTCAGCTGTTATAGTGTTTTTAATTTTTAACAATAAATAAATAAGTATTGGGTGCGAACATTGTTAAAAAAAATGATGATTCGTTTACAAACGTCGTGTAGCAATAGCATAGCAAGACGTCGTACATCGCCGTATGCAAACTCTAATGACTTCCTTTGACCGTTTAGGTCAAGTCGTCGACTCAGGACTTACCGACCGTATCGAAGAGTCGTTTGTCCTTTCTTCAATCTTCAAACAAAATGTCAGTCAACCCACTAAGTACGTCGTGTTTTAAAAAAACTTTGACAGTCTATTTAACCAAGCCTCGACGTAAAATACCTTTATCTATTGTGATGCTAGAAAAGAATAGTAATAAAATAGAGACTCCAATCTGCTACTACTGATTTTTGGAAACTAACTATCTGTATACTATCAGATTACTCTAGTGACTAAAATTGATTCTAGTAGATTTAACCAATCAATATGATTAATGGATTAATAAATTTTCAATATCTTTAAATTATTTTTCTCTGGTTTTTCTGACTCCACCTCCGGAAGAACACTCGACTTCACAACTCCCGACTCCGTCTCCACAGCCCTGATTTTAAGTGAAACTGACGTTTTAGTGAAATCATGCCTAAGCAACGTCCTGACCATGTTTAATTAAAATGAAGTTAGTACAAATGAGTATTTTAATAGCTATCAGTACTAGGACCTACTATCCCGGGATCCTGGATCCCGAAATCCTGGAATCGTGACAGTAATAATAATGATTGAGGATAAGACGTGCGAAATTCTCGAATTTTATTTGAAAACTGAAAACTAGGCAAAAAAATTGAAATCCGTTTATATTTATTTATATGTAATTAAAGAAATAAAATACATTGATACTTTTCTACCTTATTATAATAGAGTTCTATCAAGCAAATTTCAACTTAATCGATAGCAAAAAATATTGTTATATATCCCTGGATATTGTTCATTTTACAAAACCTTAAACAAAAATTTAACCGCGGAGTTGAAAAACAACTCTGCTAGTTTTTCCACTTTATCTCAAAGATGAATCAATGTTATAGGATTTTTCTTATTCCAACTCTATATATACATACATTTAAATATTATTTTACGGAAGGAACCAATATTTTCACCGGGCAATTTACAGTAAATTTATTTATAGTATAAATGTGCGGTTTTTGGTTTTGGCTTCATTATTAGAAATATCTTGACGCAACTTTATGGTTGATAGAGTCTATAAAGTACGCTCGTATCTTAAAATGTCAGATTCTGTTCTCTTTTACTCGTCAATTTCACTTGGAGAATATTATATTGGAATTTTGTGGCTTCACCTTCAAAGACAACCAGTAAAATCTTCAAGAAATTTATTGATATTTAGTCGAAATGTCAAATATAATTTTTGCTCTTTCCATTCTGTTCTGTTGAATTATTTTCGAAAACTTGCGGTGTATATTAAGTATATCTATAAATTTTCTCTCACAATGGTAATACAATAGAATATTACCGCAAAAGCTTAATAGCAATCGATAAGTACTTGAAATATTATTTAGTTTAACAGTAAAAAACGCCAATATCAGACTTTACTGGTTTTAAATGTCAACGGTTGTTCGCAGTGCAAAGAAATCATACGTATGTATTCAAATATTACAACGTATTTTTATGATGACTGGAAAAATATGGCTTATTTTCATATTAGTAGTTTAACATTGATAATACAATTTTTAAAATATTTATATATTTAAATCAGGGCTGTGGAGTCGGAGTCGGAGTCGTGGATAATGAACGACTCGAAATTTTTTTGAAAAATATTTTTAATGATGTGTATTCAAACAAAATAGGCCAAAGTGTTGACATTTCATGTTTGGCTGATTAAAGATGATTTGATGGAATACATATATATAAGTTGAAATGAAATTTTTGAAAAAAATCTTCGGAGTCGGAGTCGAAAATTTTAATATTTTGACCTTATTTATAATATAGTTATATTATATCAAGTTAATTTAAATTAAAAAAATAGTTAACATAACTTTCTATACTGGAATTCGAGCACGTAGATATTAAAACCGAATAAGGCGAAGTCTTAAGATCAGCGAAAAAAACACACGACAAAAAATATAGCTCATCACTGTATAAATAACCCTTTATACGGATTTTGTTATCCTGCCCATTAAAAACAAACAAAAATGATTAATAAGTAATACAGGAAATTTTCCCTCGCTTGTCTTCATATCGACCGTGGAAAAGAAAAATTACGTAGCCCACACATAACATTTTTTACAGGATACACAATAAAACGTTTTTGATGATTTTGGGCCTAAGTTAAATTATTTGTTTATTTATTTATTGTTTACAAATTAAAAGTACAGCACATGACATTACAGCTGACGCCAATTCGCCGTGCACTTGAAAAATATAATTAAAAAAAAAAAAAAAAAAACAGTACACATTACATCCATAAATACAAAATCAAGAAATAAAAATTATGAAATATAAACAACTTCGAAGTGCACAGAGACTGATAAACTGGGTTTTAATTGACTTAATCTAATATCAATTTAATTAATTCTTCATAAAACACTTTTTTATTAGTCTTTTTCATGATCACAATTTTCGCAGACCATTATTTTTTCAAACCTAAAAGCGAAATAAGGATATTAATTCGGCATTTTCAACTTACATCCTTGTGATATAAGGTGTATCAAGTTGTATACATTGTGATTATTGAAATAAAGCTGTTTTGGAAAAACTGTAGATTACGTCCTTTTTCATTTCCACAGTCGATATGATAATAATATATATAACAAGTACAACGTGATGTATTTCATTTTGGATTACGATCACGAAGGCTTATGGGGAGCTTTATAAGGCTGTACGGGAGGATTCAGGATTGAGTGGGAGCTAAAAAGGACATTTCCCGCGAATGTAGAAAACTTTATTGTACAAAGTTCACGTGCGGGATTAAAAATTATGACTATCTCCTTTAATATTTATAACTCAATGTAATCCGTATTAGGTTGTCTATGTGGCGCGGACCTAGGACATAACATATTTTTATTTATTTATTTATTGTAAGAAGAAGAAGACAACGTATGGCAATGCGCTTTGAATTTATAACTTTAATGTAGGCAGTTCACGAAATGAAACATTTAGAACAGCAAATACAAAATTTGTATTAACGTGAATATTCAAATTTAATAATAATTTAAAATGTATGTACACAAATCTCATAGCTTAAAAAATCAGCTGTACAATATATGCAACTAAAATATTATAATATTCATATTATTGCTGACAACACTAGGTATATTTTTTGGTTCCCGGTAAATTGCTCGAATAACAAGATAATCAATTTGTTTTCGTTTGTTCAACAAAAAAGTTTGAGTAACTAATTAATAAGCAGTTCTCGTAGAAACACTTCTGTTGAGATAAACTCCATTAAAA
The DNA here is from genome assembly GCA_031772345.1 of Himalopsyche anomala. Taxonomy (NCBI): domain Eukaryota; kingdom Metazoa; phylum Arthropoda; class Insecta; order Trichoptera; family Rhyacophilidae; genus Himalopsyche; species Himalopsyche anomala. Next base: position 6,377,343 of record CM062827.1, read on the forward strand.
GATCATATGTTCCGCATTTGGAGCGAACACGGTAAATACTTACGAAAATTATTTTTATATTTCACTCTCTAAACAAGTGTCGCACAAGATAAAAATGAAATTCGTAGAAAAAGTCGTGAAAAATCGTTTAAATAACCAAGCAATTCGATTAATTTGTAATTCGAGCAATTTACCGGCTCCCATATTTTTTGATGCTTTAACTAATAAATTGCCAATTGGTGAATTCTTTTCATCCTCCTCAGTTACGGAGTCAAAGTTTCATTTATTGATTTGAACAGAAGTTTTTCTATAATACCGACTTGTCACTCAATTGCATAACTTTTCTTTTTTTTTAAAGTAGGGAAAGAAGGATTGGGCTTAGGTCAGAAGACAGAATTAGTGGTAAACTAATTGCACTAGCGACACCCAATTTGTATGAAAAGATGGTCGTAAAGTAGGGAAGGGGATTCAATCACATAAGTCCATGCCTTCGAACAGAATTCCACAAATCGATTTTTTTTACATACAAACTGTCCGTGCTGGGATTCGAGCCCGTAACCTCCGTAACCGAAACCAACGACTTTTACCACGCAGCTTGGCAATATCAAATATAGATTTTTTCTATTACTGTACTACTCGAAATCTTAGACATAGGTGTGTTGTGTATCTTCTCCTCGGGCTTTTCTCGTATGATTGCATTATTAAATTTTTGGCGCATTGGCATTCGTTGTTTTTTTTTATTTTTGTATAATTATATAATATTTAAAAATTAATTTACATTTTATTTCTTAATTCACCATCACCTTCAATTAAACGGCTCTTTATTCTAAGTGGAAATGCGTATAATTAAAAAAATCTTCGAAATTGATTAAAATTATCACAACTGTTTTTTCTCATCTTTTAGAGCAACGCTTTGTTCTCAGGATATAATCACCAACTAAAATTAAATACCATAATAAAATTAAAATTTATGCGTATGTTTATAATTTAAAGAAGTAATTTAGATTTTTAATAAAATTGTGCCGGAGTATTTTATGTTCTTTCTCTTCAAATGACTTCATCCAAAATACCTAAAAAATCATACGAATGCAAACAGAATTATTTGCCTTAAACAAACACGCAGATGCAGGAGTAATAACGCTGTTTTGAATATGCAAAACTCGAACAAGACATTAATGGGAAAATGTCCTACGCCGGCCCTGACTTTGGAATACAACCACCTCCGCCTTCCCCGTCTATTCACCCTCCCCCAGCCACCTCAGCCACGGCAGACAGAAATATGACGCCACGTATTTCACATATTGCATTCATATTTTACATAGTCCTGGAAAGTGTGCGCAGGATATCTGCATACGGTGGAAATGATTCAGTGGAGTTTGTGATTAACGGCCTATTTATAGTGTAAAAAATTGGATTTAAAATAAATAGATGACATGAAAAGGTGTTGCTCTATTTATATAGTTGCTCTACTTTGCCATGTGTAGAGTATTTACTCATAGTTGCAAGTTTCTCCCAAATCTGTCTCATTCTCGTAGATTACATACATATAATGATTGGGTTAGGTAAAACAATAAAAAGTCTAATTAAAAACACACTCCCTTATGTGCTGACAAATAGATACAATGTAATAGTCACGCTAAAGCGCATGTAAACAATTTTTTTTACGGCAATATGTTGCCGAACATGTGTGGTCGTTTCCAACGTAGCAACACACAGCACTATTGTCTTAAAATGGCCAAATGGCTCTCTATTGTAGCCACGTGTTGCCACATCTTGTCATGAGTTGCCCCGTATTTCTCATACTTGCAGGAAGCTTAATTTGACGATATTTTAGAAATCTATCGCCATCAAAAAGACGGTAACATTTCCCCCATATATGTCTTCCTTTTTTGGCCTACTCAATATGTCCTGTCTAGTCAAAAATGTCAGATGTCAGACCTACCTCAAATCTTGCTGATACTATAATTTCTTTCAGTTTAAAAAACGATTTCATTGTTTGGGTCGTGGGTTATAAACCAACCTAGACCTTGAATTCACCTTGAAATATGCGTTATTATTAATATTTATCTTTGTATATTTTAGAAAGGAATGCAGAATACAAAAACGTTTAAACCGTACCCTAATGTAACTCGGCTGTAGAATTTGCATCAAATAGCTGGTAAACGTAAATTTCGAGGAATGTGAATTCAGAGTTTTACTATATTTTGCCGTGGAATAGGTGACAGCTGTCACAACATTTTGTTTTGGCTCACTTGATAATGATATTGAGACATACCCAAACACACATTTCCTATACATATGGCTGTAATAGTACTGCCGGCAATATAGCCGGACCATCGTTTTGGCAATGTTATCGATAATGATGCCGGTCATGTAAAGATATTGTCGCTCGTTTAAGATAGTTGACTTAACAGATACTCTCATAAAAAAATATTCAATTTTGAATAAAAAAAAGGTTTAATAATAATTATATTGTATTATTTATAAGAAAATTTATATACTAATGTTAATTTATATAGTTTATAAGTAACACTTACTTAATAAACATATATTGAATTAATTTTAATCTTTGTTGTGTCAGAGCGTAAACTATATTAAATTGATCAATACAAATTTGCTATGCTTCTACCATTTTTCATAGTATATTTTTTTTATCGTAAACGCTTTGAATGGCGTAAACCAGATATTTATATCGTAAACCTTTCGCAGGGGAACGAATCGATTGAATTAGATTTAGATTTTACGCCAGTCAGTCAGTTACTACGCCAATCTTGCACACCGCTCAACATACACTTTAAATGATTTGCCAATAAACTTGTCTGAATATCATGAATACGAAATAATAAAGAAGTTTTTTTGCTTTACAAGAGATGAGATATTCACATCCAACGATTCATTGGGATTCAATTCTTTTAAATAATTAAAAGATTCATTCATTCATGATGTTCTATTGTGATTAAGATTCACATCGTGTTGTTTAACGCTTTTTACTACTGATCTGACAGTAGTTCAGGAGTTTTTTTTGTCATAATTAGCTTCATTCAATATAATTGCTATATTTAAATCATAAAAATACGGCCCTTTTATTAAAATATAAATAAATATGTTAGTTACAAAGCATGTATACAATAAATAAATCAAATATTCTCATTATATTGAAATGAAATGTCGAAAATGAATGTGTAAATTATAAGGCAGTTATTATGTCGACTGTGGAAAGAAAAAAGGACGTAACCCACAGATATCAAATTTTACAGGAGGCACTAAAAACGTGTTTTTATGATTTTGTGACATATGCAAATTATGAATTATACACAACGTTGAAGTGCACGGATACTTCTAAACTGGTGTTTAATTAACATAACCTGATATTTATTAAAGAAATTTTCTCGGAGAAACCTTTATTTCAGTGTTTTTTCTTGGTTTTAATTTTTTACAAGGTCATCTTTTTCAAACTTAAAAGCTAAATTTAGATACTTATTCGGCATTTTCAGCTTCCATCCTTTTTATAGAATGTGTGTCAGGTTGTATACATTGTGACTATCGAAAAAAAGCTGTTTTGGAAAATTGAGGGTTACGTCCTTTTTCTTTTCCACAGTCGATATGTAAGTTTGTTCAAAAAAAAACGTTCGTAGAGCTTTAATTTTTTTTCACTTTTAAGGTGTTTGCTTACTGTCAAAACTTTGTGCAAAAGCATAATATTATAAAAAAAACTCATTTTTACTATATAATTACACATACATTTAATAAAGTCAGGGCCGAGAGCAATGCCTACATTGATCCTATTAAATAATTGTGGAATTTACACAAAAGGATATTATATTTTTTGAATATGAAAATTGTGTAAAATTCCGCTGATTTTTTCACTAAGTTATGGAAATAATGAAAAAGACGAAATTTTTAATATCACAGTACGAAAAAATCTTTGCAAAGAAATGTTTGATAAAAATTGTAATAAGGAAAATGAATTGAAATACAAAGTCTTTGCGAATCTTTGGATGAATTTACCTTATTACAATAAAGAATATTTGAGGAAATAAAAAAGGCCCTAATTCAAGATGAGACTATCATTGTTTTAAAATATTCCAGGCTTAATAAACTAAAATAAAAAGTAATTACTTTACTATCAAATGATGTAGTTGGAGTTTGCTTGTGAGAAATTTCTAAAATCGTTACAAAATATCGTTTGCCGATTTACTCGAATTAATTGTTGGCAACATTCAAATAAATCATAGCCTTGGTGGAAGAAATGTTTTCTAATTTTCATGTGTTTTATTTAAGTCCAGTTTAATTTTAAGCTCTTGTAACTTGGTGTTAAACGTAAAACTTGATGATAAATTGGAAGATCTAACGATTTAAGTTGTATTGTAACAAAAAAAATATTGGTGTAAAATTAAATATAAATTCTACCTCAAGTAGGTATTGACCATCGTGTTTTTTTTAAAAACTTTTGTACTAGATCTCTTAAATTGTTTTACGCGTGAAGAATTATGCAACTGTTCAATCTAGTTTCTTCCGTGATGATCGATATACTAGCTCTTTAAAGAATTAGATATATTTTTATTACAAATCTACGTTACTAAGAACAAATTCACATTGTTTTTTTTATTTCTATTCTGTTTATCCACACAATAAATTGTACGAAGCAAATTGCTTGTAAGGATGTATCATTTATTTAAATAAGTTATAGTGGTAAGGTACCTATTTGAAATGCAATGGTCGGTACAGTACAATATTTCCATAGTCTCCAGCTTGGCCACCTTACCTATACTGCCCTTCTGGGGGACACTTATTCCCTTTTATTGCGAAGGCTTTTTAGGCGAGAGGGTTTTAATATTTAAACTACACTTAAAAATTTAGAAAGAGGCTTCACGAAAAAAATTGCAAAATAGAGGACAGTCGTAAAAATACTAACATAACTGTCTACGGGGAGCGGGTATGGGGTAGTTTCCTTTCGCCTCAGCGACATAATAACAAAGAGAAATGAGATATGTTTTTTAATATGACAAAAAGGTTTTCCGACCCGAAGTAAGACAATAAAAATAATTATCATTTTGGAAAACGTGTTCTTGGCTCAGCTGTCACTGGTGAGCTTTAAGGTTATATATATTTAACCTCAGACATATCATAATTCTGCCGCTGTTTTAAACAATGTCTGATTATATTTGGAAAATTAATTTTATCAAAATTCGTTTGAAGACCACAAACTGAGAACAGACACATCTATTTATTACAAATCCATTTACACAAACTCATCGTGAAGTTTATTTATTTTATAAATAACTGAATGTATGTACCATCTATTATCATAAAATATAATTAATTTACTTATACACGATCCATGGATTTCCATTTTTTTTGGCTCTATATTACTTTGCGCAATTTAAAGGTATCTTGCAATCCTGGATCAAATATTCATTCGTTTTTATTTTAAAAGAAAACATATCATTCATCCGAAAATTCATTGATACAATATCGTTCCACCACATTGAAACTCAATAATCGTTTTCTATTTAAAATTATTTTACCCTTCTTGGGCAGGGCTGTGCTTAAAATCTTGAAACTATTAATACTCTTAAATTACATGCTTCCGATTTTAATATATGTGGCCTTAGCTGTTAAATTATACTTTTAAAAAATCATTTTCTTGATTTTTGAGTTTTGAAGACTGTCAGGTTGATCAACCTAGACAGGTGGATATTTCTTCGTTTTAGTTGTATTTCGTATTATCTGATTTTGTGGTTGAGTTTTTTCTCCATTTGAATATTTTATTATAAATATGTGTCTATATTTTCTGTTTTTTCTTTGTATCATGTACTTTACTTTAATATTAGCTGTAATTCAAACGAAAACATATGACATAATAGTGATATCTATTGATATTTTTTAAAAGAATGTTGACGAAATACTGCACTATTTGTCATTAGACAAAACTCAACTGCTTTTATTTGTTTTCAGTGAAATTCAAATCATAACATCAAACCAACTTCAATTCTCTTTTTGGCTTAATCGTATTTTGCAAAAAGCACTTCGTTAAAATTCACAATTGGATGTGTTACATTTATGCCAGTTTGTCATCTAGTATTTATGGTGAGGCATTGTCAGATTCAATCCAGTTAAGTGCTCGGTCAGTACTGCTAATAATATGATGAAGAGTTGTAGAGGACACTAAAAAAATTTGGGAATTTTGATCAATATATGTATATGAAATAAGATCGCTATTTCCGCCGTACCTGGTTTAACTATCTACGATCTGGTTTTATATTCCTTAACAAAAATCGTATTTGAATAAAATTCATTCAAAAATTAATTCCTTCTCCATCATTGATGTCTGCCTAAATTTATCAATATCACAGTATGAGAAAAGATATTTCTACGTTTTATTTTTTAATATTGTAGCTTTTGTTTAAAAACTTACTTCTCAAGTACTCTGTTAGAAGCACGTAGATAAAAAAAACATTATAATTGAATTGTCAATCAGTCAATTTTATTCCAAAAAATATCTCATTTAGTAAGTAAAGTATATAACATGTATGGTAAATAAATAAATATATATTATACTGAAATTTAAACCCATGAAATTAATAAGCGCCTAATAAATTATTAACTGTTTTTGTGTTTTTATTTTTTGTCAAATCAATTTTTTAATTGATTCAACAATAGTCAATAAAAATTCGATATGTAAGCAATATTAACAAAAAATATATTTACTTAACATATTTATTCAATAAATTAATCTGCTTCTCTTTCTGTTAAATATTAGGACAGTGCAGTGTCGGAAGACTGTATTATATTAGTCGTAACTTCAATACGGTTCAACTTTTTGGAATTCATTTATTTTATAATTGTCAAATATATTTATATATTTTTTTAACAATTATATATTTCGGGTACATGGCAATGTGGTCAATGTTGTTAGCTTCCATACCGGTCCTCACGAGTTCGAGACCCCCCCCGGTACGAACAGCATTTTTTCAATCGATTTTTCGATTTCTGTTCGATGTTTGTGATCTCTGAAAGTTCCCCACCACCATACCAATCATAAAATAACAATCCTAATGATTAGCCAATTACTAGACAATAGACAATTCTGTCCTGTTCTATCTTTCTATTCCTATTACTCTCTTAAAAAAGAGAGGCTGAGCGACTGAGAAACAAGCAGTTCTCGTAGGAAAACTTCCTTTAAGATTCTTTCTCTAGGAGGCCGTATGTTCCACATTGGGAGCGGACATAGATAACATAAATATATTTTTATAAATTAAAATAAATATTCTGTTGACATGCTGCTCACAAAAGATCCAAGTCATAAAATTGTTGAATAATTGAATGTTGTCCTTAAAAATATTATATATCTCTTTACTATATTATCATCAAACTTTAATTATTAATAAATTAATAGTAAACCATATTAAACTAATACGAATTCTTTTTCTTTCACGGTCAACTCTAAATGTATTCTTTAGTGCCTAGTTAAACTAGTTTTCTCCTGATTTTTTTTATACCAAGTTAGTAACTTTATAAAGGGTAAAGCAGTAGCGTGAATAGAATGAAATGAAATTTATGACAGACAGCACTCAGATTTGAACGCTCGGTTAGGCGCCAAAGAAAATTAACACGATATCACCCTAAAGTCGCGCATATCAAGAAATCTTTTATACTTTTCCAAACATATTAGTACATACATAAATAATGCTGAAGGATGTTTCCTAAAAATTCAACTTTTTTTACTTTTTGATTTATTTTTACGAACACTAAATTTTCATTAATATAATACTTTCAATATTTACATTATAATATAATTTTGAAAGTATGATCCATTATTTATATATCGCGACCCGAGTACTACAAGGTTTTATGTGAAAATTTTTGACGAAACAGAAGTAACAATGAGGCAGTCTATTTTTTCACATAGAACCTTGTAGCACTTGGGTCGCGATATGTCTAAAAACACGTTTTGCATTAGTTCGTCTGCTCATCCATCGCTCATGTATGATATTTTACCATGTCTACCCTCAACGTGGAGTATATGTACTTCTAATAGAGTATATCTCAACATAAGTGTTTCTAAGAGAACTGCTTATTATTCATTTGCTCAACTTCTCTTTTTTCCAAGAAAAGTAAGAATAGAAGGAAAGGACTAAGACAAGACTAGTGGTTATCTAATCACTCTTGTTACGCCTCGTTTTTAGAATTTCGGAATTTAGCACATCACATACATTCATGCCTTGAAACAGAAATTCATAAATCGATGGAAAAATAATTCATATGGGGATACTACATACATTATCATTATCAACTGAATCATATCAGTTGATAATGCTCGTTATGAGCGAAACTGGTCCTGATCTTAATATAGACAAGAAAAGTGAGTATAAGTTGCATATACGTGGACCTCAATTTTAAAACCTACCTAAAGACCATTTTTGATTGTTTTCAAATTTTGATGCCAACTTGTCCTCTATTTCAATATCTACACAATAAATAATTTTCCGATTTCAAAACCTTTCTAAATACAGAGAAAACGCATTTACAAAAACGTACTCAAATCCAAAAAGCCCACAGGAGTTTTTTTGCATTTCGCCAACAATTTTGGTTTTTGGAGTTAAGTAGGTTTTGAATCTAAGGCGCTCATATGTATGAATATATATTTTAATATAATGTCTTTTCAACAAGTAAGTACTGGCAGTGAACACCTTAACTTTTCCGGTTCTAAGCTTAAGAAATGCGACCCCAATACCCACATTTTCTTAAATATCTATTTTAATATGGGTGATACAATGTTTATAATTAAGGTATTCTTATATCATAGTTTTTTGGACCTTTTGTAGTTTATATAAATACGATAAGATAAGAGATAAGCGCCCGCTTATCAGCGATCGTTCGTAAGATTATAGGCTGAACGCCGCTAAGCAAGCGTGCCAGTCGCGCATTGATATTTGCTCTGAAACCACGTATATTTTACGCGCAACTTAAAATATGATTATTTATTAAAAAAACACGGATTTTTATAAAAAAATGTATGAGGAATGATGCAAAGAGATATTTTAAAGCCCTTAGACTATTTTTTTTTGAAATTCATAAGAATAAGGCCAATAATGAGGAAACCACTGGGGTCCCTAAAAGACCCCCATCGGCCGAGAAGTATTTTTCTAGTCTCCGAGCCGCGAGAGTTAAAAGTGAATTAACATGCTACAGATTTCATAAACCGTAAATAATACTTTCGGACATTGATAAAATTGAATGCATTTAAAAGTTTGGCCTTGTCTAAAAGTTATTCAATTAATTTAAAAAAAGTTGATTCATATAAATAACTGAATGTTTAATCCAATTAATATCCAAATATTGCTGGCTAATTTCGACAGTGTGGCATACTAATTGTGATAATCTATTGAATTACAGATGCATATTACCTCTTAGCGAATGTATTCTCAGGCAGGGATATTCAACCGTAGCTCTAGCTTTATAGAATCGGTGGCCGTGGTTGCGGTCCACGCTCTGCGACAATCTAATTGGGCGCCCTCACACGTCTCACACTATTGCGCCCTGAGCACCTCGTTTTGTCTGCTTACATACATACAACTTTGTCCCTTAACCCTGCCCTGGTCTGCAGTTAATTGCTTGGTTGGTTTGTATTCTCGAATCATTTTGACTAAATACTTTCTTTGATTTGATTCTAAAATTAGAATATACAATGAAAATAATTTTGACTTTGAATGGTTGAATATTTCACTGTATTTTATTTATTAAAAACAAACTTTATTAATTTAAGTCAAGGTCTATAATAATTTCAAACATTACTTTTAATTGAGTATATTAGTCGAAAAACGGTTGATAATTGAACCGTGGTGCATATACGTTAACAATTAAAATACGAACGGCTTAGAGTAACTTAGAACTAGAGCATCCAATCCCGGACCCTCTTTGTAATCCCGACAATTTTTCCAATCCCAGGATCCTGGGAAATTCGGGATTTGATCATTTTTTTCTCGGCAATGTAGAAATCTTAGTAATATACGGATTTCTTAAAATAAAAAAAAATCGCTGGCCGATTTTAATAAGTCTAGAAATTTACCGAATTCCAAAATGTAAAAACACGAGACCTTTTTTCAGTTCTTCCTGGAATTTCAAAATTCCAAAAAATTTTGAAATTGCCAAAATGTTCAAATTTGAGCCTTTTTTAAGCTCGCGCGAAATTCTACATTTTTTTCTGGTTGCCTATTTTCAACTTTTCTTGAATTTTGCGCTTCTTTTCCTCAATCTCGAAATTGGATCAGATCCTGAGATTGGAGGCCCTACTTAGAATAAATTAAATCATCGGTCAGGACGCGTTTAAATGGCTGCAAATGTATAACTATATGCAAAACATTTCTATCGAACGGTGTTTCTAAGACCAAAAAAAAACTATATTTCATAATTAAAGGGGGTATTTCCAAAGTGAACTTATTACACTGCCTAACCAAAGTGAGTTAAGAATGCTAAATTGTAAAAGAGAAACATTTTAACAAATATTTCTTGTATACAAGAAGCTCAAAGCATGTAATCCTGTAGAAAAATCATTTTAAAAATCAGTATTTACTTTAATTGGGGAAGCAGATACTCCTAAATTATACTAATTGATTAATATAATACATACATTTCTTAAAACAATTATAAATAATTTGTTGATCACTATTTTTCGATTGATAATTTTTATAATTAAATTCTCTCTTGCCTTCTGATCGCAATATAAAATTATGGTAAAAAGAATATTCTAAATTTTGTTACAGTTTTGTAAAGAAAACATTAATAGTATAACAGGCTTAGTACAAAACTGTTGTAACTAGTGTCAGCGTAGAACCCTTAGTAAAGGGTTAATTCATACCATAGAAAGCTCTACCAGACACGATTCAGCGATATAAAACAATGAGAGCGACACGGGACACGGGGCGCAGGCTGCATAGGATACACGAGACAAGGGAGCTTTAGAATGGGCGAGATTGTATTCACTAGACGAAATTCGTTTTGCTCACACCTCTCAGCCACATTTAGATAATTATTTCTCCTGAAAAGTGAAAGTTAAGTCTGAGATAATTTATTTATACTCACAGACTTTCTATTATATTAAATTTATTTTTAGATTCAATAGGACTTTTTAAAAAGCTTTCAAGGCATATTTTCAACGCCTTTATTCGTCGAAATTAGATTTTAAAAAGAATCACATAGCTGAAAATATATTTTCCTAATATAACTAATTTCTTTTTTACTGCGATAAGATGCAATTATATAAAACACTTATTAAGTCACATTTAAAAACTGCTTTAGCATTAAACAAGAAATTATGTTATTATTTTTAAAATATTCTACATTTAGAATTAGCTGATACAAAGATTTGACACGAAACTAAAACAGACCTAATTTTGAAGAAGAAGCCTTTGAATTCTTACCATTTGACAAATACATTTAGACTTAAATTAAATAATATAAATCTTACAATTTATTGACAGTTCGTAAAATTTTCCAGGAATGGTCAGATTTCAATCATAACAGAAGGTTTTATTAAGGCTCGTATTTAATCGGCCAGAATTTTAATAAAGTTTCGGTCATAATTTTTATCACATTGGTCAGAATTTATATTAAATGGTCATAATATATCGGTCAGTGTACAGAGGGTCGAATACATCATTAATGGTCAAAATTTTAATATTTTTTTTAAAAAATCTATCATAAATTTACCTAACCTAACCCAACTAAAATGGTTATAAATTCTGACCGTATAATATTTTTATTCTGACCAAAAATTGAATTTTATTCAAACTAAAAGTTTATTTGAATTCTGACTAAAAATTGATTTAAGCTCTGACCATTTAATTTGTTCACTTGTATTGAATTCATCTGGTGATAAGTTCGCAAAAACAATTCCTTAAATGTGGTAAATAATTTTTGGTCAAATTTAATTTGTAAGTTTATTACGAGAAGTTAAAAAACCATATTCTGCTGTAAAATTTATGAATTGTCGTTTACGCTTTCCTGCTGATTACATGTCTATGGGTTCTAACTAAATTGCATGTTAGAAATATGTATCTCTATAAAACACATAGTTTAAATAGCAAACGAATGATTCGTTGTGTTTTGCATCTCAATATATTCAACGTTTTCCTAAACAATGCAATAACTCATCGCAGTTTATCATGTTTATATTGTGTCCATGACAACAGAATGCGGAACAAAATTCACCCACTTGCCTTGTAAGCGTTTTGCCTCCCAGTCTCTTAACTTATCTGCATATATTGCAATGTTAAATGCTTCGCAGAGATAGAAACTGACTACAGGTTATCTCTCTACTTGCAGAAACTTGATGACTTGTTTATTTTCAAGTTATTCAATACCAACAAAAACACTGTACTTCGTTTATTACAGATTGCATCTTCCTTTAGGCAATGTGCAAGATATATTATATATTAATCGGCGCTTCGTCCTATTGGTGAGTTCAACTTTTAAACTTCTGAAGAAACACTACGCGACCCAAGAACTGCAAGGTTCTAAGTGTAGATTTTTGCGAAACAAAATTAGCAATGGTGCAATCTTCTAAGTACAGTTAATGGTATTCATTGTTACCTTTATTTCGCTAACAATTTGCACTTTAAGCCTTGTAGTTCTCATGTGTCGACTAGGACTACCGACTTTTAAAATAACCTGTTTTCGATGTTTGACAAAAAAGAATATTTCAAATAAAATATAGCAAAAGCTAATATTTTATTTTATTTCGTTTATTTCGTATCCATATTTTCCACGTCCGCTTCAACTGTGAAGCATATAAAGAACTGCTTGTTACTCAGTTGCTCAACCTCTGTTTGTTTCCAAAGAGAGTAAGAATAAAATGATAAGGCTTGGACAGGACTAGTGGTTAGGTACTCGCCCTCGTCACGCTCCGTTTTTAGGATAAAATAGGTGGGAGGAGGAATTCGAGCCATCACAAACATCCATACCTTCGAACAGAAATTTCCCTGAAATTAGAAAACTGGGTTATTTATAAAAATGAACAATTTTGTATAGGAAATCACGTAAAAAAAGTAAATAATAAAGTTTCAATAAGTAAGTTACACAATTTTTGGTAGAGAAAAGATAATAATATTCATCGCTACTTCATTATATTCGGAGAATTACATAGATGAGGGACTGGACATAAATCGCATTCACAGCTAGAAATGTCTGACACGTCTAATGTGTCAGCGTCTAATGAAACCCTTTGCTTGTTATAACTGTCTTGCGGCTATGAACTTATTGTTTTTTTGTGTTTGGGAATAATGTAAGAACAACCTATTCGTGTGAAAATATATAATAGTATTTATTATTTTTATCTAATCTAAATCGTTTTAAAAGTGTATTTATATGACGTCAAAATGATTATTGTTAAGTCATTTAGTATACAGAGGTATTTTACTGTCTTTGTTCTATAGTAAAACGTTTATAAATAGTAACGGTTCCGTTAATGTCCAAACTTCCCGAAAAAGCCAATTGTCTTGTAGAAATGGTCGTCTGGGAAGATGTTCCTAAAGACAAAGTCACGATCTGCGATTTGTCTCAATGTTTTTACAGTTTCAGCACATTAATTGCATTTCAGCAATGCTTCGTTGCACACACCGCTTGGGGTTGCATTGCATCGCTGCATTTCAGTATGTATAAACTGGTTTTTGTATAAAAAGATTTTTCGAGAAGTCTTTAAGAATTTATTTATTTTATATAGCTGATAACAACGCACCGGTCAGTAATAAAATACACGTATAAAGATACTTACCAGGTCTATGAAGTGGATATATTAAAAATCCGAACAAATTAAAAATAATTAAATTATTTAATAAATAAATAGTATGTTTGTAAGGTTACACAAAATAAGGAAAGAGTTTCTTAATTCTTTATCGAAACATTCCTGTTCACATATGAATTGGTAATCTGCAATTAGATTATTTTGCCTCACATTTTTTAACAGAAACTATTTATAAAAGAAATTATGGTCCACCATAAATTCGAAAATATCAATATGCTCATTTGTCTTTTGTCTAATCGTTTTGTGAGCATTTCATAGAACCATTTAGTTAACATGCCTAGGGATTACGATAATAATTTACCTCTAAAATTCTTCGCCTACACATCCTTCGTTATCGCCTACTTAAACAATGCATTATTGATATTTAGCTTTCGTCGTACACAAATAAAACTTTTCCACAATAGACTCAGCTCAATAGTTTAGCGAAGAGCATTGTTGTTATTTGATAAATCACCCACTGAGAATTCGAAGCAGGGGGGCGAGTTTACGAACTGCGGCGAACCAAAGTCAGCGCCGACGGGGGTGGATGGGGGTAGATGGGGATGGTTTCGTACACAGGCGAGTCGTGTGTTTCTAGGGTTCTTGTCTGCCAGTTTTAGAGCATGGAAAACTTGCAAAAGGTGGATTAATTTTAAACGATATTCAATGTGTTAGGCGATACATTATTTCAATATCGAAGAAATTAACGCGCTGAGAATCTATCGCTGGATATTATAAAGGGAACAAAATAAATGGTCAGAGCTTAAATCAATTTTTGGTCCGAATTCAAATAAACTTTTGGTCTGAATAAAATTCATTTTTTGGTTAGAATAAAAATTTTAACGGTCAGAATAAAAATATTAAAGTCGGATTTTGGTAAAGTTTAGTTAGGTTAGGTTTTTTTTAAATTTCCTTTAAATTATATCTATTTTATATAAATTCTGACCATTTATTATTTATTCTGCTCTCTGTGATTCTGGCCGATACATTATGCCCGTTTAATATAAATTCTGAACAATGTATTAAAATTAGAGCCATATTAGAATGCTTAATATGAATATTTCTTATTATCTATATAAGTGTTCCTAACTTCATTAAGCTTTTACACAAATTAACGCGGTTGTTTTAATTTTGCGACCCAATATAACTACAATTTAAAAAACACGTGCAAACAAAAAAATATTATATATTCCAAATACAGCAACCAATGTGGAAGTATAAATATGGCCTTCTATTGTATCTATCTCAAAAGTTTTTTTCTACTATGAATACTTTTTTTTGACATCACAAACACCCACACATATCTCTTCGCACTAGGACTTTAACTGCTACACCACAAACCTGACAAAGCTATTTTCTGAACTTGAATGAGAAGTACATAATTTATATATGTCTGTCGACGAATACTTCGCTTTAAACGAACATATTAAAATACGCGCATTTTCAAGCAATCACAAAAATCGACCACGTTTAAAATCGTGAGAACAACTTTCTAAGCTTTTACACTGCGTTTTGTGAAAGAAAAATGGTGAGTTCTTAATTGTTATTATTCAACATAAAGGCAAATTGTTTGAATCGTCGTAGGCTTCGGAATGTGGCAATCGTGTGGCTGCGGACGTCGCAATAGATATGCACCGGAAACTGAAGTGAGAAAACTATGCCAACAAAACGGAAACTATGCCTTAACTACCATATCCGTTCTCTTTCCTTATGTCTTCCGTTGAAAGTGATGGAAGGGTTAGTTTGCACATTTTGCTTGTGGATTATCTCAGAATTGTAATTTTACACTGCTTAAAAATAATGCAAACAATTTGTTAAAAATGTTTACTTAGAAATAGTGTTATTTCTGATTTAATTTAAATAACTTATCATTACTTTTAATAGTGAAATCTGTTTAATACTTTTACCCAATTATTACGACTATTTGTCGTATATTTAACTGTAATTGTCGAAGTTTACCTCTTTTGAGAGAGATTCGTGGTATTTATATTAAGCAAATTCTTCAACCCTTCTATATTTTTCCTTGAAATATATTTTTCCAAGATAAGAAACTGTCAAAAAATATAACGTAGCATTTCTTATTTTGATCTGCAAAGAGTTACTCCACCCAATTAAATGAGCTTGAATTTGTAAAAAAAATGAATATTTAAGTTTAAGAAATGCAAAATAGCTTTCGCAATAGTTTTTATCATTATTCAATTCCTTTCATGAATCTTATTTTTTAATATTTATTTAAATACAGGTCTCAATATCACTAAAAGTCATTTTTATAAAGTCAAAAGACGTCTTTAAATATTAATTTAAAAATCACACTAAAAGAATGTTTCTTCGAATTCAAACTTAATGCATTTATTTTAACATTTAATCCATAATTATTGTCTTGGATACTATTAACTATTTTTTATAATTTTTAAACTAAGTTTCATAAAAGACATCACATAAAGAAAGGCTGTATTTAATTTACGTTTATAACCAAAAGCTTTTATTGCACTCATTTATTTCTCTGTGCTTAATACAAATTGTCATCAAGGCTTTTCTATTCCCGTTGCAGAAATTAAATATAATCGTAGTTTGCATTTCATTATATGAAGAATAATGTCCATCTTCAATTTCCATCAGCAAACTGCAAAGTGTCACAATTTTTCCAGAGAGAGCTTTGCTGGCAAAGCTCTCCCTTCTATCAATTAGCGTGAGCGCCGACTAATAATTTACGAAAGCATTTATGCAGCTTTGCTTTACCCTCCACCGCGATAAAATAGGGAGGCACGCGGGTCTGCCAGAGTTCACGAACCTTACACAATATGATTTAAATTTATTTGAAAACAAAATAACTGAATTCATAAATTTTATTACAGTTACACTAAAAAATCCAATATGGATTTACTGTATAGAAAAAAGCAAGCTTATTCAACCAGAACTTGATATTTTTAGTGTCACATATTTCATTAATATAAATAAAGATTTCGCCTGCATTAACTTAACTATTGGGTTTTCTTAGCGAGCGGGCAATGTTCTTAAGTTTACTTTACAGTGTTTAATGTGTTGGCGATAGTTCAAATCCTTACAAGAATAATTTCATAAAATATTAATATTTCTAGATTTTTCTTTAAGAGCGTTTAGACTCCTTCACACTAATTTAAACTCAAAAATTCATTTAGAGTCATCCAATGGTCTTTTCTTGTCAATTCTAACTTTTGTTAAAATGCTCAATACATGTGGAAAGCCGAACTGGGTCATATTTTAAAAAATATGGAATAATTATTGAAAAGTCTGTTATTTAAACATACATAATGTGTTATTTAACAAATAACTTTCACATTCAACACCGTTGAAGTGATTGATGTCAACAGTTGAGTTGTTAGAGAGAAATCATCAACTTTCATAGCTACTATGTTAACAATACATTTTTAACGGGATAATGTGAACTCATTTATTCCATATTCATCGTAAATAAATATTATACTTATGTTTATAGTGATCAAAAAGTTTCATCACATAACCAAATGACTTTTATATTTTAAATGAATACAAATAGCTTAATAATAAGTTCTCTCGCCCCTGCATTTCACTATCCCGCGGCGTCGCGACGTCCGTCGGCCTGCGCGTCGCTCGAGCTTTCCCAAAGCGACGATGGCCTATACCACGACTCTACTACGCGGCCCCCTCTACGCCGCTATTCCGCTACACCGCGGCTAAGTGAATTACAAAGCTTTTAGCATAACGTTTGTCTGGGTCTCGCGACACTTTAACATTATACTCGTAGAGGGAAAATGTCGTCAGGATCAGGGAAGATCAGCAAGTGCCTTCAACGGGATATAAATCTATGTTTAACACTATTATTAGCACAGTTTTTTATGCAATGTTAGGCGTGAACATTAACGCCTTATTTTTAGTACTCTAGTGTGGTGCCAAAATAATCTTGCACATTTATTTTAATATATTTGTCAACTGAACAATCTGTCTCTGTTTCTTTTTTGCACTTTTATGTGTATTTTCACCATATCTAACGCTGGTGAGGGTCAAAAATTGTTGTTTGGTGTATTCTAATTTTTCTATTAATATTATACATGTTTTTTTTTTTTTTTTTAACCATGTCCGCTCCCAATGTGGAGCATATGGACTCCTAATGGAGTTTATCTCAACAGAAGTGTTTCTACGAGAACTGCTTGTTACTCAGTTGCTCAACCTCTCTTTCCAAAAAGAGTAGGGATAGAAGGGTAGGGCTAGGACAGGACTAGTGGTAAGCTAATCGCTCTCGATACGCCCGTTCATAGGACAGGATGGGTGGGAGTGGGGAATTGAAGACACCACATACATCCATGCCTTTATATATGTATTTATATGTATGTATTATATATGTACATATATAATTCATTTTTTTTCAAGATATTGAAGCAACAATGACTTTCATTGAACTATGGGGCTATTCAACCAATACCAATACTCATCATGGTTTTTGTATTTTGTTTTAACGGCTGGTGTTAGTGAAACGTAATATTTGCTACTAAGTTAATTATTGTTATATGGACCCATTAGAGGTGAAGTGAGCCAAGTGGTATTTCAGAAAAAAGTTAGATGCGTTGTAATATTCTACACTTCTCGTCTCGTCGTCGTAAGTATAGTAAAAGTGAAGTATCCAATATTTTTTTTATCCATGTCCGCTCCCAATGTGGATCATATGACATCCTAATGTATGTGTGTTAATAGAAGTTTTCTACTAGAAATGTTTGTTAGTCAGTCGCTCAACCCCCATTTTTTTCAAAGACAGTAGTAGTAGGGAAAGAAGGATAAGGCCAGTAAAAGACTAGTGGTTAACTAATCGCTCTCGCTACAACGTTAAAGGATCGGAAAGAGTGGGAGGGGAGGACATTTTAGACATTACAAACACCCATGTCTTCGAACAGAAATCAATAATTCGACCGAAAAAATGCCGTTAATAGTGGGACTCAAACCCGTGAGATCCGACACGGAAACCAACGACGTTAACCATACGCGGTATATTACTCGACAATATTCCACATTGATATTTTTATATAATTTGATAAAAAAAATCTTTTTCAGCTTGTAATTACGGTTCAACACAATTAATTTAACTTTTCAGGTTCTAAGCTCAAGAAATGCGACCCCAATACCCATATTTTCTTAAATATCTATTTTAATATGGGTGATACAATGTTTATAATTAAGGTATTCTTATATCATAGTTTTTTGGACCGTTTGTAGTTTATATAAATACGCGATAACGTGATAATGCGATTACGAGATAAGCGCCCGCTTATCAGAGATCGTTCGTAAGATAACTGTACTGAACGCCTCAGTTGCAAATTCATACTTGTACTGGAATGACGTATTTTTTACGCGCAACTTAAAATATGATTATTTATTAAAAAACCACGGATTTTTATAAAAAAAAAATGTATGAGGAATGATACAGAGAGATATTTTAAAGCCCTTAGACATTTTTTTTTTAATTCATAAGAATAAGGCCAATGATGAGGAAACCACTGGGGTCCCTAAACGACCCCCATCGGCAGAGAAGTATTTTTCTAGTCTCCGAGCCGCGAGAGTTAAGCGACATTCTTAACTATTTGCGATATAAAACAATTGCTAAAGCTATTTTTGTTAGTAATATACTTTATTGTCAAACTTGAAAGCCACTGTCTTTTTGATACAGATGATGCATGAAGGCTGTAATGAGCTTATTCAGGAGGCGTCAAAGTTTTAAATGACTTTATGAGAGAACCGAGACGGTGCATTCAGTTTCCTTGAGACGAGAGAAGAGCCTCCTTGCCACACAAACACATACAAATGCACGCGTAAAAGGAAATGCGTGTTGCTCTTATCAACTCACTATATTGCATTAACTTATATATTACCTTGGATACTTAACTTAAGGGATGAAATTCAAGACGTATCTAGTGAATTAGGATGATAAACAGTGGCGTCAATTTAATTTAAAATCTCTTTTAAACTTTCCAGTGGCTTTCGTTCATCTGTATATACTTTTTTTTTTCTTTCTCGGAAATTAGCACGTGATTGTAGTAAAACAAAGCTAGATTTTTAAATGGCTACTTAAATATGAATCGTAGAGCGTGCAAGGTCTGATCTCTAATAAAATTCCCTTTTAATTTTTTAGTAACTAGCTTAAGTAATAAGAGCTATAAACGATATCTACAAATCAGAATTATATTTAACATTTAATCTTAAGATTATTCTTAAAAACAAGATTTGAAAAATCTAGTTTTAATTTTCATTATTTTGTTGCATTATCCCAGAGTTTCCCAAACTATGTTTGGGAAACACTAGCGTTCCGAAACACCGCGGAACACTAGTGTTCCGCGGAGTCAGAATAGGTGTTGGCAGAGTAGGCGTTGGTAGGTGTTGGAAAAATTGGAAAGGTTTTATACGCTGCAACACAGTTTAAAAAAAATCTTAAAAATTCAGCTAAGTGTTCCGTTATATTTTCCGGACCTGCGAAGTGTTCCATTCCGGAAAATGTTTGGGAAACCCTGCAGATTATCCAATAGTAAATATAAAATGTACAATGACGATATCGTGAACACATATTTTTGTAGAGTTTACCGCCAGCAATTTACCGCCAGTAATTAATCACTAGCATCTTTTTTTACCATGTCCGCTCCCAATGTAGAGCATATGAACTCCTAGTGTAGTTTATCTGAACAGAAGCGTTTCTACGAGAACCGCTTGTTATTCAGTTCCTCAACCTCTCTTTTTCCAAAGACAGTAGGAATAGAAGGATTGGGTTAAGACAGGACTAGTGATTAGCTAATCGCTCTAATAGGATAGGTTGGTTAAGAGGGGGGAATGTGAGACATCATATATATCCATGCCTTCGAACAGAAATTGATAAATCAATTTATAAAACTGTCCGTACAGGGATTTGAACCCGTGACCTCCGTAACTGATAATTTGCTTGAAAGTTTATTTTTCATATTTTTTTCGATTATCAAAAGGAATTTGATGACATGATAGCTTATTCTAAATATGATGGGCATTGGATTATAAAAAAAAAATCCCTAAAAGATATAAGAGGAAAAAGATCAAAAAACATATTTCATTCAGCAGTCACTAGATGGCCAATGCAATAATGCATATCCATTATCAGATTCCACCTTTCCAATAATCAGTGATATATTCTCATCATTTTGTACTAGTAAAGGTAAAGGGTGATCAGATTATTGAACCCTTACAATTTGTATTTAATACAGCCATTATTCGACTGATTTTATATTATTTATTCTCATTCTAAAGTTTATGTCAAATATAAATTTTAAATTGAGTACGCTACGTACCTAAATAGATAGAGTTTGAAATATAACACTTTTTTGTACGTACATTATTATATTGAACTCAAGATCAGAGCCAACTTGTCTCATCACGAGAATTATCATCTAACTTTAATAAATAATGTGAAATTAGTATATACTCATATAATAATTCTTATTGTAATGCATTTCCACCGAAATTGACAGTACATTAAAAGCAACTGAAATATACTAATTTAAAAAAATAACATCTACAATTATATTATATAATAAGTTCTTTTCAACTGATAATTACGGTATGAAAATCATTTGGTTATTCAGTGTGTCGATTTTTTAAATTTTCACTGATAAAATAGATCCAACCAGATGACAGAAAATAATAAAAAAATATGAAGAGAGCTAATTTTTATTTATTGTAAAATTGTGTGTCAATAAACTTTAAACTGTTTTTAAAATCTACAAAGACACTATAACATTTAAAATATTTTTTACAAAATAAGGGAAAAACATGTTTGAAACAATTGCAAACTTTTATGTTCATATATCTTTCAAAGTATTTTTTTCTCATGTTTTTTTTAAATATAAACATTGTAAAGCCATCCCTAATAACATAGCTAAAAAAATATCGCTATGAATATTGGAATAAACTAAATGAAAAAGTACTGATCTTGAAGAACGAAGGATCAAAACAATAATTAGAAAATGTAATGCAATTACAGAACTAAAATTCCAAAACTTTTCGTAATTTTACTTTAGGATTTTATCACCCTGTACGCAGCCAGCCATTTCTAAATGCCCCAAATATTTTAGTAGAATTCATACATTCCAATAATAAACCTGTACAGCGATAGAGCCCGTAACCCCACCTTCTCCGTCTGCCTGTCTGAAAGTCCTGAAAGAGAATTCTCCAAATAGCGGGAGACCAATTTGCCCCTTGTTCCCCTTTCAATAATACGCCGGAATTATCATAAATACATTATTGATATTAAGGGTGGATAAATAACTTATTGTGCATATTGGAAAACTTTGGGTATAGTGGATAAATTATTTGTTATCACCTTGCAGAGGCAATTTGATGTTACATTATGTTTTACTTATTTTCGATTGTCGATTCTGACGTTCATTCTATTCGGTTATGGTTTCCACAGGCTCGAAGCCTCGAACGAACACTTTTGTTAATTGATATTTAAATTGATTTATAAATTGATTTTTAAATGGATGAGTGTCAATGATGATTATATTCATTGACACTAGGGTTACCGGCCCGGATAGAACAGGAATGGGATCCGCACGTTTGTCAAAGAGACAAAAACTCTGTTGTTTAAACGGCTACCGCTCATTTTAATTTCGATGGAATATTTGAATATTATTTAAAGTTAAAGTTCATTCTCGCACTTTAACGACTGGTTCGTTAGTGACAAAACTTGAGCGACGTGCAAAATTTGAACGATTCAAATTTAGCTGTGTAAGTAACACATTTGTGCTTGTTATAAGCGAAACCGGTCCTGATTATATAAAATAAATATGGAATTAGTACGAAAGAGTTTATTATTTTTTTGAATGTATGATTATAAGAAATACCTTTTCAATTTATTGAATCAAATAATATTGTTTTAGAAAATCAGTCATTATTACGACAATAGATTATTAAATAAAACTAAAGCATAATGATCGATGGACTCGGCAGTAACTTTGGGGTAGTTCATTTTTAATATAAAATTAAATTTGATAACTTTGTTACTCCAACTTGATGCGTTACAAACTGCAACACGTGCTCTGGTCGTGTAACGATATTTCTGAAAGACGTTAACAGTTTTTAACACAAGTGGAGTAACAAAAGTAATAAATTAAATTTTATATCAATTTACTTTTATGTCGTATTTAATTGAATTGAAATATGTAATAAATCTGAAATGATCGTCTCTAAAATGCATTTTTTCTATATTTAAAAAAAAGAGTTTTGCAAAAGGATCATTGAATTTTAATTGAGTTGTGATGAGAAACAAATCATTTAAAAATTGAGCATTAAACAACAAGTGCTCAATAAAGTAATTGTTTATCCATTAAATAACGAATAAAATTAGCATTATTTTTATCGAAAGCATCAAACCTGTCACATATTTTTTCCATTGAAAATCACCTTTGTAGAGGGGAGTGAAACAAGACTCGAGGGATGTTCATACCGAAGTTGTCTTTATTAAAATGAGTTTCAAAATCTTTTAAATAAAATTTGAACTAATTATTTGGCTAACAAATATACTTTATTTAAACCAAAATCACATAAGTTCAAGTACGATATCAGAGAATAGAAAGAATATGTGTTTAGAAGAATAAAAAATAGCTCAATATGCTTGATTATTATTTAACCACATTTTTTTTTATTTAGAATCAACGAGTTGATCAATTTAAATTTGATTAATTTATAAATGTAACCTTACTTGTTGTGTTAAAAACTGTGCCATATATTCTAACTTCTAACGAAGCATCATCAGACAGAATGTCGTAAGGTTTATGAAGAACTAGTACTAAAGCTATAAATTACAAAAGCATTACTTTAATCAACCAAACTACTCTGACCTCCATTTTGTAATTTATAACAATTTGATTGAAATCAATTTTTAGTTTATTTGTAAATCTTGTAATATTTTTTTCTGGTGATGATTCATAAATAAACGATACACATATTTGTAAAAAACGTAAGCGAGTAATAAAGTTATCAAATTTAACACGAAAAAAACGTTCAAGCTTTTTGGTACAAATGTATAAAATGATTATTAAATAAAGATAAAACTTATTTTTCAAAGATTTGTAGGGTTAGCCAAAAAAGGAGTATAGCCCTAAATCTTTTGTGTTATAGCTTGTTTTCCTGTATTTTTGCATATTAAAGAATGCGTTTAGGACAAAATTAGTGATTAGCTAAGCTTATACTAGAAATTAATTCGAACATCACAAGAATTAATTTGTGTAAATTTTCGTACTGGATTTTCAGCCTGTGAACTATTAAACCACACTATATTGAAGACTATGACGTTGCCCACTCGGATGTAGGCAAAAAAATTCAGACAGTTCCACTAGTTATGGACGCTGCTTTTTTAATTTTCATTTTTTTTTTTATAAATGTCAATAAATAAATATGTTCAACTTGAACACTGAGAAATATTATCGCACGTTTGTCACGTAGAGTACTTGGGGAGAATGGAAGCTCTCACGGCAGAAAAGTAACAGAATTAAGGCTTAAAGTACGTGCTGTAAATACTGTTTTACTTTGAAAGTTGTGCAGCCATAAACAATTCAACGGGAAATCCCGACGACCTGATTATGAGCGGGATAAGAGTAACAAAAAAACGTACATTCTCTCGGTTGAAATTAAGTAAAAAAAAAAAGAATACATAAGATGGAAAATTTTAAAGCTCTTCCTTATATTTTCAACACGTAACAATTTATTCTTATTTTAGTTAACGTTTAAATAAACTATTTAAAATAATATACCAAAAAAGTAATAACGTACGGTCACAATTACAAAACAATTAAGAGGTATTTTGTTATTCAATCTACAAAGTGAATTATCATCAGCGGTAATTTATTATTCAACCTGTAAATTACTTTTCATCATGGCTGTAAAATAACAATTAAAAATTGATCAAGCCAAACCTTTTATTGCGTACTACATTTCGAATTATTCGACGGAAATTCAATAACAACCGAGTACTTGTTGAACAGGGTTAGAAAATATCGGTTTGCTTTGGATATTTCAAAAGGAAACTTAAATAATTTTCTCAAATAATTTTAGCTCCAGCTTAAAGAACATATTTAATTTATTGTGATTGTTCATTTCAAATAAAATATAATATATACATTTACATATTAAATAATTTTAATTTATATAAAATTTGGTAACGTTTTGTGCTTTGTATTTAAAAATATTGTTCAATGATAATGACCAGTTTATTTCAATAAAAAGGCATTTTTAATTTATTACTAACATTAATTTTAAATTTGAATCGTTCAAATTATGTACACTCCCACAGATTTTGTCACTAACGACCCGGGTTTCGCCTTTCGGCATCTTCAGGCGTTCAAGCGCACGGATGAACTTGAACTGACAATTCTGTGAGAGAAATTTTTCAAAAACAACAACAAAAATTGAGGTAATCTCTCTATATCCATAATATATATATACTAAAGTAGCAGTTCCCGCGACATGTTGAGATGCAACAAAATATTATATATAGACATACGCTGCAACGCAGGCACGTGCGACGCAGACGTGCGTCTGTCCTACGCTACGCTTCATTGAGTGCCGGTCCAAATTCCCGCGTAATCTTATAGACTTTTTTTTTTGCTGTGAAAATAACCGAAAAATTAAAAATAATACAATATTACTTACGTAAACTTCTCTGAAAATACAATAAAAGAGTTATTGTATGTTATTCTGTCACTCTTCTGTGTCACTTTCACACCATAGCAATCGCAGCACAGCACAGCTATTTCAACGTATGCCTATAGTTCAGACAATGGCATACGCCCCAATAATAAACTGATTTTATAAAAAAAAATCTAGAACAAAATACTTTCATATTTTTAACCTAATAACCTAACCTAACTTAACCTTAATTTTGTATGAATGGCCGCGGGTTTGCATTCCAATATATTATACTTTTTCAAAAATAATGTTATACTATATTTTTAATTTATAAAAATAAAGTATATAATTTCGTACTGCATTACAATTCCTGCAAATTAGCAAGAACAAAATGTAAACAGTTGTAAAACATGTATTAATTATAATATTTCTTCCCAGCAGGTAAGGCCATTGTAAAAAGCCACAATAGAATGACGCGGTCGCCTCTACATTTTGCATTCAACGTGCATAAACCTTCAAAGCGTCTACTGCATACCATCGCTTCTCAACATTGGGGTACGATGCACAGCTACAATGGCAAATCTGGCGAGCTTTCAAAAGAACTTTCGTGAGTCGACTTAATCATATAGTTTACTTTTAAGCCCAAAATACTTAATAAATTTTATTTAAAATATTATTTCATTTCTAAAAAAAATAAAAATTACATCTTAAAACCCTCCAGAGACTAGAGCTTTTTCCTATAAAAAAATATTTTTGGGCCATATAGAAGTCATGGATAACTTTTATTCCTATCAAAAATTAAAAAAAAAAACGCAAAGTCGTTGTATAGAAACCCCACATGGCTAATATGGTCATGCTCATCCTTTTATTACCGTGTAATATTGTGTACGGACAGTAGTAAGGACGAGTGTGACCGTATGGCCACGCAAACATTCCGGGTTGAAATATAGCTAAATTTTTAATTTTTAAAAATATTTACAATTTGACCTCTTTAAATCAATATAATTTAAATAAAAACATATTAGCAAAAGAACTGTAAATAATTTGATGTTTTGATAAAAAAATAACTAACAGTTTCAAAAAGTAAAAAAAATCCACGACTGATGATTAACTGAAGTCTGTACCCTTCTTAACCAAATATGAGCGAAAACAGCGATATTCAGGTAGAAAAAGGATGAATAGTGGGATCAATAGACAACGGTGTTTACTGTGACCATATGGTCACGCTCGTCCTTGGAGGGTTAATAAATATTTTAATAAATCAGCTAACCTCTCACCTGATTCAATAAAGGAAGATAAAGCGGAAATCTATAAAACATCACTATGAGCTAAAAATAACATTATTCGAATTGTTTTTATTCAAATTTATATTTAGAAGCTCACATTTATTGTATGTAGCATATATAAGCACTTGCGGTTTCTTACTGCATACCGTGACATCTATATGTTTATATCTCAATACATCTACATATTTAAAAAATGTATATTCCTAAAGGTGATCTCTTTCAGTATTAAATTATCATTCATGTCAATATGTCTACAAGCGCATTGCTGTTTTAATGCAAGTGTTTTTCTAAATTATCAACAAAGATAAAATCAAATTTGAATCGTTCAAATTATGTACACTCCCACAGATTTTGTCACTAACGACCCGGGTTTCGCCTTTCATAATTTACATAATTTGAACGATTCAGATTTAATATTGAAATTTCACCAAGCACCTTCAGTCGAAATCTTAAATTATAAGATAAAATCAATATACAAAAAGAAAAAAAAGCGTAAAAGATCAAATTGGAACTATCGAAGCGAGATTTGTGTTATAAATCAATGCTTCCCAATTTGGGGGGCCCAGGTTTTCTCCGCGGGCCGCCGCCGAACACGTTTTGTATTGAAGGGGGTCACGGATTATTTTGTATGAAATTTTTTGGGAAGCACTATTGTAGATAATTTAAAAGAAAATCAGCCACAGCGTGAAAAAAATTAACTAAGCTGCGCTGCGTTGATTCTAATGAATAGTGAATTATAGTGAAATCTTCAACTCATTCTTCAATATTAAAAAATTAACGCTACAATACTGTCAAACACAGTCTGATGTTTTAACCACGGTGATGATAACTCAACTAACCAAAAATATTGTTGCTTTATTGTATACCTTGTGTTTTAATTATTTCATCGGAAATAGCTTGTCTTTTGGGAAGAGAACTATAAACCTACATGTATTTGCATACAAATGCACAGAAGTGCATCAAGTGTGCGGCTAAGATAAGCTTCCACGGTCCACACAACAAACTGCACTTGTTCCATTTCATTAAACTCCTTAATCCAGGAAAACAAAGAGTTTGAAATAAATACATATTCATTGTATTGAGTCGTTTGCTCAACGAAACAGTAGTAATGTTATGTGGCCTATAAAAAAATCCATTTTATCTTTAATTATATTTATAGGGTTTTAAGATTTTTTTAAAGATGCATCCTATAAATATTACATTGCATTCTAGCTCCAATTTTCCTCGCGCTGTAAAAATGATTTTCTTCCACTCGTGGATCACGTCTTTCTACAATAACAATAGAAAGGAAATATATAATAAATCAGTGTTAAAATATAAAATTAAGAATACTTAAAGAGCTTTGATGCTAACGTGTCCTTAGCAATAAAACTCCATAAAATAAATAAATGCATCTTCACCTTACTGGCAGAAGTCAGTAAGTAACAGATCATACTGAGTACACACCAAATGAAAAAATTCGGCTTTTAGAATAAAGCTTCTAGTATCGATATGTTATGTGACATAGATAATTATAATATCAAAATATTCATGCATTTGTACTGAAACAAATATAGTTTAAAAATGATAATGATAATTTCCTGCCATCAAATTAACTTCAATAGTATATGTTATGTCGGTTTCGTGGCGCAGTAGTCAACGTGGTTGACTATCGTGATAGATCTCACGAGTTGGAGTCCCAGTAAAAACAGCATATTTTTCAATATATTTCTTTTTGAAAGCATGAGTGTTTGTGTTGAAAAAAATCCTTTCCTACACTTTCAATTCTAAAATTAACGTGGCATAACGAGAGTAAATATTAACCACTGTTTTTTTTTCTAGCCCTTCTACTATCCCTATCTCTCTCTTCGAAAAACAGAGATTGAGTTTTTGTAAAAAAAGACTGTTGTCGAGATAGCTTCATCAAAAGGTCATATTGTCTACATTGGGAGTGGACAAGGAAAAAACGAGCAATAATACAATTTTTGTCAAACTAGCACAATCCAGGGTGGGACAATGTGGAGTCGGGTAAAAAAAGACGACTCCGAATTGTTTTTTCAAATATTATCGTTTAACTAACATTACATATCGTCTGTGGAAAGGAAGAAAGGCGTAAACCACACATATCCAATTTTATAGGAGACACAAAAAACGTCTTTTGATGATTTTAGGCTAAAAGCAAATTATGAAACATGCACAACCCTGAAGTGCACGGTGACTGATAAACTGGTTTTTTATTGACTTAATATTAATTAAATAAATGGTTCAAGCAAAACTTTTTTTTAGGTCCATTTTCCTGGTTGTAATTTTCACAGTCCTTTCTTTTTTCAAACTTAACCCTTTCCGGTCCACAAAAAAATAAAAAAATATTCCACATGGTCCACAATAGATTTACAGTATCACGAGGGAAACTAATATTTGCAATTATATTTTTTTTACTAGATTTATAGCAACAGTATAATTTTTTTCTGAATATCAAAATAATGACCTTATTATTTATATTTAAAAAAAAATTAAAGTATGATAACGGCAAAAGCATTTTGCCTTACATGTTATACAATATATGTATCAAGTTGCTTTTTTGCGTTTTTTTTTGTAATTTTGGGCATTTTTGCAAGGTAAGAATTATTAGAACAATAGTAAATATCGGTATTCATTTTCAAGTGCACGTGGCAATTGTTACTGTTGGAAAGAAGAATGTTGAACTTAGCGCCCGAGCTGCGCGAGCCGACCCAGCCCCTAAAACGACCCTTTTGTATCCATTGCAGGCATACGGTTTCACATTACAATGTTCATAAAAACCATTTGATTCTTTGTTCAGAATACCACTGTAATAGATACGAGTGGAAAAAAAATATGTTCAATACATTTGAACTTATTTTAACTCAATACCAATAAAGAAAAAAAATGTCGAATGACATTCGACATAGGACCCACGGAAATAAAATCGATGTCGAATGAGATTCGACATAGGACCGGAAAGGGTTAAAAGCTAAATTTAGATACTAATTCGGCTTACATCCTTTTGATAGAACGTGTGCCGAGTTGTATACATTGTGATTATCGAAAAAAAGCTGTTTTGGAAAAACTTCGGGTTACGTCCCTTTTCCTTTCCACAGTCGATATGTATAACATTATTTATGTATACCATCAAATCAATCTAGATGCTAGAATAATTCTGGTAGATTTCACCAATAAATATGATGAATATACTAATAATTTTTCAATATGTTTAAAACATTTTTCTTCAGTTTTTTCGACTTCGACTCCGACTACGCCTCCAGAAAAACACCTGACTCCACGAATCCCGACTCTGACTCCACAACCCTGGTACAAGCAATGCATTCGTTTCAGTAGGTATTCCAGCAACTTCTGGCAGTACAACGATGATAATTTAAGGTTTTTTTTATCTATGCATAAATCTTATGCCAAAGTAAACATTTATTTTACAATTCAATGCAGATAAAACTGATGTACTTTTTATATTTATATATATAGAATATATTTATATTAGTAGTTTCCATTATAATAAATACTATAATATCATGTAATGAGAAAGCCTAAAGAAGCGTTTCTTTTTTTAATGTTATCATTACTTGTTAAGCTTACAAAGACGACGCAACTTCTACATAAAAAGCTAAGCGGCAGATTAAATTGAAACATAATTTGAGCTTTAATTTTTCCCACTACAGCGACGAAAAAGCTGTACCACCTTGCTTGAACTGTATGCGAACTATGCCCTCATAAACAATTTTAAAAAGCCACTCGGTGTCCGATATTAAGCTTTGGCATGTTGCGAATTGAGGGTGTTTTAAAAAAATTGTGAAGCTTTTGTAATCTTTTTTCATTTCCACTCCTAATTTAAATGATACAGTCTCCTAATTTTGGTATAAATTTAGTCACCCAATCTACTTTTCAAGCAGAGTAAGGATATAAGTATTTGAGAAAGAACTCATTAATATTAAAAGATCGTTGAGCAAAAAACTTACAAATAGCTGTCGTAATAAATATTGAGATTATCTATTAGAAATATCACAGGTCTATGGCACAGTTGTCAACGCCGTTGGCTTCCTTAACAGATCTCACAGGTTCGAATACCAGTACTAAAAACATTTTTTCAATCAATTTTTCGATTTCTGTTCGAAGGCATGGATGTTTTTAATGTCTTTAAAATATCCTCCAAAATAACATGGCGTATTGAGAGCAATTAGCTTACCATTACATAGTCTTGTTTTTTTGTTGAGTACCTCTATTAGGAGGCCATATGCTCCAAACTTAGAGTAGACATGGATTTAAAAGAAAGTTCAAAGCCAAATGGGAGCAAAAACTGTAGAGCAATTTTCGAATATATTTTTTTTGAATTATACATTATCAATCAACGTGATGGACAAAAAAATAGTATCGTACTTTCCGCTGCTGATGGGCAGCACATGTTTTTCAACAATTTTTTGTTTGTCGAGCAGTGATTTTAAATAAGAAGTCTTAATTCTTTCGTGAGAGATGTGACGACATAAAAGGAAGGTGGATAGATAGAAAAAAATTGTATATCGGAATAACAGATTACAACCATTGCTCATGGAAAGTAGTGGACGAAAGCTCAATAGCCATTGACAGGACATAAAGCATCTTTAAAATAACAACAAATCCATGTTTATTTTGAAATATTATTTACCAAACACTCCGTAAATACTGCCTACCCCTACGTCTTTTCCTCGTTGTGTCGTAGCCCGCTAAAATCTACGGAGGTAGAGGCTTTAATAACGCCACCGTTATTGGAGCACCTGAGAGTGAGAAGAATAAAGCTCTACTGGCCAGAGGTGCTGAATGCGATGTAAGTGCTTTCGATGATTTTATTTCCAACGAAAGGTCTTATCGTCCCTATTATATCCAGCTTTAAGAATCAGAGCTTGCAATTGATTGTTCATACATATTTTTATTTTGTTAATCAAAAAGGAATGACGTAAAAAGTAGAAGAAAGATTGTGTAATATTTTCAAATTAATTTATTACTGCTACGCTTTAAAACCTCAGTCCTAAATTGATTCTGAAACCAAGGCAAGAATTTATTTTTAGTTATTTATACAAAAACAAACATGTATGTAATTGTAATACATGTTGCCACCTTTCTCAATCTTGAAACAGGAAGTTTGAAGTGGAGTGGTATGAAAACTATTTTGGATGGATTCAGTGGTAACTTTGTGGCAGTCTGTGGAAGACACAAAAAGTAAAGTAACAGTGTAATTAAGTTTAATTGTATATTAACTATGACAACTATCCTACTTCTATTCAACACTTACCTTTTTTAAATGGCATTTAAGTAACGAGACAACTACCAATAAAAATAAATAATTTGTTCAACACACGTACTGTACCAATATTTTTTTATAAAACACGGGAGCGAGGAAAAAAAAAGAATGTAATTGAGCCCATTAGAGGTAAAATAAACCAAATGATATTTTAGAAAAAAAAGTTAAATAAAGCATGAAATATATGTTTTTTTGAATTCTTAATTCATTACACCAAAAAACTCAAAACAGAGAATATATATTTCTTTTAAATTATAAGTGATTTGATTGTCAGTAATGAATGTAGCTATTGACATCCAAATTATGTGTTAGCGAACAAGATATTGCAGAAAAAATTGTAAAATAAATAAAAATATACTATTTCCATTACGCGTAGTAGTGATTACATTCTCTGTTTATCGATAACTGGTAAATCGCAATCAAAAAAATAAAGTTATCGGTAACTTACCGGATAATTGCTTTGATGACTGATAATTACAATTATATCAAAAATCGATTAAATTATTTTTGAAGTACTGCTCGTGATAATTTTATAATATAAAATGGGGTTAGGAAGGTTATAGTCGATATAAAATAAAGCATTGTAATCGATTATAGTAGATAAAAGTTTATGTTGTATGCATTACTATTTTTATAGGTAATAAAAGTATGCATGTTATGTCTCGTAAATTACTAGTTTGACTAAAAAAAAATACGTTTTCTGGTAATAAAAAAAATACTATAAATTACCATCAGTTATATACATCATATATTTTTATTAAAAAACAAAACTGGAGCATCACAAAAGAACCTGTTTATGCTGATGGAAAATTATTTATGTACAAAAGAAATGTTTGAAACTCCTCTGAGGTAAATTATTACGCTGTGGTCCAAGCTTGAAGTCATTTTGCTAATGTCTCCTGGTTTGTGGTGAACGTAAAACAAACTCATATAATACGTCGTTTTTTTTCATGTTCATAAAATGTTGTGAAATTTAAAAATTAAAATTCTCCAGAAACAAAGTGGTTACTTAATTTATAATGATGACAAAAAAAGTAGAGATAAATATTTAAAAAAAAAAACTGTATGTATAGGCAAACAATGCTGTTGTTTTTAACCGTCTTTTACGTAGATAGTTGTCATTTTTTGTTGATGTAAAACAGTGTTTTTTTCACATGTTACGTGGAGGAACGACGTTCCGGCACATTTTTTCACGAAGTTTTTATTGCTAAAAATCAATATTGGCAATTTTTTTTCATTTGAAAACATTTGATTTTTTATACCGAAAGGCGTTTGAAAATAGTTTTTTAAATCAGCTCCTGAAAAAGTAATACCAGTAAAAAAAATAATTACCAAGACATTCTCCATCGATGTATGTTCAAAGCGTTGGCATATGTGATATCTCCGTCTCACTCTTACAGTTCTAAAATAATTAACCACTAGTTAACCACTAGTCCGCCACCGCGATTAGTTAACCACTAGTCCTATACCAGCCATATCTTTCTATCATTACTCTCTTTAAAAAAGGAGGGTTGAGCAACTGACAACAAGCAGTTCTCGTAAAAAAACTGTTGAAATATCTGCATTAATAAGTTTTATCCCCCGCATTAAAAATTACATGAATTAGAAAAAAGCAAGAGTTGAGTTCCAGCATCTGAAGAGTGAGTTGAGTTAAAAAAAATGCACTGATGTAAAATAATATTTAAAAACTGTCTATTAGAGGTCTGCACGGGCCCGGGCCTGGCCCTCGGACCTTAACATGTTCGGGTGGGTAAGCGCAATTGAGATTCGGGCTCGGGCCGGGCCCGGGTAAGGAATTTATTTCTTCAGAAAAATATTTCAGACTATGTTCGTGTCATAAGTCAGCCATGATGATTTTAATTATTACCAGTTCTATAGATAATCGTAAATTTTTGTAAATAAACGGGTTTTTTTCAAGCTGAGAAGCATAAATCTGAGCTTCGGGTTGGGTTCGGGTAACAAGTGTGGTATTAGACTTGGGCCCGGGCCAGGTCGGGCCTGAGTCTTTCGGGCTCGGACCGGGTAATTATGAAAAATTTCGGCCCGTGCAGACCTCTACTGTATGTATAAAGGTTCTCAATGATTTATTCAAAATTATTGAGTTGAACGAGTAAAGTGATATAAAATTAAGCAAAGTAACTTTATTACTCCACATGTTATATAACAAATTATGACACGTGTTTCGCAAAAACAATACAACCAATAGAAAAGTAATAAGATAATTGAGTCGTGTAGTCTCAAAAGCAGAACTGTTTCATACGCTATGTATGGAACAGTTCTACTTTTGATACCAGACGACTCAATTCTATTAGATAATATATATAGACGCACTGTAATAACCTAATAAAATAATAGGGTGAAATATCAAGGTATTTCATTTCTACATTTTTTTAAAAAAGTTAAAGGTTGTAGCTATCAACCTTTAACTTTTTAAAAAAACTGTAGAACTGAAATACCTTGATATTTTACCCTATTAAAATGGAGTTCTACCAAGTAAATGCCAAATCAATAAAAAAAAAATCTTTTAAAAAGATGTAATTTTTGCACCATCATTAGTTGAATGAATTATTAATTTTATTTATCGTAATAAGGTAGGTACATTCATATTACGACATTTGTAAAAAGTAATTAGAATCGTGAACATTACATCCCATTAAATAATTAATTCTTAGTTGTTAATATTACGTTTGAAGGCGTAAATATTATTAGATATTAATATGTAATTAACTTAATTATTGTCATGTTCAAAAGTAATAGAAAAATATATTACGTAATACATATCGACTTTGGAAAGGAAAAAGGACATAACCCACACATAGCAAATTTTAAAGGAGGCACGTAAAACGTGTTTTGATGATTTTGGTTCATATGCGAACAACCTGGAAGTGGACGAAGACTTATAAACTGGTGTTTAATTGACATCATATAATATTGATTAAATAAATTGTCTAGAAAACCCTTTTTTCAGTCTTTTTTCTCGGTTTCAATTTTCACAAAGCTCATCTTTCAAACTTAAAAGCTAAATTTAGATACTAATTCAGCATTTGCAGCTTACATCCTTTTGATAGAACGTGTATCAAGCTTGATGCATTGTGATTATCGAAAAAAGCTGTTTTGAAAAAACTATTGGTTACGTCCTTTTTTCTTTCCAAAGTCGATATTTATCCGATGATTCTTTTTGGTCTGCATCTGGAAGTATTAACAAAACTTATTTTGTGTAATATATTGCATAAAACTGATTTATTCATATTGACATGATGGCTAATAATATAATTTATTATTTCCAAGCTTTTGGTTATGTGTTACGAGTAAAAGCTTGGCGAAAATTAATCCATGCGAAACATTGTATTGCCTAGTTTCAAGGAGCACTTTTAATCCTGAAATACAGTGCGAAAAAAACCAAAACAGCATTGCAGCAAACACTCGAGATCCGATGAAAGGATTAAAAGTGCGGTTACTCTGTTTTTTAACCCAACGAGTGGTACATGTTCCGATATGCGACGAAAGTTTTACGTTCACAATGTACACTCCTGGTGTGATTTTTGAATAGAGGAAGAACAATATAAATGAGCTGGGGTAGTTTTTTGAGGGAAGCTTATCTCTCCCGCTACGCCCCACTTTTAGTTCCAGCTGTGTGGCATAAAATTTTGAAAATCGAGAACATTCATGCCTTTGAATATATTCCATAAAATCACTGATAATTTAATTTATGTATGTGTCCGTTTTGAGAATCAAAACCGTAGTCACCGAGACCGTAGGGTATGACATTTTAATATTTGATATTGCATACAATTATTTTATCACCAAAGTACAAAAAAAACAAAATAAATATACGAAAGGTTCTTCGGACACAAATCCGAATGATTTTTTTATATCATATTTATGGAGCTTTAAGTAACTAGGGTGCGTTAGCTTCAAAGTTTTTCATTACTAATATTTTGGAAGTTTGTATTCCATTACCATTGTTGCCAACGGCAGGGCGTGATCGCTACAGAGGTGAAAAATTCATAGTGAAGCCAGTTCACAAGGATTCCTTATGCATTCATTTGCAAATTACATTATAAATGCTTCCCTCATATTATGTGCACACATGCACATACATACGTATAAACATTAAATTTGAATCGTTAAAATTATGTATAATACATTCACACAAGGTTTGTCACTTTACGACATCTTTAGGCATTCAAGTGCACGCATGAACTTGAACTGACGTTTAGTAAATAAATTGATTCAGTCGAAATTTTAAATTATATATATGCACATACAATGCCCAAAGGAGTCAACCAAAAAGAGTCATTTTCATGATGCTAAGGTCGTTCTTGCATGTAGTATTTCTTCACCTAAGTATGATTACTACCGGTTTCGATCACTAAAGAAGCATTTGCTGAAAATGGTTCTTTTCTTAACGAAGCTATTATTTAACGTTCTAAAATGATATAATTAAGTTGTATTGATTTTGTTTTATATAAGTATTTTACAGTCAAACAAACTCAAACTTCCGTTCATTCAACGACATATGCATTATAGGAAATGGTATATACTCGTTTTTTAACAACATTCATCGAGTTTCTAACTCACTAATGTACGGCCCAAAGTTTCATCACGAAAAAGCACATAAAATTAAAATGTAGCTTTTCCCGGCGGGTTAAAAGCTTCTCCCGTGCTTGTTATTTAATCCTCAAACTAACACGTCTACGATGCTCGCTTGCAGCCTAATGAGAACAAAGCCATATTCTGTTTTATCTTTTCGTTTTCCTTTTTTTCCCTACCCTCATTTCCCAGCGAAACCTTTTTCATCTCCTTTGGTCGTCTATGTGCCTAATTGTTATTGCACTACACTAGAGCTTTCTTGCGGCAGCGTTTCTATGCACCGGCATATTTCAATGGGCCCACATTAAAATGCACTCACGATTGTGCCGATTGCATTATTTCCTATGCTTAAAAATATCTATCAAACATTTTACATATTTTTGTAGCTAAATAAACTATTTCTTTTGCTAAGATACATATTAATAAAGATTGAAATCCCTTGATTTATATATCACAACAACCCGGCTATTTTATGTGTAGATTTATAATATAAAATTAAATTTGATGACTGTGTAGATTTATTTTTAATTAAAATGAATAAACAAATTAAAATTCATTTACTTACTTTTACATATATCTACTACGCGCAATTTAGGATTTTCTTTATCGACCTTAGTTCGAGAGTAATTAAAAAAAACCTTCTCTTGTAAAATTTATAAATTTATACGATTTATTGTCTATGTATTCATATTTATATCTATGCGTTGAAATTTATATATTTAGTTTTATTTGAGAATATTTTGCTGTTAATATTGCGTTTTCTAAAAATATACTAGTATGTACTTCCTGGAAAGGATTTTTTACCCTTTATGGGTCGATATGTACACCAATGCGTTGAAATTAGTATTTTTAGTTTTATTTGAAAATAGTTTTGATGTGAATATTGTGTTTTCTAAAAACATACTTCCTGGCAAGGGTTTTCTGCCTATTAAGAGTCGATATGTACATCAATACGTTGAAATAATTATATTTAGTTTTATTTGAAAATATTACTGTGAATATTGTGTTTTCTAAAAACATATTTCTAGGCAGGGAATATTGAATAAAATTAGAGTATTTTTGTAACAGTGTTTAGGTATACTAAATAAACAACGATCCAAAAAAATAGAAAGTTTGTCGCTTATTTATTTATCTTTTCATCTTTATCTTATATGAAAATAATCTTTTTTTGTACATATGTATATAAGCCCTACTAACAACATACATATTTAAAATATTACTCATTATCTAACAAATTAGTTTCTGATCTTTTATGCGTAATAATATATACGACAAAGTAAAATACAAGTAAAAGCATTGTATATTTTCCGGTTTATTCAATTATCGGAGATACGAAAATCATTTATCAAGCTGTCACGATTTCAGAAGTATTTTCTAATACATAATCTTTTAGACGTTACCGATTCTCTAATGCGGAATGTTACTTAATAAAATTTATATCTTTCATTTATAACATCCCCAGACGTGATATTAAATGCTACCAACTTTATATACGCAATCAAAGTGTAGGAAGATTATCAATATAAACCTAGGATCGTAAATCATTCGCCATTTGTAATCCGTTTGACGACACTCATCAATTTAGATCCCACGCAGAGGAGTGCGTAGCGTAGAGGGGCTTGATAATACGTTATAATTAATAGATTTACTGTATTGTACGCTGATAATCTTTAGAGTAATAACATTATCAGATAAGATACAGATACTTTGCATAAATTAGATGGAATCATTTATTAAATAGACAATGATATATTATTAAAATAAACACAAAATTTGTAGTACTTACACCATCAATTCAACGGAAGATCATTCCAAGGTTTTCCAACCTTACGTATGAGCTATATTTCTGCATGTATAACAAAGCTTTAATTAACGAAATAATCAGGGCTGTGGAGTTGGAGTCGGAGTCGTGAAAAATGAACGGCTCGATTTTTTTTTGAAAAATATATTTAATTATGTGTATTTAAACAAAATAGTCAAAATTGTTAACATTTCATGCTTGGCTGACTAAAGATGATCTGATGGTATACAATTTCCTTAGAGTCGGAGTCGTTAATTATTTTAAAGCTGAAGTCGGAATCATCTTTTTTTCATGCGACTCCACAACCCTGGAAATAATACATGAATTAAAAAAACACCATAAATCCCATCACAAGTATATACGTGTATAATATTACAATTTTAAATAATGGAGTACCTTAGTACTGTGATGAAAGAGTGTTAAATCTGTAAGTATAATATATCAATCCATTACCTAACATAACATAACCTTACCAATATAGATACTGACGAAACGCTGTGGTCTAGACTTTAGCTAGATGGTTAATGCTTGACTCTACTGATCAATCAGGTCAGGGTTCAATTATCGGTAAGGTCAATGTCAAATTAAGATTTCGTTAAATTCAAATTTCGGATCTAAGACGTTCGTGTTTGTGATTTTAATTCTTCTCGTGTTGATATCGAATGACTTATAAAACAATGTACATAGAGTTAATTTATCTATTTAATTAACATTGCACATTGTTAACAAATTATAAATTTAAAACTTTAACAATTAAGAAAAAAAACATAGTATAATTTAATGTTAAAAGCAGTAGAAAAAAATGGCAAGGAAGTCAACTGAGTAAGCTCCAACAAACTCTACTTTAATACATAAAAAATAGTATTCGTCGGAACTCACCCACGTCTACGTGGAATATGTCGACATCCGAAGCAATATTGTTGAACACCGTTAAAACTGATCTCGTATGATCTTTCAAATTCAAAATATTTGAGGCATTAGCATTAACTGTTATGTCAAATGTATCACAAAAAAACATTGTATGATTTTTGCTGACCGCTTTCATAAATAGTTCTTGACCAAATAATTAGTTTCTCTTTTGATTTTCGTAGTAGTTGTGTTTTTACCTCACTGATTTAATGGTGTAGCGCCGCCATTGCGTTGCAATGGTGTTTGCGATACAAAATTTACTGCCTCAAGAAGATGCGGAGCTTTATAGAGACAGCTTTGGTTTATTAGGGAACCGCCTGCGCCTGCAACTTGATGCAGCGAACGTTAATTTATAAGCTTTGATGCCTACCGAGGTACACCACTTAATTTACAGCCTATTGAGGCAAGGATTTCTGACTCGGATACAGTGCAATATCTTTAAATTCATGTTATCCTTTTAAGACGAGTTCTAAGATACTTTAACTACTGTCAGCCTTTGTAGTACCCCCTTCTAATGATCAGTTTGTTTGGGTCAATATACTGTAGGTTTTTAATTGTTATTTTATCTATAATTTAACCCTTGGAATGTAGAGCATGCACAAAATAAAACACCATTTTTCAATAATTCCGCATTTCCGGTTTCGCTCATATAAACAAATGTGACATAAGTACAAGCACATGTATTTATAATTTAATATTTCCAGCGTAATTTGATTCCTTGCGAATTTGTTGAAATTCTCATACAGCAAAAGAAAACTGCAATATCTTGACCTGTTTTTTGAATAAAAAGCTTTAGCCGATGATTTCTCAACTAGGAAAACAAAAGCTTTTATTTTTAATTCATTATTACTAACTGACGATAAAAAAGTGCAGATTAGTGTACTTTCAGTACATGTAGAAATTACACGTTACGTGAAACACGTTAATCTGTGACTAGAGGCCCCCTAGCTTCGCAATTTGTTTTCAATACAGACAGAGGATCACATATTATGGTTCCAAGAATTCCCTGAAATCGACAATCAGAGCTTTTCAATTAAATATTTCAGTAGATTTATAAATTGAATACATCTGTAAAACGATGATCTGGGCTGAAATTATTTCGTATCCAGACAGAAAATCGTATAATACCATCTCAAATATAATCAGGAAATTCCGTAAATTGATAATCACGACTTTTCGACATAAAAATATGTGGTTATTCGTAAAAAAGTTAAAATAATTAAATTCGTCTCAAATTTTTATTGCATTTTTTCATCTATAATAATGAAGTTATACCAAGTAAATTCAAATTCAATCAATAATACTGTAGTGGTTTTGTATCCTTATTGATCTTATTTTTATTTTCTATTTGTTTCATATAATTATATATTTGTTTGAAGTAAAAAAAAAATACAAAAAATAAATTGAAATGTTTCAATCGTTATATTTTATAACGCACATACTATTTTAAATAGTTTTCAATTCCAGTTTTATGATTAATTCGATGACCAATGTGTTCCTAAAATAAATACTCAATAGTGTTAACTTACAATAAAAAAAAATACGTTTCGAAATCTTCGGATCTGATTTTTAAACTACTTGTTGCCAGTCATAAAAAGCAGTGCTTTTTTATTAATCATTTTGAAGCGTGGTAATATTAAAGGGGTTCATAAATCAGTCTATTACCTAACCAATTATATATGCCCAAGCAACCATCAATCAATATATACTTACATAATTGATTTTATGGCAGTTCCTTACCTGAAATGTGGGTAAGTATATACCACTTAAGCCTATCATATTAATAAACGTCAAATTATGCCCGTGGTAAAAATGATTCGTTTTTTTATTACCTTAACCATTATGGCTTTACATATCACGTCAGCTAGGGATTATAATACCGGGATTACTGAAACCGGGATCTTGCTTTGTTTTTCAATACCAAAATACTGGTTTTGAAAATACAAAAGTACCGGTTTTTCAACATTGAAAAACTAATCTTTTTTTATATCCACTATTACTTTTAGTTATCATATGTATTCTTTTTATACATATCTGTTTCGATTGTGAAGGATACGCACTCATTTTGGAGCATTATACGTGATTGTTAGTAAGTCACTCATCTTATCTCTTCGGAGAAGATACAGAAAGAAGCTCGGCATGGAATACGAAAAGGACTGTTTGTAAACTGACCACTCTTTCTTTTCCCCGTTCACACGATTAAAAATAAATTTGTTAACGAGATACAACAGCATTATATACTAATTCAAAATCAACACTTTATTTTCATTCTGAGACCCGAACATGTCGTAGGTCTTGTTCCACAGAACGATAAGTCAAAAATTTGATGTTTTGAGTTATACTACTACTCATTATTTTGAATACACTCTTTCTATAACTCCACAAAAAAAACAACTAGAAATGTTTGCACATAGAAATAAAGAAATATAAACAATCTTCTCTCAGTTCCATACAAATAAAGCTCGAAATTAATTATATGGTTTTGTCAACATTTCAATAAATTTTGATTGAATTTAGATAACTGATTCACTGGAAATATGAGACAAATAACAATTGCCACATGTCTACAGCCCATATTGGATCTGTCAAAACTTTTCTCAGCCATATCTAAAAACTCTTAATTTCTAGTTGTAGCAGTATGTAACTAAGCCATCGATTCTAGCACACAGCAGACTAAACGAAAGCTTTTGAGGTTGATCTTTCGATTTTATGGCCTACAATTGCTTAAAAAAAATACCTCAGTTTACCCACCATCTAATAACAGAAACTGAAGGGTTTTACAAAAACGTATTCAATTTTATTTTTTTTGAATCATTCAAACTGACTGTCAGTTCAAGTTCATCCGTGCGCTTGAACGCATGAAGATGCCGAAAGGCGAAACCCGGGTCGTTAGTGACAAAATCTGTGGGAGTGTACATAATTTGAATGATTCAAATTTAATATTGAAATTCCACCAAGCACCTTCAGTCGAAATCTTAAATTAAAAAAAACGTATTCATTTACTTCCATAAAACATTAAAGATAACCAATATTAAATACTATAAGTTAGCGGGGTAAGTGTATGGAGAAATGTAGAGAGTACAATTGTATGTTAAACAAAATAATACAAGTGAGAAAAATATCAGTGTAAATCGCTTATTTTGTTTCGGAAATATTTCCCAAGCGAAACATTTTTGCAACGGGATACAGTATTAGAGATTATCTGCGTAAGTTTTGTGGTTTGACTTCTCTTTGGTCTGCTGTTTTGTAGGGAAAAAAACTACACATGAGCTATCATTTCATTTTATTTATGTATTTCCAATGATTCATTCATTGCGTTCACTTGATTTTTAATATATAATTTTGATTAAAAAAATCTTTTGAAAAAAAAAATCTCTTAACCTAAGGCATCAGTGACAAAATACAACGTTACCTCATTCGCCTGATATCTTTAGAGCCTGTGCATTTTAACTTGTTGACTTGTTATTGTTTGTTCCTCGTAGACCCTGTTGAGAAACGCTGATCTAAAGAACTGAAAGAAGTCAGTCAATTTTATTATAACACCATTGACCATACATTACTATTTAACCACTCTAAAGCTAACGACCCACCGGTGTGTCACATACCTACTAACCACACACGCTACCCACCAGTGAGTTGTCATTATTACGACGTCAATAAATATTTTTTAGAGTTTGCATCATTGAAAAAGGGTCCGACATCTCTTAAGGACTCACAAAATGAATATTAAGTTTTCCTTTATTAGTTTTTAGAAAATTGCTAGCTTACAGAACAAAAAACGTTATTTTTTTCTAGCTGTTAACGGGTTAATAACCGCACTTAGAGATTTCTTTTTTTAACTTTATTTAAAAAAAAATTTAAATAGTTGGTTACGACTTTTTTTCTATTACGGGTCGATAGCCCTTAGCAACAGCCGTATGAAATAAATTTATATTTTAAAATACTCGGCAGAGGTCATTACTCATCACTGGTTAACCATCAAGCAGAATCCGTAACCGCAAAACGAAACGCAAACAGTACCAGGAAAGATGAAAAGAAACAAATAAATCAAGACTGAAATGATAAACATAAGATTTATACCTTCCGACGCACTGGGGACAAAAATACAGACGTCCTACCACGTCTTAACCCTCTTTCTACCCCGCGAGAAGTGGCTGTTTACTCTATTTGTGAATTTAGAAATATGCCTAGCGGAAAATGGATCATATCTAAGGAAAATGAGTAATCACGCTGAGGCTTTCTTTATTATTTATATGTAGGTTTTCGTTATAACAATAAAGGCAACACGTAATTGAAAAATCCAC
The DNA here is from genome assembly GCA_031772345.1 of Himalopsyche anomala. Taxonomy (NCBI): domain Eukaryota; kingdom Metazoa; phylum Arthropoda; class Insecta; order Trichoptera; family Rhyacophilidae; genus Himalopsyche; species Himalopsyche anomala. The sequence goes on from CM062827.1 coordinate 6,420,931, forward strand.
AAACGAAATATTTTTGATTGTGGTGATTTAAAGAAGGTTCACCAAAACTGATCTGAATTATTGAACTTTATCTGAAGCATAAAATACGAATGAAATTTTAAATAGTATCTTCCTTTGACTGTAAGAACATTTTTCATTATAAATCTTAGCATCAAATTTCCTAGTTCAAGTTGAAGTAGCTGAAGATGCCGAAAAGAGAAACCCGGGTCGTTAGTGACAAAACTTATGTGAATGTACATACATACATAACTTGAACGATTCAAAAAATCTAATTTCATATCAAAATTTTACACTCTTTTGTAAATATTCCACATGCTTCTATGCCGGACCTCACGGATTTGAATCCAGTACAAACAGCATTTTTTTTTTGATCACAAACATTCATGATTTTGATGAAAGGCATGAATGTTTGTGATGTCTAAAAAATCTCTTTCACTATTCCAATCGCAAAGTAATAGCGATTAGCGAGAGTGATTGGCCAACTACTAGTCCTTTTCTTCCCTATAATTACTCTCCATACCAATCTCTTCGAAAAAGAGAGCTTGAGTGACTGAGTAATAAACAGTTATTGTATAAAAACTACTGTTGAGATACTTTCATTAGGAGGTTATATGTTCCACATTGGTAGCGGATATAAATATGTAATAGTAATGTCTTTCTATCAAGAATTGTCAGTGAACATCTTAAAGGTGAAATCTTAGCTTTTCACTCTAATTCTTCGTGCCGGAATGAAAAGTGGATGATATAGATATTTTTTAAAACTTCTACTCATAATTTTTAGGGGATTTGTTAGTTACGATCTCTGCGGTTATGCTTAAAGATAAACATTTTATTATCAGATATATACAGAATGCCTTATTAGATTACAGATGAATAAATTCAGCCTTCTGAATGAATAGTTTCCCCACTTCTATCGAAAACTATCATAAATCACGACTTTAACTTAACAAAACATATTACGCCAATGTCAAATAACATTTACCAAAACATATTATTATATCTTAATACGTTTTCGCGATTAATATACACCACAAAAACTTTCGAAATTAATATTCTCTTTGTTTGTAATTCATAATAAAACATCGTGATAACTCCACTGAAACCATAATACCATAAGCTCGTTAGGAGGCACAATAAAAAGTTATTAGAAGAAAAATAACAATTAAAGTCTTACAACTTCTTAACGAATAAACCGAATAACTATATCACAGTAACCAACTGCTCAAGAAGAAAAAAACAACACAACGAAACTAAAAGATAAGACGAAAAAAGCAATTTACAGAGCTTACACACGATAACAAACTTGATCAAGTGATTGTATTGTAATATGTATTTTTATAAGTTGCTAGATAACTTGACCGTGCTTAAAGACATTGACATCACCAACAAATATAGCAGTAATTCATTTATGGCTAAAGTAAAAGCCTGCAAAGTCCAACAGCCTGAGAGCAACACACAATTTTTTTTGATAACTAAAAGCTTATAATTCATATAAATAAATAAAATCTTTAATATGAAGCGATTATCAGTAAATAATAAATGTAATTGTCAGGTCTTATAGCACAGCGGTTAGCGTTGTTTATGTTCGAAGGCATGGGTGTTTGTGATGTCTAAAAATTCCCTTCCATCTTTCCGATCCTTCAATAACTGGGCGTAGCGAGAGCGATAAGTAAACCACTAGTCTTATCCTAGCCATATCCTTCTATCCCTGCTAGTCTCTTTGGAAAAGAGAGGTTGGGCGATTTAGTAGCAAGCAGTTCACGTAGAAGAAAATATATTGAGATGCCTTCAATAGGAGGCCATATGCTCCACATTGAGAGCGGGTCTGGATAAATTCGATAAACCGATTGAAAAATGCTGTTCGTACTGAGACTCGAATCCGTGAGATCCGGCACGGAAGCCAACAACTCTAACCATTGCATCAGAGAACCCGACACGATACGATGTTTTTTGAAGAATCATAAAATAGAAGAAAAATAAATAACTAATTAAAGTTTAAAAAAGGTAAGTAAGAAAAATAGTTTGGAAAATAGCATGATGCCGAAAAAATTATCATCTTTATGTTATGATTGTGTCACGAAGTGGTTTTGGTTGAAAAGAAAAAATGATTATTGGTGAAGCTGTATTTCATTTATAACATAATTAAAAAATACTATTCCATCTACGATTACTTGTATTCATAAATTATTAGATCAATATTAACTTGAATCAAGCAATTGGATAGGTGTACTTATCGATAAACACAGAAGTGAAATGGAGATAAATATATAGGTAGTCGTAAGTGAAGCTGTCCAAAGAAACAGTACCAAGCCTCGCATAGAAGTACGTCTCCTCGGTATGTGGCTGACCATTCAATATCTTTTGGCTGGGGTCCCAAAAAAACATGTAAGGAGCTCGCAGTTTCCCTGCAGTTCTCTATTCCAGGGGTTGCAAATATAGAATTACACAATTATCGTATAAATAATCTTGATGTAAAAAAAATATATTACAACGGTATCGTTCTGACAATTTTTTATCGTGGGAATATTATAATAGTCCTGAGAAAGTTTTTGTCAACATTAAATCATTTGTGATGTGTTTTCTAGAGTTTGATCGACATATTGGCGTTTCATGATTATATGATTACCAGACGCGATAGAGCACAAAATTGTACTCATAACTGCGCATATTTAACATCAGCTTAGATTTTTCGGAGATGTCTGACTAGTGAACTGGATGATTTCCGAATTTTGTATTTTTCCATCAGTCATTGAATCGTTTCAAAGGCATGGGTGTCTTCCACCCTTCCGATCCTTCAATAACTAGGCGTTGCGAGAGCGACTACTTAACCACTAGTCCTGTCTTAGTTTTATCCTTTTATCCCTACTAGTCTTTTTGGAAAATAGAGATTAAGCGACTGAGTAACAAAAAGTTTTCATATAAAAACTCCTGTTGAGATACCTCAATGAGAAGGCTATATGATCCACATTGGAAGCGGGAATGGAATGGCATAGGCGGAAAATAGTAACTGTCTATTAACTCTGAATGTTATTTGTGCCCGTAAATTTGGCATCAATTCATTTCTAATTATCTATATAACATACAATATTGAGACTAGACTATATAACTTACAAGCTAAATTTTTCAATTTATTGTTTACTCAGAATTATCAAACTATTACTAACAACTTCTGCTAGTACAGCGACGGTATATTCATCTATCTTTTTGCACTCTAAAAAGTAAGATTAAATGACTGTCGTATAGGTATGTAATATTCGTAAAACTTTTCCTGCTTAAATTCTCCACCAAGATTCCATACTCTTAAGAACATAAATAGTGTATTAATCCATAGATTATTTTCTTACAACTTCAACGTTTAGCACCCCTTCTAAGAATCGCTGTGGCTTACTTGTGAGTAAGTGGTACTATCCAGCAATTGTGTGGAGTAGAGTCAGTAACACAAAGGCAACATGGAGTACTAACCCGGGTACTTAATGCACTCAAAGAGTTGGTCATATCTGAGCATGGTGGAATGATGGTCTCGCTATTATTTGGCACAGAGCAAAGACCGCTAAGTGTTTTTCATTGAAAATGTATTGTGTTATATTTCTTTTGTCACAAGTAATATAATTTTATTAACCAATTTTATTGTGTAGAAATGATTTGCTGTAAAGGAAATAACAACACCACTACGTCAACTTGGAAAACTTTATCTCTCTTGGAACTTGGACCCTTTTTATCATGGTACACAATCGAAACCACCATAGTCTTATTAATAAAAACACAATAATCCTTTGTACTTCATTCCACTTTATTTAATATGTCAGGACCGGTTTCGCTCATTACGAGCATCGTCAACTGATAAGAAATATAATTTAACAATGCTATTTATACAAAAATGAACAGTTATAAACAACAATTGGCATTGAAAAGAAAATACCAATTACATTAAAAGTGATTCTAAAATAGCACAAAATTAAAATGTTTAACACATCTTACATATAATTAAAAAGTCATCTCAGATTAATAAATTTAGAATGGGGATTGAAAGTAATTACAAACATAATTAAAATTTGGGAATTCTTTGACAAAGTGATACAATTAAAATAATGACATTAATAATGACATTAATAATGACATTAATAATGACATTAATAGAGTGAATGATAGTTTCCTATTTTTCCCCGCTTCCAAGTAGTTGATGAGTGTACATTCTTAAACAAAATCGACAGCCAGGAAGATTCTGAAAAAGAAATTTTTCAAAGACCATATCAATTCTAACAAAGAAATATATATATATACATACCTATATATATTTTAAAATTATATAAAAGAATAGTCAACAAGGGCTAATGCAATGGATAAAGTAACGGGGAACTAGCAAATATTAGTTGATCGTTCAAAAGATCTGAATCAGGTAAAAATTTGAATCTATTGATTTCTAGGATTTCCTGTTTGTCTAGTTTGACAGACCTGTTATTTAAATGTAGTTTAATTATGTTTATAATTACTTTCAATCCCCATTCTAAATTTATTAATCTGAGATGACTTTTTAATTATATGTAAGATGTGTTAAACATTTTAATTTTGTGCTATTTTAGAATCACTTTTAATGTAATTGGTATTTTCTTTTCAATGCCAATTGTTGTTTATAACTGTTCATTTTTGTATAAATAGCATTGTTAAATTATATTTCTTATCAGTTGACGATGCTCGTAATGAGCGAAACCGGTCCTGACATATTAAATAAAGTGGAATGAAGTACAAAGGATTATTGTGTTTTTATTAATATAATGCCTTTCCACCAAGTATTGACAGTGAACACCCTAAAAAAAAAGGTACCATAGTCTTATTCTAATATAAACTCAATTATACATTTACATTTCATGTCAACGTTTATGAAAAACAAAATTTGATGCATATTGCTAGGTAAAAATACTAACACAAGTTGTATTTTTACACTATTATTTCTCTACAGTTATTTAAAACAAGCATTAAAACATCTTCAAACGGTTTTTACTAAAAAAAAAAATGCTTCCAAGTAATTACGTTTAATAAAATAAAAGAATAATTTAAATTTTTAGACACTTGACAAAACAATATTACAGTTTGATTGTATGAATTTACGCAGAAAAATATTTCATATCCTTGAAAAAATCTAATATTATATACGTTACAATCAGGGCATCCAATCCCTGGATCCCGTCCGATTTCGGGATTGAGGATAAGAAGTAAAAAAAATCAGTCCGATTTTTTGTCAGTTTGGGAAATCCACAAATTCCTGGGCTTTTGAAATCGGCAAGCAGACAAAAAAAATTGAAACCCTCGGAAGAGATAAGAAAAGGTCTTATTTGTTTTAATTTCAGGAAAGACGTAAATTCCTAGTATTTCAAAGACAACGACCAAAAATTTTCGATCCCGAAATCCTGGGATTGCAAAATGTGTCCGGTTTCGGATGCCCTTGCAGCGCATAATAAAAAAAGAATGCAGTACTTATTTTTGCATAACAATGTGCATAACAATGTGCTGAGAAGTGTTGCACTCTGTGAGCAAGTTTGTAATAATTTATGCCTTAGAGATCAGGTGGTTTTGGGTTCAAGTCCAAGTAAGTCAATTAAAACTTGTGATTAACACATGCATTTTTGTAATGTCACTTCTCGTATTGATCTTGACTGAGTTTTAAAAAGTCTCATTTATTCGCATTGAATGATCGTCTAGTCTTAAAATATTTAGCGCATTTTTGTTAGATATAATGACAAGTATATTGTTTGTCAATGGTTTTTTTTTATTTACGAAGTCACTAAAATTGTTTTCATTTATAATTAGATGTTTTGTAACATTGTGTACATTTAAAATTTAAAAAATATATATCAAACACTCGCCAAAACAAACGAAGTTGATTTATAACACGAAGTGTTATTGTCATTCAAATTATTTCCGATGTATAAAATGAATACTTTAAAACAATGGAGTAATATAATTTCACGCAAATTCTCAAACAATGATGTGAATATTTACATCTTCTTTTAGCGAATTGGCGCTGCACATCATTTGCCCATACACGCCATGTTGTTAGATTTAAATATTTCCCATTCTTGAGTTATGAGCTTTATATTACAAGCTTTCGAAATAGTAAATTAAGCTATACGTAATGCATAAGGCCTCCAATCCCGAGAGTGTGATAGTATTTATCCCGGAATTTCGATATTGAGGACAAGAAGTGAAAAATTTTCGAAAAAATGTGAGAATAAGCAACCAGAAAAATGTTCCAAATTGACGCGAGAGCTAAAAAAACTTGCTTGTCAACTATTTAATTTCGGCGATTCCGCAAATTCCTGAGTTTTTGAAATAGACCAGTGAATAAAAAAAATGAAATTCCTGGATGAGCAGAAAAACAGAAAGTCTCACATTTTTTCCCATAAATTCCCAGGATTTCAAAATGGCCGAGTAAAAATTTTGAGCGTTTCTACTCGATTTTATATTGAATGGATTTGAAAATTGTCAATCCCGAAATACGGGAATTACAAAAAAGGTCCAGGATTGGATGCCTTAGTAGTGCGTAACAGACATTAAAAAAAACGACTATAAGCAGAGTTTATTGTTCAATCCAATTAAATATCGTATATATTATTTTTAGACGCGGTAAACATCTTCACAAAGAAACCATGTTATTTTATTCTTAATCTTAAGCATGTTAAATACCGTTGGAAAGGAACTTGAACGCAAAACGCTTTAGCGTTATCTCAGCGTAATTAAATTAAACCTTATCTATGCATTGTTTTATATTGCCGGTAATTAAGTTTAAGGCCTCCTCTTAGGTTGGGAAGCCAGATTATTACGATAATAAAAACATTGCACCATTTATTAAAACATTCCCATCTAATTAATTGAGCACTATAGCTGATATACAAAGTAAAAATTGTACCGTGATAATATTTTCTTCTTACAAATTAACGGTGAGTTCAGATATCTTAAAATTCATCCCATTCACATATTATATTTGAATAATCAATTATTAAAAAAATGCTTGTATGTTAGGCACTTAACTTTTTACAAATAATATTAGAAAGTGCTATAGCCTATATAGTGAGTGGTACATACTATTATATATGCTATTCTTTATCGGATACTTTTATTATCCCGCTGTGGTCTATATGGTTAGAGCTTGCTCTACTGACCAGACGGGTTTTGGTTCGATTCCCGGTGAGAATTAGATGTTTTTCAATTTAAACTTGAGACTTAAAACATGGGTGTTTGTGATGTCAATTTACCTCGAGTTGATCTCGAGTGATATACAATAAATTCTCATCGAGTGTTTCTAGTATGATCTTTCAATTTAAAAAAAAAATGGCGCATTGGTATTAGCTGTTATGCGAAATATTGAAAATAAAAATACTGCCTATAAAGACTGTGGATTTAATCAAAATACCTAAAATAGAAAAAAAAACGTTTTTTTATTGAATACAAGAGTTAATTAATACTTACCATAATAATATAATATAACGTGAAACATTTTCATTATAAGTTTTACAGGAGACATCTATTTTTCACTCTCCTGAACAATTACAATAGTGTGACTCGTAAAGATTTCGAAATACACGATTCATTTATATTTCTATGGAGAATAGAAACGAAAATATCTAAAATATTCAGATAAATATGTTAGGAAAGTTGCTCTTTCTAAATGTTCCCCGTAAAGAATCTCTTATATTGGCTTAAGTGCAAGCATGCCCGATATCCGGCACATTGAGAACCCCCTTTCTTTTTCACAGCCACGGAGAGAATAAAAGAAAGAAAATAGTGGCAACAAAGTTTATTCTATTGAAGGAGGTTGGCTCTGAATACCTCCATTAGATGCACGAGGCCACGACATTTCTTGGTGACTATATTATTTTAAATATACCCTTCTCCAGCATAGGAAGAGTTAAATTACATCTACCACGTTAATCTTTTTTCAGATTTTTAAATTATATACTTCTACCATATTCCACTGTTAAGTCTAATTTTATTTTTCTTTTATATACATTAATTGTCTCGTTGTCTTGATAAAAGTACAACTTATTTTTTTTACTTATTCTTCAATTTTGGTTTGCATTGAAAATTTACACTATAAACTACATTATCTGGTGGTAAGTTAATCACAAAACTCATTTCAATCAAGTATAGGTTCAGTTTATAGTAAAGCGTTGTTATTCATTCGCTTTCTCTTTCAAAGAATGGATCTAATAATTTTATTGCGAAACTATTTTCTTATGAATACCTGTTCTACTTCTGTTTTAATAAAGTATGTAGATAGTGGAGAATTTGTTATCAAACATTTTTAGTATGACTGGTTTTAGGATCTCGTAGAACAGGCAATTGATTCAATCGATGAAATAAAAACATTTAAAGATTTTAACCCTAGCCCAATCTAAGTTTAATTAAGTGCTGTGCAGTGCTATTACTATTAAGCCAAGTAAATAATTAGTTTTACTAGAATGCTAGTAATTCTATATTCTGATGTTTAGGTAGTACAAGAGAATGTTTTATTTGTTGCTTACATGAATCCTTCTTAGAAAGAAATTATAAGATATAACTGAAAAGATATGCTGCATACATTATTTAAAATCATTGTGGTGCATACATTATCCATAAGCCATAACAGAAGTGATTTTGCATGTTTAGAAAGACTCCAGTTTTGTTTTTATAATAAAAAAATAAAAAATGCATTAAGATTTTATTTTAAAATAATATATTGCTTTCTTATTCTGCAAAAAACTGACTTGTCTAATCAAACAAATACTCCAATAAACTATATTAACATATAACTCATTGTTTTAAATACTTATTGGATTTATAAATTCGGATTCAGTTGATACGAAGATAAAGAAATCGACTGAAACATTTAACATTACAAATACAAATCTTGTATAGGAAATATTTTGTCTTTTCTTCTTTGTTTCTGAGAAAACAAGTTCACATAATGTCTGCCGAGTATAAAAACACAATATTGTAGACGTAATATTAATAATTTATTATGTAAAAAAGGAAAACAAAGGGCCTCCTATTTCTGGCCGGAAGATGGCAAACGGAAAGGACAAAGATGGCGGCGGGCGCCACGCCGGAAACGACAAAGCTGCGAACCCCGAAAATTGATAACTTTTCAACTAGCGCAATATTGTCATTGCAAGAAAACAAAATGTCTCGCCCTCATATTCTTGAGACGCTATTATTATTTCTACATTCATTTATTTGGCAGAGACGTTAAAAGACTTCATTATGCTCTTATATAAATGTCTTTCTCTTGCCAAAAATGACCCTCTGTTAAACTATTTAAATAAAATTCTGTTTGCATGTGATAATGATTAAGAGAAAGAATTCTTTTAGCAGATTTTCTTCACAGTGTTTTGCTAGAAATTAATACAGCGCTTAAACACGAATCTAAGCATGGTGGAATTTAATCTCTTCGGTGTATATCTTTATGTATTGTATATATGTATATGAATGAGTGCAGCATATGGAGAGGTATATAAAATATAATATATATTTGATATGAACTAATATGGTGTCCACGTGAACTGACTTCACTGTGGATTACTCACCTGTGTAACGATCACACTGCCTTCTTCCTAACTAATAATGGTTAAAATCTAACTAAAAGTAATTTACCCAATTAAAATGCCGTAAAACATATAAGCAAATGTTTTCTAGTGATAATGCTCTCGTTTACGCGATCGAGGCTTGAATTTCCGAAAGAAAATTTTCATTTAATTATTTTCCGATTAATTAATGAGCATTTGGCCATATGCTCCACATTAGAAGCAGAAATGGATAAAAAAAAATAGTAATGCATAGAGTTTTTTGGTATTTTTACTGAAGTCTTCTGAATCCAATCGTATAATATTATAAGTTGTCTTTTTTACTATAAAGCATAGGTTCTCCTTTTTTATAAAAGCCATGTAACCCGCGGCCTCAGTGCAATTGAAAAAGGCATTTTTTTTAATAAGGTAATTTCAGTTGACTCTAGTTTTAGATTTGTTCAAAATCGAAAAAAGTTGGCAACCCCCAGAAAACTCCTCGCAACCCCCTTGGAGCTCGGGACCCATAGGTTGGGTACCTGTGCTATAAAGCATGAAAATAATAAATCGTTTTAGCAGTATTTTTTTAAACTGAAAATCAAATCGATCTGCAATGTCTACATAGATTTTTGATGTACTTAGTTGTACTAAATTATATACATATTTTCCATAGAACTTTACGGAATTTCCGTTCGATTAAACATTAAAATATATTCATTGCAATTTAAACGAAAAAAAATGAATTTGTGAAATTCAAAATACCAGTAAGATAAAACAAGTAAAGAAAAGTTCGTGAATTGCGGAAGAAAAAAGCTCTAAAATCAAAAGCTTCCCACGATAAGTCGCTCTCGAGTTCCTGATGTTAGTGTTTCCGGCCGAGCGGACGCCGCCGTCGGTATGAGACACCTCGAAAGCGCCGCGACGACCCGCGATATTGTGATTTGTGGACGCGTGTAATGGCGGGGAACTAATTCGAGCAAAAAAAAAAAGAAAAGGGGAAAAACCGCCGGTGACAGTGGAAATACAATGACTTTACTGTCTTTTCCGTGGCGCACGTGCGTGTTCCACTAAAATTATTTTGTACAATTGTGCAGGCCAAATTTCGGATCTGTACCCTTCGCTTATGGTCACTGAAATATGTATTTAATACAGGTAGGGTATCGTTTTGTTTTCTTATTAATTTAATTATTGCTTAAAAGTGTTTTTATATAAATTCTTTTTGTTAAGCGAATATTGCTATTGTCAAATAATTCATGTTTAAGGCTAGAGACAAATAAAATCATTATTTTTACCGTTATAACATAGTGGAAACTGGAAAGCTATTGCAAACTATGATGAAAAAGCATCCATGCGTATTGGATCACTAAATATATCGACTGTGGAAAAGAAAAAGGACGTATCCTACACATAGCAAATTTTACAGGAGGTATAAAAACGTGTTTTAATGATTTTGAATCATATGCAAATTATGAAATACATACCCACACGATTGAAGAGAACAAAGTCTCCTAAGCTGGTGTTTAATTGACATAATCTAATATAAATTAAAGAAATTGTGTAATAAAAACATTTTTTCAGTATTATTTATTGGTTTTAATTATCACAAATTCATCTTTTTTCAAACTTACAAGCTAAATTTAGATACTAAATTGGCATTTGCAGGTTACATTCTTTTGATACAACGTGTTTCAAGTTTGATACATTGTGATTATCGAAAAAAAGTTTTGAAAAAAATGTGGGCTACTTCCTTTTTCTTTTCCAAAGCCGATATGTTTATACAAATAAAATTAAGCAATAAAATAGTGTTGAAATGAGAGCTTTAGCAGAATAGTCAAAGTCTTATTATGTTAGTTGTCTTTTTATTTATGACGGCGCTATTGTATGTTTTAGTATTTCCATTAAAAAGTTTTGACGCATGACGCTATTACGTAGATATAAAACTTTAATACGGAAAAGCTATTTTGACAACAAATTCTGAGTTATGTTTTGGTTCGTTAATGGGCATAATTGTGATAGTTTTTTTACACTTTATTAGATTAAAATTAGATTAAGTATTAGGTAAAGTCAAAAGAAATGTAATTTTTTGGAGAAAAAAAATATTTTAACAAAAGCTGTACAATATTAATCAATTAAATAATTTCCGTTATTATTTATAATCCCCCTCCACAAATCAGGTAGCTTTTTAATGCCTCTTTCGTAAAATTCGGCCGGTTTTTCTGTCCAAATGATTTTTTACTTGTTCCACAGAAGTATTTTTTTTTATCCTGAAGCGAATGTTCCAAAGATTTGAAATGATGGTAGTCTGAAGGTGCAATTCACTACGAATTATTAAAACCTGGCCAAACTGTCACAGCAGAGCTATACTGTGCACAGTTAGATAGGTTAAAAGCGGAAATGTTAAAAAAGCGATCAGTGTTAGTCAACAACCAAAAACGCATATTGCAGCATGATAATGCAAGACCACACGAAGCAAGGATCACGCAGCAAAAAATAAGGGAGCTGGATTTGGAAGTGTTACAACATCCACTATATTCTCCCGATATTGCACCTTCAAACTATCAAACTATCAAAAAAATGACATTTCTTTTGACTTTACCTATTATTATATAAGACGCTCTTCTCTTTTTTACAAATAAATAACTACTAAAATATATATATAATCAGGTGAATACTTTATCTACATCATTTTTTTCCAGATATATTTTGCCCGCAATACATAAAACTATTTAAGATTTTCCACACGTATTAGGTGCTTCCCACTTGTATACGATCAAAATTAAGTGCAACTTATTCAATGCATATATTGTGAAGAAAATTGTATACGATTGTGAGTCATAAACCTCACGAAATGTGCAGGTAATTGTTTTAAGAACATATCACACGGCCAATAATAAGGGTAAGATGGTTTGTTTTCATTAAAAATATTGAGATAAGAGAATAAAGAATTTATCCAATGCATTAACCCTTGTTAACTATTATTTTATATATATTTAAAACAAATATTTATTTTGTTAGAATTGATATGGTCTTTGTAAAATTCCTTTTTATGAATCTTCTTGGCTGTCGATTTTGTTTAAGTATTTACACACACCAACTACTTAAGAAAAACAGGAAACTATCATTAAGCCTATTCACTTTATTAATGTGGCATTTTATCACTTTGTCAAAAATTACCCAAATTTTAATTATGTTTGTTCAATTAATTAATTACTTTCAATCACCACTCTTAATTTATTAATCTGGGATGAATTTTTAATTATATGTTAGATGTGTTAAACATTTTAATTTTGTGTTATTTTAGAATCACTTATAATGTAATTGGTAATTTCTTTTCAATGCCAATTGTTGTTTACAACTTTTCATTTTTGTATAAATAGCATTGTTAAATTATATTTCTTATCAGTTGACAGTGCTCGCAATGAGCGAAACCGGTCCTGACCTATTAAATAAAGTGGAATGAATTACAAAGGAATATTGTGTTTTTATTAATAAAATACCTTTCCACCAAGTATTGACAGTGAACACCCTAAAAGTGATAAAAGAACAAAATGGCAAAAGAGGAAAGAATAAATTTGGTAGTTATTTATTATTACTTCAAGTCTTTTTTACTGCATCAGACACCAATTTCTAAGTTTTACTAGCAAAAGTTTTTAAAGCATTATAGTTAAGACACATATTGTTTAAAAACTGAAATCGGCTTCAATTTGTATTACAAAGTTCTGTGTCTTCCAATATTATGACGCATTTTCTATTTTCCTTTAATTTGTTTTAATAACAATTCAACAACTCAAATAAATACACAATAAAGCAATTACTAAAGCCTTAGGTTAATTTACTGAAATTCAATTACAGTATAATGAAATCTGTCATTAAATCTATGTTTACATTTTCTAATTCAATTGCTTCAAATATTGCTTTTGATTTGTATTATTTTCACCGCAATTGAATTTTGAAATATGAACTTTGAAACACAAAGTCATTCTGACGTGACCTTTATTATTATGAATGTTAACAACCTTCAAAAGCTTTGCTGAATGCTAAAAAATAATCTTAAAATAGTTTTGTATGTAGAGAGTTTTTTGAAAAAGTTTATTGTGCAATAATGCAGAATAATAAATTCTTTTATATTCAGAAATTGAGTCGCTTTTAAATATATTGATTGTATCAATAAAAAACTGTTTTTTAATACCTGTATAAAAGTTGTGGATTTTTTGTTTAAGCCCCACTCCTCTCCACTGTCACTCACTCACTCTCCACGTTTGTCCACTCCCAATGTGGAGCATATGGCCTTGTATAGACCTGTATTCTTTATAGTTGCTCAACCTCTCTATTTCGAAGAAAGTGGAGATAGAAGTACAGTGCTAAGATAGGACTAATGGTAAACTGATCTCTCGCTAAGCCCCGTCATTTTAGGATTGGTAAGGTGGAAGGTAATTTTTAGACTAGAAACACCGAACTGTGAAACCATGAACTGTATAAATGCTTTTCGTCCTGGGAATTGAACCCGTGAGATCCGTGACGGAATCCAACAATGTTGACCGATAGACCACGAACCCGACTATCTTAAAAGTTTCATAATTTTAAATATTGACTGTGGTAAGAAAAAATGACGTAATCCACACATAGCAAATTTAATAGGAGGCACAGAAAACGTGTTTTGATGATTTTGGGCCATATGCAAATTATAAAATATACACAACCTTGAAGTGCACGGAGACTTCTAAACTAGTGTTTAATTGACATATTCTAATACTAATTTAAAAAATTGTCTAGGAAAAAAACTTTTTTCAGTATTTTTTCTTGGTTTCAATTTTCACAAGCTCAACTTTTTCCAAACATAAAAGCTAAATTTAGATACTAATTTGAAATTTGCAGCTTACATTTTTTTGATAAAACGTGTATCATGTTTCATACATTGTGATTATCAATAAAATGTTTTGAAAAATCTGTGAGTTACGTCTTTCTTTCTTTCCGCATTTGATATTTATGCATTTATATTTATGAATTACCTAATCTGTAAACTCATATACAGTTTAAAATCAGAAATTCTGCTCAGATGTGAGTAAAAACGTTCGGAATCTGTGATAGTAACAGCAATAATCAATGAGAATAATATTGGTATTTTTTTATATTTCTCAAGTCTCTTCAACGACCTGTACATTTTTTTAAATGTTATACAAATTTTAAGCTTATCTGTCAGCCTAAATACGATAGCACACGTACAGTGTGGTACATTTTTTGAATTGCCAATTCGAAAAAATAATATTCAATCACCGACTTACAGTAATCAGTTACGAAATTGCCTAACTTGAATACTTACAGTCGATTATTAAAAAAGTTATATTACTTACCGCAATGAAAGTTGTCGTCGCGAGCTATTTTTATAGCTTTCAACTTTTGGTGAGTGGAAAATTTGGAAAATCTGTGAATCCACTGAAAAGTCAAGCAGATCATTAAGGCGCATTCAGGCTTTTTCGGCGACAGATGCTCCATCTCGGGAATTATTTCGACAGACAATGGGGCACTCGTGCAAAAACAAATTTTCAATCTTAATAGGAAAAGTTTTACACTCCGGTTCACACTATAGTCGGTTCGAATGAGTTTTCTTCGCATCCTTGTTATTTGCAATCAATAATTAATTATTAAAAAAAAATACCATAACCAACGTAATAATAAATTACAATATATTCTTTAATTTCTTGACTGTAGAAAAACGTTCATTATGAAAATATTATTATGTTAATATATTTTTTTAATCCATGTCTTATCCCAATGTGGATTTAGACCATCCTCCTAATGGAGGTATCTCTACCTGGTTTTTTACTGAATTGTTCAATCCCTCTTTTGCAAAGAGAGTAGTAGGGATATAAGGATAAGGCTTGGACAGGACTAGTCGTTAACTAATCGTTACGCCTAATTATTTGAGGATCGGAAATGTTGGGAGGAATTTTTTAGATTTCACCAACACCCATGTCTTCGAACAGGAATCGAAAAAATTATGTTCGTACTGGGACTCGAAACCGTGAGATCCATGGATGTACATAACGCTTACCGCTGCGCAATCGAACCCGACTACTACAACTAGTTGTTTGCAATATTTTTAAGATAACTATAAGATAAGATTTGAAATTTTTTTCTGCGAAATTCAGTTAAACATTATTTAATTGCTCCTAACACCATTTTTTTATTTTAATCTATATATTAATAGTCGATAATGTCCGTCCGTATGACTGTATGATTGTCTGATTGTCCTGACTACTTAAAAATGCAACAAAAATCCCCCCGTTTAGGTCAACGGGCTAACAGCTAGTTATAATAAAATGATTAAAGATTAGATGTAGCATTTGTTAAGAGTTTTAACTTAGCGATCAGGTGGGCTTGGAGTCGAGTCCCAGGCATTTTTTTTATTAAATATATTTGGCATTACAGCTTATGCCGATGCACTAAATATTTGTTGAAATAACATACGAGACAAACTCGATGAGAATTTATATTGCAAACACTCATGTCATAGATCTCAAAATTAAATTTAAAAAAAGTCTAATTTTACATTGACCTTAAAAATTAAAACCTTGAAAATTATTTATTTAAAATTTCGATGATATTTTTAAAACAGGTACTTTAATCAATTATTAATGTATATTTGATCGTATGAAATGAACAACAGAATATATTGTATCACTTCTTATCAATCTTTGTATTATATTATAATATAACACCTTTACAAAAACAGATCTATAATTGCCTGCTAATTTCACTATAACAAAACTGTTTATTAATTAAATTATAATGCATAATATTCGGTAATAACAATATTATAATAAACATAATTTTGGTATGTACAAGTTTTAATTAATATTAATAGCACGATTCGGATAATAGATGTCGCTGTGGTTTAATTAGAATGACAACAATTGATTTTACATACATAATTACTACACGTATGTACTTTGATTGATGCATGCATTGTTCAAATAACAAATGAATTCGACAATTAATATTATTTCAATTCAAATACAATAAAGAGCAAAGTATATTTCAAATATATTAGAAAATCACCAAGCTTATTTTTAAATATAAATATTTTTCAATCATTGTCCGCTTACAATTTTCATATGGTATTCAAATCGAGATGTCTAAACATTTTTTTTTCCAAGTGAACTAATTATTAATTAAATGCTCTAACTTTCGTTTGTTTCAAAGAGAGTAATTATAGAAAGGACAAGATTAGTGGTTAGTTAATACCATTTGTTACGTATCGTTATTTAGAATTGAAAAGTTGGCAGAGAATTTTTAAACATTGCAAACACCTTCAAACAGAAATCAATAAATCGGTTGAAAAAAAAATAATACAGACCGAAAATATATTTTTTTTAAATATTGTACTTCTTTCACTTCTTTGGTTTCACACATCAAGAGCATAACCGTTTGGAAAATAAATTATTAAAACAAATTGTTTGCACAATTGGTACAAGAAATATTACAAACAATAGCAGATAATCAAACATACCGTAAATACTGTCAATCAATGAAATCAAAATATCTATAATTAAAATGTAGGTATCGTCAATAAATAATTAACCACTTGGTTCCGCCAAGTCCAATAATTCTCTACACAAAACGGAAAAAGACAGTATATGTGTGTATCTAGCGAAAATAATTATATAACAGTCACTCTCGAATTGACAGTAATACTGTAACAACTCTGAAGAAAATGACTCTTATTTAAAATAACTCTTTTTAATGTCAGCATTAGTAACGTGACAGTTCCAGCATGGGTAAGATTATTCTTTATTTAATATGTTATATTCATAACAATCATAACATAAACGTTATTCCTTTGAAATCCGCTGTTGTAGTGATTATCAAAGAATAAAACATTATCTTGAATTAATTCTACCGGTTTTGCTCATTGTAAGATTTTTTGTGTTGAATTACTTGTAAGTCTTCATTGTAGAGCAGTGATCCAAAAGTGGTGGGAAATTCACCCCCCCCCCCCGTTGTTGTTTTTTTAACTATCTCAAAAGTATTATTTTTATTACATTGTGTCATGTTCATGAATTATTTTTCATAAAATTACGAAATGCACATGGACGCCCATTTTGGTGATGGAGATGTAAAATTGTAATTTTCTCGTGACTTAATAAAACAATGATGCAATCTTTTAAACGTGCAAGTAGTGGACACTCCAATTAGTTTTATGATATCATAGTTTTTTACTCATTCTTTTGTTTCAAAGTCTCAAAATTTGAAGCTCTATATTTAACACCAAGTATTTTATGTACATATTATTTTGAATTTACTTTATGAGTTAGACTAATATAGAAAAAGGGGTAATTTTATTCTGAAAAATGGTGAAAGGGAGCGAAGCAAATAAGGTCGGGAATCTTTGTTGTATTGTATATGGGACTCACAATAAAGCATATTTAAAACAATGTTGTTTTACAAAGACTGCTTAATACTCAATCGCTCAACCTCTATGCGGAGGAAAATAATAGAAAAATAGGCTTGAGACAAGACTAGTTATTACCTTATCACTCTATCCAAGCATTTTTATTTTAGGATCGAAAGAGTACTTAATACAAATTACAAAATCAATAATACAAGTAGTTACACATAAAAACTTATGATTAAACAAACTTTATAGGTTAATATCCTTCACATTGGGAGCTGACATGATAACTAACTAACTTTGTTAGCTTAATTAAATGTACATTTCTTTGCATAAAAAAAAATATTATTTAAAATACTCTCTCTAGTAAAAGTTATGTCATTGTATGCATCGTGGCGCGATAGCTTTGTAGTGGTTTATCAACCGGATATGTGTACCGGGTGTTTAAAACGGACGTAACCATAGTTCAAACAACACAATACTCGGAAAACAATACATCAATCAAAAATTGATCGCTTAATTGTCGCGCGGTCGGCGGTGAAAAATTTAGTATCGACGGGAAAATTTATGAGTTCTCAAACAGAGAAACATAGACCGCCAGTTAAAAGAATGGATTGGTTTAACACTACTTTAAAATTATCGGATAAAATTTAAAATTCATGGAAAAGTCGTATTTTATTTTCGTCTTATTATCGTATTTTTTTTTATAACTTAGAAATATAATAAATACTGCATTTAAAAACTTTATTAGACGAAAATAAAAAGCTTATTCCATCTGTCCAATTTATATGTATATGTACTATATATATAGCTTATTTTAAAGAAAGCTGTATTACAAGAAATGCTTGTTACTGAGTCACTCAACTTATTATTTATCTCTTGTTTAGAATTATCGAACAATCAATTTATTAAAAAGATTCCAACAATGATTATCAGTACATATCGTTTAAATTATTCATTGTTTGTAATCATACAAAATACCAAAATCATTCAGACATGAATTCGGAAGCTCAGTTAATAAATCAAAAACTTTCAAATGTGTCTATCGTAAACTTTGATAGAAGGCTGCATTTTGGTTGGCCAAATAATTACTACCTGCTGAAACTTTTGTGGCTGTCGGTAATGCATCGAGAGGTAAACTTAGTTCCAACTCAGTTTTAGGTTAATTCAATCGACTAATTGCGCGCCAACTTTATTTTCTAATTATTCTTATTCTTCCTCTTCTTCGTCGTAAAGTTTGGCGCCAATTAATTTCGCCTGTACATTTAAAGAAATGACTAAGTACTTTAGATTTTTGTTGCGCCGCGCAGTTTGAAGTTATTAACGGAATAAGTGTCAATTAAAACTGTGTTTTTCTCTATATCTGTTGATTTATAGTAATAACTTTTCAATTAGGTTAACTTTTCGTTATTTTATTTTTAACCATGTCCGCTCCCAATGTGAAGCATATAGCTCCTAATGGAGTTTATCTCAACAGATGTGTTTCTACAAGAACTGCCTATTACTCAGTTGCTCAACCTCTCTTGTTCGAAAGAGAGTAGGAATAGAAGGATAGGGCTAGGGCTAAGACTAGTGGTTAGCTAATCGCTCTCGATACGCCCCGTTCATAGGATAGGATGGGTGGGAGGGGGGAATTCAAGACATCACATACATCCATACCGTCGAACAGAAATTCATAAATCGATTGAAAAATCAATTTATAAAACTGTCCGTACCGGGATTCGAACCCGGGACCTCCGTAACCGAAGCCAACGACGTTGACCACTCGACCACACAGAGAATAAAAAACACGCAAAATATGATTGTAAAGTATTTTAAAGTAGGATTCATATATAAATTAATTCACACAGATTTATTAGCTTAAATTCAACTCGACACAATTCTTTTAGATATATATACGTTTTATTTGGTAAATTTATATAGAATGTGCCACCTGCGTGGTTGAGTGTCAACTTCGCTGGCTTAGAACACAGAGGTCACGTGTTCGAATTCAAGTACGGAAAGTTATTATAGATTGAATTTTCAATCGATTTCTGTTCAAAGGTATGGATGTATGTAATGTCTTGAACTCCCCTCCCTCCCACCGTATCCTAAAAATGGGCAAAGCAAGAGCTAAAATTAGGTAAGAATATTGCCTACATAGAATATCGCCTATTACAGAATACAAGTCTTTTATTGACATGACAAAATGGTGAGGGAATTCAAAATTAACGAATAGAGCTGAAGATATGTTCGGTTTTTAATAATTAAGCGTGTGCTATGTTTTTATTGATCCAAAATAACAAACGAAAAAATATTTGAAACAATTTATTCTAAACCAATTTGATATTTTTTATTAACAATTAATATTTACTTAAAAAAACGTTTATTGTCGTAACATCGGCCACTTGTGAAGTATGATACAGTTACTCTCTTAAACGTTTTGTTGTATTATGTAATGTGAATATTTTCTATTTAACAGCTTAACGACCGCGGACGCGTATTTGAGTCTTTGATAAACAAAGATTGCTGGCCGGCGGACTCATATATGCGTATAAGCGAAGTATCTGGAAGCTAAGGAAATTAAATTTGGTAAAGATATCTCAATTGGTTTACAAATTATAGTGAATTTAATAAAATTACAATTTTTGCAAATTTCTCGCAAAATTGCCCGGCCGCCAGGTGAAATTCTATAAAAAAAACGTGCAGTCGTTAAGCTGTCAATCAATTATGAAAAGATTCTGCTCGGTTCAAATTGATTGTTTATTATGGAGAAATACCTTTTTTTATCCATATCCGCTCCCAATGTGGAGCATATGGCCTCCTAATGGAGGTATCTCAACAGATTTTTTTCTACGAGAACGACTCTCAGTCGCTCAACCTCACTTTTTTTTTCAAAGTGAGTAGTAGGGAAAGAAGGATAAGGCTAGAACAGGGCTAGTGGTTAACTAATCGCTATTGCTACACACAGTTATTAAAGGATCATAAAGGATGGGAGGAGAAGAAAATGACGTGAATTGACATCAGAAACACCCAGTCTTCGATTGCATCCTTAAATTGAATAATTATTAAATTCACTTTGATCTTACCGAGAATCAAGCTCAGACCTGCGTGATCGGTAGAGCAAGCTCTAACCAACTGGGCCACAGCAGGCGACATATCTCGAAATATCTTTATGTATATAAAAGTGCTTAATTCATTGATATGTGATGTAATTGTAAATGTAATTATAAATTGAGGGGTCAAAAAACAAAACCTCATTACGTAGAGCAAACCCTTGATGCGTTTCGCGCGAAATAGACATCCTACTATTTACATAACATTGTTGTAAAGTTTCTTTGACCTGACCACTATTCATTTAACAAACATAATGTTTAAGAGCTTTCCCGGAGCTTTTCAGGGCAAATGTGGAACAGAGTGTCAAAGGGTTCTTTGTTGTTACCACGCGGCCAAATTGCATTCTGCATAAAGGGATTAAAACACTCCAGAATACATATAGCAGAGCTTAAAGCATGTGCAAATAGAATGTACATCAAAATGTGTGATTGCAATTACTTATATGGTTTAAAGTGGTTTTGTTTGTACATCAGTAGTTACTTTAACACTTTGGCTAAAAAAATAATTTCAAAATCACACATCAAATATTTGAGTACATATCTCTTGTATTAACTTTTCCGGTTCTAAGTTCAAGATGTGCGACCCCAATACCCACATTTTCTTAAATATCTATTTTAATACGGGTGACACAATGTTTATAATTAAGGTATTCTTATATCATAGTTTTTTGGACCTTTTGTAGTTTATATAAATACGCGATAATGCGATAACGAGATAAGCGCCCGCTTATCAGCGATCGTTCGTAAGATAGCTGGGCTAAACGCGTCAGTTGCAAATTCATATTTGTGCTGGGATGACGTCTTTTTTACGCGCAACTTAAAATATGATTATTTATTAAAAAACCACGGATTTTTATAAAACAAAATGCACGAGGAATGATGCAGAGAGATAATTTAAAGTTCTTAAACTATTTATTTGTTTTAATTCATAAGGATAAGGCGAATAATGAGAAAACCACTGGGGTCCCTAAACTACCCCCATCGGCAGAGAAGTATTGTTCTAGTCTCCGAGCCGCGAGAGTTAATAAACAAATGCATTGTTATAATAATACGTTAATCGAATAAGGAAATTGTTAGGCGGAAAAAAGTTCTGCTTGGCGACTCTCCATAGATTAGATTTTTTCTGAAAATTAATACAACGTATAAACACCCCTAGTATTATGAAAATGACTCTCTTTAGTTTACTCCTTTATGTATTGTATGTATGCATGCATATGTATAGTATGGGGCAGTGGCGACTCTAGAAATTTAGGGCCTTCATGCAAATGTCCCACAGAGTCCCTCTACTTTTTTTTAATATAGAGTATGTATACATTTGGGCCCACGTTTTTGGTATGCCCTCATGCATTGCATGACTTTTTCTATAAGATATATATGCAGCTGATATGGGAAGGTATGTATATTAATATATACATGTATACGCGTACGGTTTTCTCGTGAGCTGGATTGCTTACCTCTGTAACGATCACGCCTTTCGGTTGCCAACAAAATATCAGTAGTTAAAGAGACTTGAAAAATTTAGCCCTAGAACTTAAAGTTTTATTATTTTGATATCCAAAAATTACAAATGGACTTGAAAATTTATCGAAGTAACAGTAAAATTGTATAAAATAATATTTTTTATTGAGTTTTCAATTGTGATAACACTTGATTTTGTTGAGATCTTTTTAGTACCACATAATCACGTTTAGAAAATTCATTCCACCTCCAGAAAAGTTTAACATGTGGTTCTCAAAAAGTATCCTTATTCACCTCGTTAAGTTTAATGTCTCCGTTTCAGTTTCAGGGACTGTAACGTAGTTTTATTGTAGCATAAATCTTTCCAAGTATTCCTCAAAGTTGAATTTTACTGGTTTTTAGCTTACGCTCAGCAAAGTCTCTTGTATAAGCGTTTATGAATATGTATATGTAACAATAAAAAAAGCTTAGCCGGGATAGAATGGTAGTAAGTTTTATGAGAATGACATAACGTATGTTATTGCTAAATTTGTAAATCTTGCCAAATACTAGTTATCGACTCATTAGCATGAAATATGTTTTAATTATTTTTTATTATTAAACTCTTATCTTGAGCTATTTGAAATCTTATAAGAATTAAGAAAATACACAATATTCCTTTGTACATATTTCCACTTTTATTTATCAATATTATGACCGGTTTCGCTCACGGCAAGCATTGTCAACTGATGATTGTCGCCATGAGGGAAACCGGTCCTGATTTTGATAAATAAAAGCGAAAATGAGTATAAAGGAATATTGTGTTTTTCTTAATATAATGCCTTTCCACCAATTGGCAATGAACACCCTTAAAGTCTTAAAGAATTAATAAGATTGTCCAATAGTCTGAATTGGGAATATATCATGATGAAAATCTTTATCGTAAGAATTGCATGTTCGCATGTGTTCGTAAAAATAAATTATTATAATGATGGTTAAGAAAGATTAATTTATTAAAAACATACTCTTTTTAAGCGGTTGGTTTTTGTTGTAGTAACATATCTTTTTATTCCAGATCCACTCTCAACGTGAATCAAATGGAGGTATATTAACAGAAGTGCTTCTACGAGAATTCTCGTTCAACCTCCCTTTTCAAATAAAATATAGTACGGAAAGAAAAATAGAACATGACAATACTGTTGATTAACGAACAAAGATCTATAAAACGATTTAAAAAAAAAAATGCTGTTCGTACTGGGACTCGAACCCTTGAAATCCGCCAGGGTGACCACTGATGACGTTGACCACTGCACTGCACCTTGGATCATACAAAATTTACGATAGATTTTTAGATGCTAAAAAAAATATTTTTAGCTAAAGGTTTGTCCGTGCATGACCAGGCATTGAGTTTCGGTCAACAGATAAAAACGATTACTATATGGAACGGTTTTATAATATATTTTTTTCTGTAGCCGTCTTCTGCAAAAAACTATTAATGATGACAACTTCGATAGCTTCAAAACTTTGGTTAATTGTATAGAGAAATACGCATCGTATTTTGAAGTTAATCACAGCTAAACTTATTCACCTCTATAACTATCTGCCAGCCCACAAATTAAATGTTAGTGCACAATTTCAGAAACCAAAACATAAAGGTGCGCCCTCACCTACCGCCGGGGGAGTGCTGGGGATGACAGTTAGCAAAAGGCGACGATGAATGCGCAAGTTATTAATTCATTTTCATAAGCAGTTACTGGCGGAACTGATGGCAAGGGATTCACAGGCTGTTTGTTTACTGGCTATATATTGCTTTGACACTCGCTAAATAAAGTTATGGCCTCGAAGTTGAACGCAAGGATTGTCTGGCGCCGAGTTTATTATGCATTTCAATCAAAAGTTGTGTTGGAATGATGGCCAAACTTGTCATTCGCAGTAGCCTTACATCACAATAATAACATATGCATTAAATGGCCAACTGTTAAACATTATTAAACTAAATAATTTCGATCGTCTATTCCAACCCGATGGCCTAGTTTTATAGAACGATAAGTCGAAAAAAATATTATTTTGAGTATTATATTCAAATACCTATAGCTCCACAAAAGTATTATACAGCTAGAGAAAATTACTATTTTTCTCTCTGTATGTTGATGTCTGCATAATTTAATTAAAGAAATATAAACAATCTTTCAGTTCAATATAAATAAAATTCGAAACATCGTTTTAAAGGTTTTGTCCATGTTTAAATAAATTTTAATTCTATCTCTACTACCTCTTCGGAAAAAAGAGATTGACCGATTGAGTAACAAACAGTTCTTGTAAAAAATGTTCTGCTGAGATACTCCTATTAGGAGGTCATATGCTCTACGTTGGGAGCAAACATAGATAAAAATATTTACGTCAGAAATTGGAGGAAGGTACTGATTTGATCTGAGAAGATTAATTTTGCGTAATCTTACAAGGCTGGTATATTTAAAATTTAACAAAAAGCTCACCCGAGCCTGTGCGATCTATTCTAATTAATCACTTTCTCTACACTTTTAAGGCTTTTAAGGATCAAATAGTTGGTAGGGGAAAATTAATGGGCTTAAGATCAACCGCATTAAATCGGAAAAAAAAACACTTCACACCCCTATACATTGTAACCAAATATAACGACGTTGGTTACTCAGCAACAGGTCTGGAATAAGTACAGGTGATATTATATTATTTGTATTAAATATTATCAGTTATATTGAAAATTAAAATTTGATAAATTTGTTATTCCAGTTGTGATTTTAAAAAATGATTTTGAAAGCAGCAAAATGTGTATTGCTTTTACTTATAAAATAAGTGGAATAACTCGTTAATTTTGATTTCAAATCAATTATGAAAATTTAAGTATTTTTATTTTCTTTGTCAATTCATTTTTATTTTCTCTCTCGATAAAGAGTATTATTTTTTTTCCAAGCAAATAAAGTTTTGAAGAAAGGATTTCAGTGGCTCAAAACTCATGTCAAAATATGCTGCTGCACGCTCGAGACGGGCGGCGGAGTGCTATAAAAATAATACAATCACATAAAATAAAGTAAAATTATGCTGAGATATTTTCAAAAAACAGAAGTAACTAAATTTCGATTGTAAATGTAAAAATATCTAGCGATGACAAATACTTCAGAATCAGTTTTACTGTTAAGTTTTTAGCTAGTGTGTGCACTTAAAACGCTGGTTCTTAACTAGGGCGTAAACGCTTTTATGTATTTTATTTATGTTAAGAATCTGAGGGTGGAGGCTTTGCTGAAATTTTAGTCGGCGATTTTTTGTCAATCCCAATGAGCAAATAGCCACTTCTTTACATACTAACAAAAAGGATATTTTTAAATTGTTAAAAAATGTTTATACCAATATTTCTATGCATGAACTTTGTCACTCACTAAGATAATAATATCGTATTAAATAAATAAACAATTATATATCCTTGTATTACACACTATTCGAGGGATATTATTCGTTTTATTTTACCAATTAAACTATTTACTTAAAAAATAATATATTGTCTCATTAATTTTATGATTATTATTGCATACTAGCATCTCACACTTAGTAAATGTATAATGGTCAAATTTTATTTTTTTATCTCAATGAAAGATTTTCAAAATTTCTTATCTTTTTTTAATGTCTTCTGAAACGAACAAATTTTCTCAGTGTGTAGAGATTCTTAAAATATATTTATATTGTATGAACAAAATCTATTTTTTACAATGTTTCAAGTCTCGTGTTGTTTTATTGAAACGTCCCGGTTACCGAGACTGGCAAACTAGGAATTTGTTCTTGGGCTGTCCCGACACTGAATCCCTAGAAGAAACTCATTAGTAGATCTAAAGATACGATGAAGTCGAGGGAAAGAGATCAGGGACTCACTTATCGCATTGAAAGTATTAAAGGGTGGGAAAGATGAGAAAATTAAATGAAAAGAAAGAAAATAAACAAAAGGTCCTGTTTCATTGCATCGATGTTGAAAGACGTATTTTAATTTCAATGATATAATATGTAGAATGCGGAATTGTATTTGGTACTGTAGACGAAATCAACCTTTATTTTGGTTTTATAACAATGTATTGGAAAATGGCAACCCTGTTTGTACAATATTAGCACACCTGTCAACACCAGCACAAAGGCAGTCAAAACAAGGGACTTGGTTCGGTTTGTAAACACAAACTGTCACATACAATCACAACATGTGGTGTGTCTCGAAATTTACAGGTTTCTGTAAATTTTCAGAGCAGGATTAAGCCGCATTTTTTTACAAAAAGAGGTATTTAATATACTAAACGAATGCTGTCGATGTCCTATGGTGGTCCACAAATGTGCTATCGAAATTAGCTTCAAATCCCATTCTGATTCTCAGAAAGATTAATTTATTTTAATATAACTAAATTTAATTTTCCATTTTATATCTTAAATAAAATTCCACATTGTTTCCGAATCAACAGCAAAAAGTTAATGCATT